>JASMMZ010000002.1:2223240-2441720 GCA_038502455.1 Anisogramma anomala | reverse complement strand
TACGTCTAGACCGGTGTGCGGCTGACACGGGCGCCCCAAACAGACCACCAGGCCGAGGCGGCTCCCAAGCACAGAGGCCCGCGCGGCGGCGGCGGCGCCACCACCGCCACCAACGACAGCCAGCAGGCGCCGCGCGCCGTCGCGCTGGCGGTGGGAGCGCGCGCGCGGTGGTGGCAGGCGGCCCGGCGGCCGTTTTCGCGCGTCGCACGCGCGGCGCGCGGGGGCGTGCGCCGTCGGGGCGCGAGCGTCGGTGTGTTGGGATCACTTTTTCGTTTTCTTTGCTTCCTTTTCTTCTTCTCTTTCTCTCTCTCTCTCTCTCGCGCGCGCGCACGCACGCACGTGATCATGCAAAGCTGACACCCGACGGCGCCGCCCGTGGCCGGCAGACCTCCCTGTCATGCGCCAGCTAGCGTGGCAGCTGCTCGCCGCGCGGCCCTCCACCGGCAGCGAAGAAGGCGGCGGCGGCGGCTTCACGCCCTCGCCTGCCCTTGCTGAGGTGGTCAGGGCGCCGGCGGCGGTCGGGCTGGCGTTGGCCTGAACGAGGGCCTGCGGAGCGCGACCCGGGGAGAGGAGTGTGTTGTGGCCCGGTGGATATGGTGATGGGGACGGACGGACGGTATGGGCATGGTGATGCGTGGAATGCGGGCGGGCACGCCACATCGTGGTGTCTGTGCAGGCTGGGACGACGGGCCTGTATCTGATGGTGCGAGATGGGAACCTTGTCCTGCTCAAGAGGCCTGCGAGAGGGCCACGGCGAGGGAAGAAGTCGTGGGAAAGGATGGCTCACTGAGAAGGGGGGCAGAGAGAAGGAAGGAATGGATGCTGATGAATGAACATCACGCCAAAAGAAAACCAAAAACGAGCGCACTATACCCGATATCCAGACCCTAGATCATGCACATGCAATCATAAAAAGCCACCCATCCATCCACCCACTCATTCAACCCATCTAACCCCTCCCCTTTCCTCCGCCCTCCCTCCCTCCATGGCCCAAAACCCAGCAGCAACAGCTCCGCTACCGCGCCCGCGCGCCCGCCAGCCGCGCTCCCGCACCACGACCACCAGCACGTTCAGCAGCGGCGGCGACGATAAACGCCCTGCATGCTGCCGACCACGCTGAAGCGGCGCCGCAGCAGTCGGTGGCGGCGTAGGAGGCGCGCAGATAGATGGTGGGCGCGGTGGATGCAGCGCAGGCTGCGGGGTTTGCTAGTGGTGGCAGTAGTAGTAGTGGTGGTGCTGGTGTGACGTAGTAGTTGACATGATTGTTAATTGTTGAAAATTGTCACGGGCTTGTGCCTGGTTGTGTAGCTTCGGAACGGGTCCGAAGCATGTATATAGTAGAAACGGCCAAGCTATATATATATATAGCTGCTCGTTCCGTGCTCCTACTCTCTCTTCTTCATCAATTCGAAGACAGTATTCTGGCCTACAACCGTTCTATGTCCAATTGTAGCAGCCTTTTACATTTAACTTAATACTTTTCTTTACGTTGATTCATCGTTAATTTGTATTACCGGATCAGATTTTACTTTATTATTATTTTCTTCCAGCTTATATATAGCGACTTTTTACGGTGTTTAATGACAATATCAAATCTGTTGGTAAGCCTTAGACGTTGCAACGTTGTCGATTCGATTGGTCGAAGTAATAGTAGTATTACGTGGTCAGATGGTGGATGTATTGTTTTAGGTTCGGCAGACCGCTAGCCGGTCTGCACTGTAATTTGTATGGCTAATAACTTGGCCCGTGCCCTAGAGTGAAGTGTAGCGTACTGCATTCGACTTATATCTAATGCGGTAAGTCTATACAACGTAATACACTTATCTTGTAGTTTAGTATAGTCAACTTTACTTATAGTAAAGTTGACCTACTGTACTGTATGTAATACTATTTCAATATTGGCGGCTTTTTAGTTTGTGTGCGTACGTTAGTATGGCTAACCAATCTTTTCCAGTTACCACTAAATTGCCTTCTCGTCAATTAGCCAGACCTCTGTCAATTTCAGTTGATTTCCATATTGAAATGTACCTAATTGTATACAAACTAACCTCATTTGACCTTAATTGTTCCGTTGCCCCGAAGTCCGAGTTTATCAACTCCTATAAAAAGTTTTTTTGTTACAACCTTTCGTAACTTTAACTATGCCACTTAAACAGTTCGCTATCATCAATCCCCTAATAGTCTTCCAATCTGTCAGCATATCCTTGTCCGTCGTTACGTAATCTGGGCTTTCCGGGCGGTTTATCCACGTAGTCTTTAATGTGTATAACCAGCCTGTTGTTACTTACAAATCTTTTTAGGGTTTTGTTTAGCGTAGTCTTTGTTATGACATCTATAGGATTATCTTTGCTATCGATTTATCGGAATTCTTTAATCTTCCTCCTTTCTTAGGCTTTGCAGAGTGCCATTACGTCGATTATCAGGCGTTTTTCACTAATGGTTCCGAGCTTTAAAAGGTATTCGAAAAGGCTTTTTAAGTCGGTACATATTATTACTGGGATAAAAGGAACCTGTAACTGCCTGGTAATGTAGCTAAAGGTCTCTTACAATGTTATACCTACGTTAAAGCCCGTTATTATGCTATAAACCTCCGAAGCCAACATGCTTTGTATAATTCTCTTACACTTGACGAAAGTTTAATGGATTAAGTTACCGATAATGCTAAATTAATCTTCCCACCTATCTTCGTTAACGAGGGTCATTAAAAATCCGATCTGTAAAGGCATTTCGATATTGTTTATAAAAGATTTATCTGTAAAGATTATCAGCTTAGCCTTTAAAAGATCGATTAGTACTATATTAATTTTACGGTTCAGGTTTCGTATTTGCCACTCCAACCTTTTTTTTAGTCGATTAAAGTTTTTATTCGTTAGTATTTCTTTTTATACCGTAATAAATAAATCGTATAATGCTTTCGGTTAACAGAGGATAATAATATAACTACCTCATATACGTTATTTTGAGTACCGTTAAACCCTAGCATTATTAATTTTGTCGATTATAATAAAAATAGCGCTCTAGCCTTTTTAGCGAAAGCTTAGGCCGGTATTAATACTAAGTATACGGATTATCGATTTATTAAAGTTAAATTGGTTGTTTACCATTAATGTTGTTACTGGCTTATAATTCTAAAATTTAAAGTCTTCGGTTGTTTATTATTTTCATAATACCATAAAGATAACCGTTCCAACGAAAAGAGCATCGTTAATTTATATATTTATTATACAGAAGTCCTTTTTTGATGTTACTAATAAATACGTATCGTATATTAAAATTTTTATCGTTAGCTGGGATTTAAAATGTGATTAATAGGTTAAGAACCAATGGATACCTATTTTAACTTATCTGTATAATAGTTTAATATAACGTATTACCATGCCTAAAGGGTATATGACATGGAGTTCCTGTATCAACTTTAATAGTATAATCCGCTGTAAATTCGTTATTAACTATATATAGGCTTACGTAATATCACGGCCATTAAATGTAAACTTGCCTTTAATTTCAATTAGTAAACTTACTACTAAAGTAATTACTAAATGTTAGATAATCTTTTAAATCGTTAGCGACTACATAAGAATTCAGTCTTTGCCTTTATCGTCGTATCTTTAAACAATTAGTCGTAACTTTTCGTAAAGTCGCACCGTAATTTTATCTTTAACCTCGTAAATAATCCTGGACTTAAAGATTGTAACATTTAGGTCTTAAAAGTTAAAGTCGGTTTTCGGCACAAATTGTATAACACCTCAAATTAATAGGCTGTTAATTTCGACCTTGTTGCTTTTCTTAAGTTTTGCTAAAAGTCTTAATAATCTTTTATAACTTAAGCTTTATTACCAAGTCTTCGTTATCCTTTTTTTTTTTTACTTACTTAAGTAGTATTATAAATACGACCCGGTGTGTATTTCTCATTTTTAAAGTTTTTCCTTTTTTTAGAGATCGCATGTGCTGGCGGCATTCTATCAGCTTGTTAACAACAGGTAAGGAAGGGTCGTGTTAGCTCGGTCGTTTTACTTGGGACGTTTAAGGGTCTTTATCTTTAATACCTCTAATATATAGCTTGACCTAAATGGTTCGAAAGAATATAAGGCTGTTAGTAGTTTTAACAACTACTTTAAAGTTTGTAATACTTAATATTTTGTATAGCCTTTCTCATTTGCCTGGCTCCAGCTATACAAAGACTTTACTTTGTATTGGCAAAACAAGTATATCAATCGTTGAGGGACCGTTTTTGGTATTAAGGATGTTATTAATCTGGCGGCGTGCCGATTCAATTTACAGTTCCCTCAAAGTTTTGCTATAGGCCGTAACATATTTCTGAATACTTGCCGAGGGCGGAGATTCACTCGTTAGGCGTGGGTGCGCCCCAAAGACTAGGAACGTTAGCACTAAGCCATTAAGTCCCACGTTGTTATTAAGGCCTTTTACTGCTATCTATAAGCGTGCCTCTGGATCTTTAAAACTTTTAATATTTAACGTAAGGATATTGTACGCTCGGAGGAGTAAAACATATATCTTTTTAACTTTTCCAATGCTTTAGTGGGATTTTACAGGTACCTATTTCTATTAAATACCTATTATTTTAACATTTTCTTAAAACTTCGCCGCCGTAAAGTTGGTACCGGTATCGTGGACGACGACGTTAGGTGGACCTAGGTATGTGGTAATCTACAGTATCCTTAACGTCTTCTACGTATCTTTTGCCGAAAGGAACTTTAAGAATTTAGCTCTATAAAAAGATATTACGAAGTTAATGACGTGAAAAAAAGGTTTATTATCTAAGTAAAATATGTCAATAAAAATCTTAGAGTTAAAGTCCTTATCATCTTTTGATGTAAATTTAAGCCTTCGGGTGATTTAAGTATACGTTTGGCAGTAGTGACAAAATCTTTTAATCGATTTTTGAGCAAAGTATTTTATATAGTTATGCCCTACGGAATTTAAAACTTTTTACAGTCTATTAAAGGCTGGGTAATTAAAACGGCGGTATAGTTAACGTATTTCCGATTTCGTCAGGTTTAATACTACTGCTTCCGGACGTTAAAGATAAAACCATAAGTACCTTTACTTAAAAGCGAGTAAAAACCTTTAGCCGTTTTTAACTAGCTTGTTTATATTAACATCCACGTTAAAGCCGAGCATTTTTATGTCCTTTAAGCAAAGTAAAAAAGGGGTAGTAGATTTGAGAATATAGAATATAATTACTTTTATAACAATTTAAACTACAGTTATCCTTAGTAAAGATAATTGTTTACTTAGGCTAAAGCCAACTTTGTCCTTATCAATATTGTGGCGGTTAATTTTAGTAGCTGCAATGTTTTCCCTCCATAATATCATATATTACGAGTAGCCTCCTATTAAGTACCTTACCGCCCCAATATCTGGCATAATACCTTAAAACCTGCGATTTGTATAACGATCGCGAAAGTTAAAGGTATGTAAGGGGTCAGGGGTATAGTTAGGGCAAAGGTAAGGGTCTTCACTACCTAAACAGTATAAAAAGGCATGGTCGGCTAGTTATTGGGTTGCCGTACCAAAAGCAGTATCTTTATATTATTTGATTTTTTTAGGAGCGTTAATAACGTTAATTAGCTTATCTCCTTCAATATTTACAATTTAATCTAAATAATTTTGTTCTGAAATAATAGGTTACTAAACGTGGTACTTTACCTTCCTATTATTACGTTCGATGGAGGGATAACGAGTTAACCAACAGCCGGCCTTACAATAAATCCAACATCTCTTGCCACTATTACGATGATAATGATTGCGGTTAACAGGTACGTCTAAACCTTGTTAACGTTAACGTGAGTATTACCTTTAGTTTGGGGCCAAAGTTGATAAACTTAACCTTATGCGTTGTAGGTACCCGTACTTACGGTCGACGTAATTAACTACCGTAAATTTTTCTTTATTTACGTTAATAAAGTTACCGGCCTAGGGATATATACCGAACGTGTTTAGTATACGTGTTATTACAGTGGTAAGCTAAAAACGCAACTGGTTAAAAAAGCCTTTAAAAGTGGCATTTAGGTGTTATAAGGCGTATTCGAATTCACTAACGCCTGTAACAGCTGACCGTATTTTTTCGTAAAGTGTAACTTCGCCAGAATAGGCCTTTTCCATTACCTTTTAATATAATTAACTAATTAAGCATTTAATTAAAAATATCTATTAATAATTCCTCCTATTTTTTCTTTGCTATTATTATAGTCCACCGTGTAGTGTCCCAGTTTGAATGGTATTACGTAAGGTAGACGTCGTGTTTGAAGTGGCCTTTCATATTATCGTAAATCTCGCGAAACGTGGTAACGCTCGTTAGGAAGTTTAAGTAATAATCTTTATCGTAAACTGTAAGGATTCTGAGGAATAATAAGTAAAAACCAAAAAGAAAGACCTTTATCCACTTGCAGATATTCAGGAAAGGTATTATCTTGATGTTGAGAAGATTGTAAGGCTTTTCATTATACTTTTTTATATTATTTCAGATCTTGTCGAAATCCATTATCAGCTTATAGTAAATATTAAATATTTTAACAGGTCTTAAAGGAAGGTCGCGGTAATTATCCTAGGTTTAATTGGTATTTTTTGGTGGTTTAAATATTAGAGGCTCCGAAACCCAGTATTAAGGGTAATTGTTAGTCGCCTAACCCGAGGGGTAAATTCCTATAATAGGACTTGTAGTCGGTTTTCGTACGTAGGAAAATCTGAAGTAAAAGGGTTCTTAAGGTGTTTGGCGATTATAGTTCTAAGTATTGATAGGTATTTGGAAGTTTTGAGGTACCTAATAATTTTGTTTAATTAACTAATGTAAAATACTAACGTCAATATATTTTGCCACGTTAGTAGTCATTACTTCACGTGCTCTTCCGCTACTAAAAACATATTCTATACTATTATGTGGTAATGCTAAACTGCTAAGTAGGTTAATAGGTTCCTTATTATTGACGCGTAAAGAGGCTTAACTTAGCTAAAGGTAAAGAGGATGTTTTCTAAATTGTATGTAAAAGCGTTAAGGTTTTTTATCCCCCTTTCCTTTAAACCGTGGATTTTAGAGGTATTTTTTAAATCAAGTCAAATTAAAGAAGGTCTTTGCTAACTTCATAAACTTTTTTTTGGCACGTAAATCCCTCGACGTTCAAGTTTTTTCTTTAACTTGGATTTAACGGCTTTCTAAATTTTCTTTTATATATTAATAATCCAGTTATAGAAGAACTTACGATACTTGTAAAAGGCATGGCTACCGTAGTTACGTTTTTCGCCGCCGTTTTGGTTAACGATGTAATAGCCGACAAAGTTGATAAGGTATCCTTCGGTTAAGTTCTTGTTAATATATTTTCCCTAGGGTTTACTATTATAATGCTTAGCGAAGATAGGTCTAAGTTCTTTAAGTACTTTTTTCCTTTCGGAGTCGGTAATAGCTTGAAATTAACAGTAGTTCAATCAACCCATGTGAGTTAAATAAAATTCAAAAGTAAATTAACTCACGTTAATTAAGATAGTCAGTAGTAAGGAAGTAGTAGTAATAGTAATGACCTATTTAATCTACGTGGTGTAACTTACGTGGGTTAAAAAGGCTAATAGAGGTAGTAAGCTAGTACGTGTAAGTCTATAGTGAAGGACTTGTATTCAGGAATTAGTTAAGTGGAGACTTGGAGTTGTGGGGCAATTAAAGGTAATTGAGTTAATTTAGGTGTGAAAGTCAACTGGAATTGACAAGGGTTTAGATAATTGACGAGCATGTGATTCATCGGTAACGGGAAAAGTTTGGTCGACTATATTGGTGCGCGCGTACAAAACAAAATATAAAAAAAGCCGTCAGTATTGTAATAGTGATAATTGTAGTTCAGTAGGTCAACTTTACTTACAGTAAAGTAGACTATACTGACTATAAGTTGAGTGTATTGTACTACACTATATGTAATACTATTCTAACACTGGCGGCTTTTTAGTTTGTACGCGCACGCTAGTGTGGCTAACCAATCTTTTCCGGTTGCTACTGAATTGCCTCCTCATTAATTGGCTAGACCCCTGTTAATTCCAGTTAACTTCCATATTGAATTTCACCCAATTGCATACAAATTGACCCCATTTGCTCCATCGCTCCGAGGTCCGAGTTTATCAATTCCCACAAAAATTTTTTCTGCTATAGGTCTTTTTAGGACTTAACTTTAACCGTGCCAGTCAAATAGGTCACTATTGTAGCCTTTACTTCCCTGGAAATCTTCCAGTTTACTAGCATATCCTTATCCGCTATTACGTAACTTGGGTTTTCTAGGTAGCCGGTTAACGTAACCCTTGATACGTATGGTTAGTTTATTACTGTTTACAAACCTTTTCAGGACTTTATTTAACGTAGCTTTCGTCATGGAATTTGTAGGATTATCTTTGCTATCGATCCACCGAAACTCCTTAATCTCCCTCCCTTTGTAGGCTTTATAGAGTGCCATTACGTCGATTATCAGGCGTTTTTAGCTAGTGGTTCCGGGCTTTAAAAGGCATTCAAAGAGACTCCTCGAGTTGATATAAATTACTACTAGGATAGGAGGAATCTTTAACTACTTGGTAATAAAATTAAGGGTTTTTCACAATACTATACCTACATTAAAGCCTGTCATTATTCCTTAAACCTCCGATACCAATACGTTTCGTATAATACTTTCACATTTAACGGAGGACTAGTGAATTAGATTGCCGATAATGCTAAACTGATTTTACTACCTTTTCTCGTTAACAAAAGTTATTAGAAAACCTATTTATAAAGATAAGCCGGTGTTGTTTACAAAAAAACCGTCCGTAAAGATTATTAACTTGGCCTTTAAAAGATCGATTGGTACCATACTGATTCCGCGGTCTTAATTCTGAATTTGCCACTCTAACCTCTTATTTAATCGATTAAAGTTTTTACCCGTTGGTATTTTGTTATAACCCAGACAGAGGTTGAGCCAGGAAGTAAGCCAGTATGCAACACTGCGCCACTAGAAAGCCTGAAGTCTAGAATCAGGCGGGGAACTTCTCTTATGTCAGCAAACCCGGACAGGGAAGGACCGATGGGATCGACAGCGACTCCAGCGGTCCAGTACTGAAGACGGTATGAAGGCACGGATATATAAGAACACGGTCATCACCACAAAAATAGTATTTCCTTCATAGCTCTTCAGTTGTCAATCTAAGTATTCAGTCTACCCTGAATAGCCTAACGGCTAGTAATCATTCTATAGCACGAACAAAAATCTTCTGATATTGCACTTTTGTTACCTCTGCTACCTTACTGCTAACATAAACCCCTTGACACTTTCTATTTACTCACGGGTATTTAGTGTGATCATTACATATTTATATTTGTACTGCAATGAATAAATCGTAAAAGTCGTTTAGTTAGTATAAGGTAGTAATATAGCTACCCCGTATACGTTATTTTAAGTACTGTTAAACCCTAACTTTATAAGTTTTGTTAATTATAGAAAAAATAGCACCCTTGTCGGTAGGGTCCAAGTACACGTTATTATATACTCTGCAAGAGTACAGTCTGTAGCAAGACACGTGATCGTATCATGCTTTATGAGTGTACCTTACAGCGTAATGTACTGCTACCGAAATATACTATCTATGAAGATATATAATAATATCCACAGCTCTAGCCCTTTGAACAAAAGTTTAAAGCGGTATTAATATATAATGATCACACTAAATACCCGTGAGTATATAGAAAGTGTCAGAGGGTTTATGTTATCAAAAAGATAGCAGAGGTGCTGAGTGAATAATATCGCAACCGTGCAAGTAATGATCAAAAGCCGTAAGTCTATTCAGATGTATAGACTAAATACTTAGATTAATAACTGAAGAGCTATAAAGGAAATACTATCTATGTAGTGATGGCCGTGTTCTTATATCCTATGGCCTTCATACCATCTTCAGTACTGGACCGCGAGCGGTTCTATCGGTCCAAACCCTAACCCTGGGTGCTTACATAAGAGAGATCCCTGGATTAATGTGTTGGACATCAGGCTTCTAATGGCGCAGCGGACCGCTAGCCTATTCCATGACCTGCAGTTGATCCTTGGCTTATAACATAATACTAAATATGCGAATAAACGATCCATTAAAGTTAATTTAGTTGGTTTTCGTTAACGTTGTTACCGGTTTGCAATTCCAAAACTTAAAGTCCTTAATTACTTTATATTACAATGCCATAAAACCAGCTCTTTCGACGAAAAAGGTATTATTAGTTTGTATACCCATTATATCAAAGTCCTTCTTTTACGTTATTAACAAATATGAATCGTATATTAAAGACTTAATTACTAGTCGGGATTTAAAATACGATTAATAGGTTAAAAATTAGTAAATATCTGTTTTAACTAATTTATATAATAGTTTAATATATCGTATTACCGTTTTTAAAGGGTAAATAATATGTAGCTTCTATGTAAATTCTAGCAGTGCAATCTTTTAAAAATCCATTGCTAATTATATATAGGCTTATATAATATTATGACTATTAAGTATAAACTTACGTTGAATCTTAATCAATAAACTTATTATTAGGATAACTATTAAACGTTAATTAATTTTCTTAATCGTTAGAGATTACATAAGGATATAGTCCTTATCTTTATCGCCATATCCTTAAGCGATTAGTCGCGACTTTTCGTACGGCCGCCCCGTGATTTTACCTTTAACCTCGTGGATAATTCTTGACTTGAAAATCGTGATATTCGGGTTTTGAAAATTAAAGTTAGTTTTCAGTACAAATTATATAACTATTTAAATTAGTAAGCCGTTGATTTCGACCTAATCGCTTTCCTTAAAAGGTTTGCCGAAAATTTTAATAATTTCTTATATTTTAAGTTTTATTACAAAATCTTCGTTATCCTTTTATTTTTTGTTTACCCAAGTAGTAGTATAAATACGGCCCGATGTATATTCCTCCTCTTTAACGTTTTACTTTTCCTTTGGGGGTTGCTCGCGTCGACGGCGTTTTATCAGCTTGTTAATAACGGGTGAAAAAAAGTCGTGTTAACTCGATCTTTTTAATTAAGGTTTCTTATCATTAGTAGCCCTAATATAGGGCTTAACCTGGATAATTCAAAAAGATACAGAACCTTTCATAATTTTAATAAACACTTTGAAATTTACGATTTTTAATATCTTATATAGCCCTTTTTATTTACCTGAATCCCGCCTTACAAAGACTTCACCTTATAACGGCAAAATAAGCACGTCAATAGTTAAGGAAGCATTCCTGGTGTTAAGGGTATTATTAATATGGCGACGTGTTAATTACCTTCGTAGTTTCTTTAAGGCTTTATTATATGCTATAATACGTTTCTAAGTACTTGCCGAGGGTCAAAATTCACTCATTAGGTATGTGTAGGTTTTAAAAACTAAAAGTGTTAATACTAAATCGTTAAGGCCTACGGTATCATTAAGGCCTTTCACTATTATTTGTAAGCGTATCTCCGGATTCGTAAAGCTTTTTAATTTCCAACGTATATATATTATACGTTCGGTGAAGTAGAGCGTATGCCCTTTTAATATTTTCAATACTTTAATAGGATTTTATAGGTACCTATTTATATTAGATACCCATTATCTTAATATCCTTTTAAAACTTTACCGTCGCAAAGTTGATACCAGTATTATAAACAACGACGTTAGGTAAATTCAGGTACTTGTTAATTTATAATATCCATAACGTTTCCCATATGTTCTTTGCAGAAAAGAACTTTAGAAACTCAACTTTATGAAAAATGGCTACGAAGTAAACGATATAAAAAAAAAGCTTATTATCTAAGTAAAATATACTAATAAATATTTCAAAATTAAAGTCCTCATCGTCTTTTACTATAAATTTAAATTTTGGGGGGGCTTAGGTATACGTTTGACAGTAGTAGGATAGCCTTTTAATAGCTTCAAGGTCAAAGTATTCTATATCGTCATACTCTACGAAATCGAGGACTTTATATAGCTTATTAATAGCTGGGTGGTTAAAACGCCAGTGTAATTGACGTATTTCCGACTCCGTTAGGTTTAATACCACCGCTTCCGGACCCTAAAAATAAAATCATAGGTATCCATACTTAAAGACGAGTGGAAACCTTTAGCCGTTTTTAACCAGTTCATCTACGTTAACGTCAACATTAACGCCAAAATTCTTTATATCCTTTAAGAAAAGTATAAAAGGGGTAAATAACTTAATGATATAAAACTTAATTGCTCTTATAATAGTTTAAATTACCGTTATCACTAATAACGATATTTATTCGCCTAAGCCAAAGCCAATTTTAGCCCTAATATTATAGTAACGATTAATCTTAGTGGCTATAATAATTTCCCACCATAATACCACGTATTGCGAATATCCTCCTATCAAGTACTTTACTGCTCTTATATTTGGTATAATACCTTCAATCGTATAGTTCGCGTAACGATCGTAAAGGCTAAAGGTCTATAAAGAATCAGGGATATAGTTAGGGTAATGGTAAAAGTCTTTACTATCCAAACAGTATAAAAAGACATAGTCGGTTAGTTATTGGGCCGTCGTACCAAAAGTAGTATTTTCGTGCCATTTAATTTGTTTAAGAACGTTAGTAATGTTAATTGACTTATCGCCTTTAAAGTTTTCAACTTAATACAAGTAATCTCATTTCGGAGCAATAGAGTACTGGATGTAATATACTGTTTTTATATTATTATATTCGGCGAAGGGGTGTTGAGTTAACTAATAGCCAGATTTGCCATGAATCTAATATCTTTTACCATTATTACAACGATAGTGTTTACGGTTAAAAGGTTCGCTTAAATCTTATTAATGCTAGCGTAGGTGTTGCTTTTAATTTAGGGTCGAGGTTGATAGGCCAAACCTTAAGCGTTATAGGCGTCCGTATTTACGGTCGACGTAATTAACTACAGTAAGGTCTTTTTTATCCACGTTAAAAAATTTGTCGACTTAGAAGTATATACCAAACGAATTTGGTATACGTGTTATTACGGTGGTAAGAAAAGAGTGTAACTAACTAAAAAAGCTTCGATAGGTGGTATTTAGGCTTTGTAAGGCGTATTTAAATTCGTTAACGTCTATAACCGTTGCTCGTATCTGCTTGCGAAATATGGCTTCGCCAACATAAGCCTTCCCTATTGCTTTCTGACATAACATTAACTTGTTAATCAGTTGATTAAAGACATATATTGGAAATTCGTCCTTTTTTTTCTTCCTTATGATTGTAGTTTACCGCGTAATAGCTCAGTTTATATATTATTACGCGAAATGGACATCGTACTTAAAATAGCCCTTTATACCATCGTAAATCTCGCGAAACGTGGTGACGCTCGTTAGAAAGGTTAAGTAGTAGTTTTTAGTGTAACCTATAAGGATTTCTGGAAATAGTAAGTAAAAACCAGAGGGTGAGACCTTTATTTATTTGCAAATATTTAGGAAGGGTATTATTTTGGTATTGAGGAGGTTGTAAGGCTTTCCGTTATACTTTTCTATATCATTCTAAATCTTAGTGAAGTTCGTTATAAGTTTATAGTTAATGTTGACTATTTTGACAGGTTTTGGAGGAAGGTCGCGATAGTTATCCTAACCTTAAATAATATTTCCTATTAGTTTGAGCTTTAAGGCTTTCGAGGCACAGTATTAGAGGTAATTTCCAGTTGTCTGGCTCGAGAGGTAAAGTTCAGTAGTAGGATTTGTAGTAGGCTTACGCGCGTAGGCGAATCTGAAGGGAGAAGGTTTTTAAAGATCTTGGCGATTGGATTGCTAAGGGGCGATAGGTGCTGAAAGGTTTTGGGAGGCTTAACGATCTTATTTAATTAATCAATGTAAGACATTAACATCAATATTTTTAGCCGCGTTAACGGCCCTTACTTCACGTGTTTTGCCGCTACTAGGAACGTATTCCGCGCTATTATATGGAGATATTAAACTGCCGAGCATATTAATAGGTTTCCTATTGCCAGCATACAAAGAGGTTTAACTTAGCTTAAGGTAAGTTAAGGGTCCCCTGGATCACGTATAAGGGTGGTAAGATTTCTTAATACCCTTTCCTTTAGGCCGTGAATTGTAAAATCGTTCGTTAAACTGTTCTAAGTTGAGGAAAGCTTAGGTTAGTATTGTGGATCCTTGTATTTAACGGAAAATCCCTCGTTCCTCCAGTTTGAACCTAAGTCTTAACTTAACCCCTTTTTAAATTATTTTCCACATGTTAATTGTCCAATCGTTAAAGAACTCGCGATATATGTTAAAAGTGTGGTTTGAGTCCTAGCTGGTATTACTCTTAACGATAAAGCATCCGAAGAAGTTGCTAAGGTGTTTTTAGATTAATTATTCGTTAACATCCAACGTCTAAAGGTTATTATCCTAAAACTTGGTGAAACGTATCCGAGGGCCTTAATTTTTTTTTTTACGAGTGAGGTCGGTAATTGCTTTAAAGTGGGTACTGGAAGCAGATATCTTGATAAGAGTATAGGGCGAGGAACTTAGTAATCTTAGGCGTAAAGTTTAAGTATTTTGATGTGAAGTCGCGTGGGAACTTGGTAACTTGGCGGCTTCACAAAAGGTGGCGTAACGTGGCTTTCTTGGTGCGGCTTGGTGTTTTTTGCTTAGAGAAGCAAATTTGACGATTGAAGTAATGTAGGGAGTAAAAAGAGTAAAATATGGGTAAAATTTTGGTATAAAGGGTAAGGTTGGAGGTTGTTAATAGTGGTAGAGGTTGAAGGTTATTTGTTGTGGTTGTTTGGCGTAGGGACTTAATTGTTTTTATAATAGCAGCACTCGCAATAGTATTAACTTAGTCGTTTGCTAACTTGCCGAACTTTAAAACTTTTAACAGGTAATCTCAATGTCTTTAAGAAGGATGAAAAAAAATTTCTTGGTGTTTTTAAGCAGAGATACCGTCGCTTACCTCTAGATTACCGTTGGGGACTAACGCAACCTAAGAGATCTTCTCTGTTTTCCTGCCGTTGGGGACTGACGCAGTACTAATAAAGGTCCTTCGCAAGAATCTTTTTTCTACTCTAGCAGCCGTAACCACAAAGCGTAACAACCGGAAAGTAGCTTCTTCTTTTACTTAACTTATCTGTACTTAACCTAATAGACAGGCAAACACTAATCAGTATTGGTAGGCCTTAGACGTTACAACGTTGTCGATTCGATTGGTCTTTGAAGTAACAGTAATATTGCAGTGGTCAGATGGTGGATGTATTGTTCTAGATTTTGCAGACCGCTAGCCGGTCTGCACTGTAATTTGTATGGCTAATTGCTTGATCCATGCCGTAGAGTGAAGTGCAGCGTACTGCACTAGACTTATATATAATGCGGTAAGTCTCCACAAAGCAATACACTTAACTTTTAGTTTAGTATAGTCAACTTTACTTACAATAAAGTTAACCTACTACACTGAATGTAATTCTATTCCAATAAGTTTAATATATTAGGTTTTTGATGATGTTAAACTAGTTTTTTTCTCTGTTTTCATTAACGAGTGTTTTTGAACAGTTGATCTGTAACGATAGGTCTATGTTATTTGTAAAAGCGCTGTCCGTAAAAATCATTGGCTTAGCCCTCGACAGGTTAATTGTAATTTTATCAATTCCTCTATTTAAATTTCTTATTTGCTACTTTAACCTCTTGTTTAATTGATTAAAGTTTTCGTTGGTTATGTCTCGCGTTTGTGTTGTAATCGATAAGTTGTAAGAGGTTTTCGGTTGGTATAAACTAGCGATGTAACTGTTACAGACGCGTTATTTTAGATACCATTAAGCCATAGTTACGTTGGTCTTATCAATTGTAGCTAAGTTAGCACCCTAGATTTTCTAATGAAAACTAAGGTAAGTATCAACAATAAGTATACGGATTAACGATTCGTTAAAATTAAATTGATTATTATCCACAATAATTACAACCGGTTTACAGTTTTAGAACTTCAAGTATTTAATCGCTTATTATTTTATTTTTATAAAGCCAGTAATTCCAATAAAGAGAGTATCATCAGTTTTTATACCCACTAAGCCGAAGTCTTTTTCTTACGTTACTAGTAAGTACAGGTCGTAAATTGAAAACTCTGTACCTAGTTTTTCTTTAAAATGCGATTGGTAGATTAGGAACTAATAGACGTTCATTTTAGCTAGTTCTTATAGTAGTTTAATATATTATATTACCGTTTCTAAAGGGTACTTTCTACATAGTTCCTTTAATAGTTCTAGTAATATGATCCATTATAAATCGATTGTTGATTGCATATACGTTTGCGTTATATTGCGGATATTAAGGGTGAACTGCCCTTTATTTTTAGTTAACAAATTTATTACCAAAACGATCATTAAACCTTAATGGATTTTTTAAATCGTTAACGAATAGGTAAGGATCTATTGTTTATTTTTATTACCATATATTTAAACAATTGAAAGTAACTTTTTATACACCTGCCCTATTGTTTTTCCTTTAACCTCGTGGATAATTATCGACCTGAAAATCGTAATATTCGGGTTTTCTAGGTTAAATTTAGCTTTTAATTCGAATTGTATGACTCCTCGAGTCAGGAATCCTTAATTTCGACTTTATCACTTTCTTTGAAAGGTTTACAAGAGGTTTCGATGAAGTTTTATGTCTGAAACTTTACAATTAGATTTTCATGGTCCTTTCTTTTCTGTTAACCTAAGTAGTATTATAAATTCAGTTCGATGTATATTCCTCATCCTGAATATTCACCATTTTTAGTCATCTTCTGTGTCAGAGGCGTTTTATTGGATTATCGATAACGGGAGGATAAGAGTTGTGTTAGTTTATTTGCTTAACTATGAAATTTTCATCTTTATCGTTAATTGTTCCAATATGGGGTTTAATTTAGGTTATACGAAATGTTACAGAGCCGTTAACAATCTAACAATTACTTTAATATTACCAATACTTTAAATCTTATACAGGCCATCACATTTACCTGGCTCCCGTTCTATATGGACTTTATTTCGTAACGGTAAAATAAATACGTCGATTATCGTAGTGATGTTTCTAATATTAAGGGTATTATTAATTTCACGCCGTATCGATTACTTTTATAATTCCCTCCATGCTTTACCGTAAGATATAACTATTTTTTGAGTACTTCATAATAGCGGGAATTCACTCTTTAGGTACGGGTATGTTTTAAAAGCCAGTAAAGTTAATAACAGGCTGTGAGGGCCCACAATATTATTCAGGTCTTTTACTATTATTAAAAGATATGTTTTTTAATCTGTAACACTTCCAATCTCTTTTATTAGAATATCGTACACTTTACGAAGTAACCAGTATACCCTATAGACCTTCTCAATGTTTTGATAGGCCTTCAAAAGTACCTGTTTATACTGGATTCCGATTATTTTAATATCCGCTTAAAACTCTGTCGCCATAAAATTGGTACTATTATTATAATCAACAATATAAAATAGGCCTAAATACGTATTAATCCATAATATCCTTAACATTTCCCACGTATTTTTCTTCGATAGGGTCTTTAAAAAATAATTTCGTAAAAAAAGATTATGCAGTTAACAAGGTAAAAAATAAACTTATTATTTAAGTCGAATATGTTGATGAAAATCTCCTAATTTCTATTTTCATTTTATCAATTTAAATTTAAAATTTTGGGGGGCTGAGGCATACTTTTGTAATAATAATAAACCCCTTTAATAGCTTTTAAAATAAAGTATTCCACATTTTTATACCTTACGGACTAAAAGATTTTATATAACTTATCGATACCAAAGTCATTAAAACGCCGATATAATTAACACATTATTAACTTCGTTAAATTCAACACCTTTAATTTTGGTCCTTCAAGGTGTAATTCTATATTACCTTACTTAGAAGCAAATAGGAACCTCTATCTGTTTTTAACCAGTTTATCTGCATTAATGTTGACGTTAACGCCGAGGGTATTTATACCTTTTGGTAGTATGAAGGATCGAGATGCATACTAAGTATGACTTACACTAAAGAAATAGCTACCCGAGGTTATAGGAAGAATTTCTGGAGGATAAGGAGGACCCGAGGGTACTAGTTAAACTTAAATAACAAATAATAATACAAATCCGCCTCTCACATAAATACTCCTCCAAATTCCCTCACAATCTCCCCGATTCCATCTAGTGAACTATGAAGACATCGAATTCTTTGTAATCATCTCTTAATTCGCATTCAGAGAACCCAGAGAAACCAATTTTTTTTTTAGCAAAACGAGAAAGCAAGGAACGAGTGCGAACAAAAAGAGTACAAGAATGAGCGCGAACAAAATAAGAACGAATGCAAACACAATGAGAACAAGCGAAAACGATACGAGAACAAGTGCTAAAAAATGAGTACAAAAAGAGCAAGAAAAAAACAAGTGTAGAAGAAAAAAAACTACGCCCTACAAATCTTCCAGTCTACCTAGGCTAGCTACTGGACATTAGACTAAATTGGGTTGAAGAAACAAGTCGAGGACAGATTGTCCGAAATTGTGAACCTAATTCAACAAATTCAACCACTCAACGCATATACCATCCTATAAAATTTCATCTTTTTCAAAGAATAGAAACATTTATTGATAGTGAACGCCAATATAATATTACCTGACCCTTCATTATTATCGAACAAGATAAGTCTTACACAAATATTTGCTAGATAACCTAGTGGGAACGTAAATAACTATGTCAAAGACATTGAGATCGCAGCGGAAACACAATACCGAAATAGAAAGCTCTGTGAAAAAATGTATAAAAGTTACTTTCAACCCGGATTAAAGGAAAAATACGTCAAATGATATAAAAATATATCAAAAATAGAACGCCGAAAATAAGAAAATTTAAAATTACTTTTCATTACCTAATTTAAATACCGCCTGATAACAATAAACACTCGCGTGAAGATAAAAGTAAGTTCATTCGGAAAACGTACTCACGAGTCAATAGTTAAATATGTAAAAATAGTAGATGAACTTACTGTGTAGTTCTCTTCTATGCTATAAAAGGAACTTAAAAACTGATTTATTGTATACCAAACAGACAATGGATAGAAGAAAGACCTAATGTTACAGACGAAAGTTATTGACCGCTTGGTCTTCAAGAATTTTATGGATGGGAACGGGATAAAAGAAAAGTAACTGATAACATTATATAAACGACGCTAATTTTAGTGACGGTAATATCAAGCTGTAACGATAACCTTTTCTTTTATTATAAGAATTAATGATAAAATGATAGTATTTAATAATATTCGAAGAAAAGAGTACTCGCCGAGGTTATATATTCCATAAAAATAACACAAAACCAAATTGGCAAATGAACACTATAAAGCAATGGGGGAAATAATTTTCATAATTTACAAAATACTTGTGGGTATCAAAAATAACAGTAAGCTCACTTTTAATTCGTTTTTCAAACGACTATAGCGGATTTACGGAGTATTAAGGACACCGGTTTATATTGATGAACAAACAGTATAGACAAAGGATAATGAACTTAAAACAACACGTAAACGTACCTGTAATGATCACACTAAATACCAGTGAGTATATAGAAAGTGTCAGAGGGTTTAGCTTATCAAGAAGGTAGCAGAGGTGCTGAGTGAACAATATCGCAACCGTGCAAGTAATGATCAAAAGCCGTGAGGCTATTCAGAATATAATGTGACTGAATACTTAAATTGACAACTGAAGAGCTATAAAGGAAATACTATCTATGTGGTGATGACCGTGTCCTTATATCCTATGGCCTTCATACTATCTTCAGTACTGGATCGTTTGGATCACCGCACTGATCCCACTGATCTAGTACTGCCTCACCTTGGATCAGTAACTGATCCATACTGATCCATCACGTGACTTACCTAGTCACCTTGCTTTCATAAGAGATGTTCCCCGCCTGATGTGTTGGACTACAGGCTCTCCGTGGCTCAGCTGCATGCTGGCCTGTTTCCTGACCCAACCATTGTCTGGGTTATAACAGTACCCAACCCGTACTATAAGTTTTATAATTGTTCTCACCCAAAACAACCATGGGAAAAGTCATGTCAAATAAGAAACCTTATGTTAATAAGACGACTGATTCCTGAGGAGCTGAGGATGGGAAACGAAACGAACGCTAAGATATACGAGCCATTATTTATGGTATTAGTGAATCAAGGTAAATGTTGAGACGAATCGGTGAATAAAAGTTAATACCAAGATTTTTATCCTATATTATATATTGATTATCATAATAATTTGAATTGAATGAACTTAAATATAACGGAAAGTAATGTATATGATGCCTGGACCGAGCCTAAAGAGTGTTAAAATATTCGTGAAAACCGCTAATACGACCGCAAAAATAAAGGGAAGGGTGAAGAGATTATAAATATTATACTCTCAATAGTCACTAAATGCCTCAAAACCAAAAACAAGAAACTTACAAACCCATGCGCTTGCATCGAAAAAGAAAAATGAGGATCGTCTACTCATACAAAGACAAACTCTCCTCATCCTCAAACTTTATAATCTCAGACCCTACACTACCAAGTCTAGTAATCTAAGAACATGCCCTCTTTAAGCTAGGCTAAAAAAGAACGATTTGGTAAGAGACTTACTTAGTTGAATATATAAATATATAATTAATATAAAAGAAATACTATCTTTAAGAGAAAAGATACTATTCCGAACATTGTTAGGCTATTCCAAAAACACGATTTAATATAACAAATATATAGCGGAAAATTTACTCCAAAACCACTGTCAAACAATTATTAAATCGTAATCCCATACAAAAAAAAACATATAGCGAAAATATGTAGCCTCGATACCATTCTACGTACGAAAGAAAATAATAAAAAGTTGAAAAAGAAACATAAGCGTACGGAATTTTTATATATAGCGGTGATAACAGTTATAAAAGATCGTAAGATGTCACAAACGATAGGAACCCAATTTGAATATATCTAAAGTGATAATTATAATATCAATATAAACATGCAGTAAATGAATAACGGTTCTTTTGTTGAACTTATCATATAAAATACGGTAACCTATCTGAAAGTTACTATTTAAATACTCGACCCATTAAAAACACTTACAATAACTGAAGGAATCCATAGAATATTAATAAATTATATTTTATTCCGTATTATTTTTGGCGGTATCATCTTTTTAATCCATAAATTCATCATAGTTATCTGTTCTTTATATGATTTATTATTAAAAAATAACTATCGCGTTTGCTATTTAGCTATCAAAAATCATGCCAGGTGTTGGGATAGTAGTCAAATGAAGTATAGTTAATTCAACTATACTCATAGTTAGCTGATTGTACTTACTGCGAATTAACTGCAGTTTAGGAGATTAACTGCAAGTCTAGTGCAGTAGTTTCCCACTTCAAATTGAGGAACAGGATAAAGCGTTTGGCCATACAAATTATTGTGCAGACCGGCTAGCGGTCTGCCAAACTTATAACTTACAATTCACCAACTCAGAACCAATTTCAATGCAAAATCAGTTACTTCGACCAAAGTGATTTGAATCGACTACGTTGCAACGATAAAGGCCTACCAACACTAAGAATATTTTTACGCTTGTAGGAAAAAGTGAATATTCAGTCACCGTGCTGATCAAACAAAGCGTAAAAATACTACCTCTCAACATTCAATTGGCTTATATAAATCATATTTGAAATAAGAACCGAAACTCACTAGATAAGTCGAATACGAGCAATTAAAAGGAGATATCAGAGTTAAATTTCAAGAAGGAAAACAGAAACAACAAGGATGAGAATTCAAACCTTGACGATAAGAATGTAAAATTCTTGTGAAAATTAAATAAACTTATCGATTTCGCAAAATATAAGTAACAACAAAAGAAACACACAAAATGAAACAGGTCTATACCCAGGGAAGATTAATTAAAAACGAAAAACCTTAGGACATATTAGTACTGGAAAAATTAGCATTATTAAAAAGGTTAGTTTCAGAGATTTTTCAATTATACCTTATAAGATGAGGACGAAATATATACGAATAAAAACGAGACAACGACATATGAAAAATAAGAGAAAACAATAACTACGGTTGTAAAACAAAACTAAGAGGTTAAGAAAAAATCAGGAAAAGTTATTACGTCCGATAAAGTGAAATAATCGCTCACTGGAGAACATTTTGACATTGGTAACTATTTATTAAGTTCGCCTATTTCGTGTATATGAGTTTGTAGTTTTAAAAATTAGGGAAAAACAAAACTTCCCAATTACTTTATATTACTACTATTGCCTATTAAATTATTCATTTTCAATTACTGTTGGAATATCATTCAAATGAAGTACAGCCAAGTCAACTTTACTGTAAGTAAAGTTGATTGTACGTACTGAAAATTGACTGTAGTTTGTGGGATTGAAATACACTGCACTGCAAGTGAAGTGAAGTAGGTGCCTGCTTCGAAGTAGGGCACAGGCTAAAGAATTTTGACAACCAAATTAGCGTGTAGACCGGCTAGCGGTCGGCTAAACTTAGAACTTACGACTAAAACAATCAATATCAATGTAGCACCGGTTACTTCGATCACAGTGATTCGAATCGACTACGTGACAATGATAAAGGCCTACCAACACTAATCAGTATTTATTTGGTTAAGAAAAGATAAGCTAGGTTAAAAAAAAAGCTTCTTTCCGGTTGTTACGTTTTGTTTAGGCAAGGTAAAGGAAAGGTTTTTACAAAGGGCCCTTAAACGTTGTACAGATATTCGCGGCAATAAGTAAGAAACACTTATAGGCCGTAGATCTATTTGCGGTAGTATATAAGTAAGCGATGGTATGGTTACTGAAAATAATAAGAAATTTTATTAATTATTGTTGAAGGCATTAAGATTAACCAGCTAAAAGCTTTAAAGATTACTAAATTATCCAATTGGAAAACAACTAACTTAGTATTATTACAGCTATTATTATTACGTGTATTGTTACTGTAAATAGTTAAAACAACTAAATTTTACAACCGTTAATTATACCAACTTTGACAGAAAATTTACGACCTATTATTTTACAACACTTTTTTCTCCACTACACTTTTTAATTTCTGTTTTGAAAACTTTAAAACGTGTAGAAATAAACACCATTAACGACACCAATCATAAAAAAGCAATGAAAGATATCGGTGTCATATTCGTCAGATATTTCGACGAAAACCTGTGGTTTACGAATACCCATAAAGACTTTACCCTCGAATACCTAAAGAATTACATCAGTTACTTTATCCTCGATTCAGACTTTACTAGACTTGATATAGGACCTATCGCCTTCGACTACTTTTACGAATGGTTTAATGAATGAACATTGTATATATAAAAGGTAATAAATAGGCAAGTTAAAACCAAGCAAAAAAGTAAACTAGCTAATAGAGGAATCAAACTCCCTGTAAGAATAAAGAAGGACGGTAAAATTGCTCATCTATTGTAAAAGTAAGTAATAGATAAAAACTTTTAATGAATATAAAGAAAAAGTAAAGAAATCGTTAGCGATAATATTCTTTAACGCTCCTATAAGCGTTTGCAAGGACCTTCCTAAGCTCAAATAAGTTTTTCAAACCCTTTGGCATAAGGTTTTCAATGTACTAGTATTACTAGCCATAAAGAATTAATTGACATATACGCTACAAGTCCTTAAGTTTACCAGTTCATTAAGAAGGAATCTCAACGTACCCTTTAAAATTAGGAGGATTATTACTAAGTCCCACATGACGGAAACCTCCAAGTCCTCCTTTTTCCCAAAAGCTTCTTAACACGTCCAGTTTGAGTAGCTAAATTAAGAAAAGAATGAATTTATACGAGAGCTTATTATAAATATAACTACTAGCCTTTTCACTTTAAACTCGGTTAAAGGTAACTATACTATTTACTAATACCAACCCTGATACCAACCGAGGGATTTAAAGGGTCCTTACGACTAGTATATCACCCTTCCCCTTCGACACGACCTTATGGTAAATACGGATTACGCGGCAATTATTACGTTCGTTAAGATTTTTTAAAAAAAGGAAAAGCATAACGATAAGTCGTATAACCTCCTCGATGTTAAGTTACGCCCATTTTTTAGCATTTACCGCCAAAAAGAGGTTGAACTACCAGGTTTTTACTCGTCATATCCTAGTATTCTTACCGGCTAAGCCGAAAATTACTACCTCCATTACCTAGAGAATTATTAACTCTTTTGCGAAATTTACAATGGTTTAAAGGATTACTTTAAATATAATGTTAACCTTACTCAGTACCACCAACTAAAACATTATTAAGTGGTTCTATATATTGAATTGAAAAAAAGAGACGTAAATTAAAAAAAGACCTTTTTAATTATATATTTAATAGGCTCATATATTATGATCACACTAAATACCCGTGAGTATATAGAAGGTGTCAGAGGATTTATGTCATCAAGAAGGTAGCAGAGGTACTGAGTGAACAATATCGCAACCGTGCAAGTAATGATCAAAAGCCGTGAAGCTATTAAGAATATACTGAGACTGAATACTTAAATTGACAAATGAAGAGCTATGAAGGAAATACTATCTATGTGATAATGACCGTATCCTTATATATTCGTGCCTTCATACCGTCTCCAGTACTGGATGCTGTGGATCAGTGCTAAGCCTGCTGATCCTAGATCATTTGGATCAGTACTGATTACGCTGATCCTAATCACGTGATTGGCTTAGTCATTTCCCTACTAATAAAGGAGAGGTGTTCCCCGCTTGATGTGTTGGACTTCAGGCTCTAAGTGGCTCAGCTACATACTGACTTGCTTTCTTACCCGCCATCATGCTTGGGTTGTAACACAATGCTTTGTTAACAAATAATTGGGAACGTAAGAGTTGGTAAAGATACTTTACGTCAATAGGTTCAGCAAGCTGTTACGGGCTATAAAGAGTTCGAATACGCTTTTTATTACCTTAATACCACTTGCGAAGGGGTTTTTAACCAGTTACGTTCATATTTAACAACTGTAATAACTCGAATTCCCGGATCGATTAGTATATACCCTGAAGCTCCGGGATTTAATAACGACAAAAAAGACCTCTTTTACACGTATTACATCAACTGTAAGTATTAAAGACCCGGTTGATACGGTTAACGAAAGGCTTCAACCTAAAGACGTAACTAAACCACTCACGGAAGAGGTTATTACTCTTCTTCAAAGTCTTTAAGTCAACCAAATAAATTTATTTTAAACACTAAAAAATATTGGGTTCATGGCAGATTCATTTGGTAGTTAATGTATTACACTGCTATCAAGAGCGAAAATAAACGGTTAAGGTATTATATATAATTTCCCTTTACTTTTAATAACAATTACCTTAATATTATCGCAAACCGTAAAGGCATTAAAGTTAAAATAAAAAGAAAAAACATCTAAGTCTGTCGACTGGTATGAAAATACTAGTACGAGCCCTAAAGTAATTTAATAATTCGTCAACTACGTATTCCTATACCGCTCAATAGATAAAAACCCTTACCGCAGATATAACGATAAAAACCCTAGCACTATGCAACTCTTTACCATTTAAAATCACTATATAGAGTAGGTCTTTTAAGGTATCATACCGGATACAAAAGAGGTAAGATACTTAATAAAAGGTTATTCGTAATACGTTGCGTTACGAAGGAATATTAAAATTGCTACGGAATTTAATCCTATAGATACCAGTAGAATTACTATGGATACTAGTAAAATTAATGTCGATTTTAGCCTTAAAAGAGATATCTTTACTAAGATTGATGACGGTTAAGATTGTTATCAACTTCATTTATTTTTTATTTTGAAATCCCTTATCCTTTTTCATATTTACCTTAAAAATATAAAGACTCTCGGCGTTCATGTTAACCTTTAAATTGATAGGCTAATTTAAGTTTAAGGCGGCAAAAGGTTTCTATTTAGCTTTAAGTAGAAGTACCTCTAGTTTTATCTTTAAGGGCCAAAAGCAGTGGCATTGAATTTAACGGAGGCGAAACTTCGTTAATTACACCATAGGTTTAACTACCCAGTAACCAATAGGCTTTATAAGGTTTTAAAGGCGACTAGCTATAAAGATGTGGATTTACCAGCGTTAAAGGTAATTGAACGGCTTTACTATCACTAATAAACACACTTCCATAACTCCCTAAGATTTAAGTTTACGTTTTAAAAAATAAGATTTTAATTTTAAGGTTTTCGTAAACGTGTTTCACCTGGACGGAAATCTTGTTTTCTGTGTTATAAACTCCGCCACATTTTTTCACAGCGTTAAGTTCCTTAAAACCATTGCTATGAAGGAAATGAAGGAGGTATTACGTACTATAAATTAACACGTATATTAGGCTACTAAACGTGTTAATTTATTGTACCGGTACCAAATTTATTACGATAATGTTTCACGTTAACATTAAGTCAATAAAGTTTCAATATAAACAGGTTTTCATTAAAGTCCATTGTGGTATTAGCAAACTCAAAAAGGCTTACTTTTTTTTACGAAAAGACTATAATATCTTTATACTAGAAATCGAAAGCTTAATAAATTGAAAAAATACAGGTTTAAAAAGTAGTAAAGGGTTTTAACGATACTGTTTGCCTTAACGAACTTATACCGACTTTACTGGTATTTGTAGCCTATTTACATATAACGACTAAGTCGCTACTATCATTAAATACCTCAAAAAGCGTTGTAACATATAGAAAAACCTTGAAGGAATTAAAAAAGGAATCGGTATACTGTTAGGTTAACGATACCATCAATACTAGGAACAGATTGTTAATAATAAAAGTGTTATCCCTCCCCAATTAAAGTAAAATTTTTACGTGGCGAAAGCTAGGAAAATGGAATAAGCCGTATAAAATCTTAGGTATTACCAACTTAAACGTGGTGGTTGAAACTAATAACGGTCCTATTAATTTCCGAATTATATAGGTTAAGCCGTATAAAAAAACCTTAAACCTAATAAAACATTTAACGTCTATGACCTCCAAGCCAAACGGATTGTTTAACATAATCCTCTCAAGCCGATCGTTAATAAGCTAATGGAACGTCGATGGTGTAAAAAACTAATAAACAGAAGGATACATACTGAAAAGAAGGACAGCGATGGGAACTACAAACCTAATAGGGTATATATAATGGTGTGAGTGTCTTAGAAAAAGAATATTGATAGAGAACTTACCTTTAAGCTACGTGCCGAAAGCATTATCAATAAACCGGGTAAGACTTTTGAGTAAAACGACTAAATGGAGATTAATGGCCTTGTTTTACGAAGGGTTATACAATTTATACCTTTGGCGCAATTTAAATGACAAGACGTTACTATTTTAAGTCGAGGATAATTCACGAGGTTAAAAGTAAGATTATAGACTGTCCGTACGAAACATCATGACTAATTGCTTATGGATATGGTAATCAAGGTAAAGACTAAATCCTTACTTAATTATCTATAATAAAAAATATTAGCAAAAGTTTAATCGTCGTTATTGCGACTAATTTGACTACTAGCGTAAAGGATTAATTTATACTTAATAGCCGGAATATAATGTAAGTGTATACGTAGTATGCAACAGATTTTTAGCGGATTATATTGATAAAACTGACGAAAAAAATAAGGGACAAGCTTTCGACTGGTATGGTAATACATTGTATTAAACCTTTATACAAGTTGTCCGAAAAAGACCTTTATTGTTTTTTAACGTACCAAACGAACTTTAAGGACAAGATGGTTATGAAAACTTTAACGTTTAACTCATGCCTATTGATTATAAAGGGTAAAAACTTTAACATCGTAAGTATATAAATTAACGATACGTTTTTCCTTGGAGATGCTAGGTTTGTAGCGGAGGAGGAACGTATTATCGAAAAGTCAGGCCTTTAAAAGTGCAAGTTTATCGAGAAGTTAGCCAAGGGTATACAACTTAACTTCAATAAATCGTTAATCCGTATTTATAGTATTAAGGCTGAAAACGGTACTTATATTAGCCCACGTTAAAAACGGTAAGCCATGTGTCTGGCGACTATCGACAAGACTAACGAGGCAAAATTTTAAAAATACCTAAAGTAGAGGGCTTCTACAGTTTATATAGTTACATTATATTAACCGAAGGTATTGTAAAACATTTCCATTACGGTATAAGTATAAAATCCATAGGAAGAGTACTTTAATAGGCCAACCAAAAACATTCAGTAATAACTAAACCACTTGAAAAAATAAATTAATATGGTTTCGGTAAATCTAACGAAGACGAAGCTAATAATCTTTGCGGATGGGTTATTTGCTAACAATACAGACCTTAAATCATAAATCGGCTTTCTAATAATATTTGTTAATAAGGAAAAATCTAAAGAGAAATTTACAATTACTGGAAACCTTATATATTAGATATCCGTTAAGTATAAACGTGTAACACGAAACGTGCTGACCTTAGATATTTACGGCATAATAACAAAATTTAATATTGGTATTGTAAATAACGGTATACCAAGGATTATTACACAATAGCTAGAACTGCTTTTGATACATATAATGGTAACTTCCGAAGCTTTTAAGAATACCTATTAAAGTTAGGCATAATTAATGAAAAAAGTTTAATAATAAACGTAGTAATTTTAGAGGAGGTATACGAAGCCCGAGTAATTGATAAGTTCTGGTAAATCAACGGAAAAAACAACTCCGCTTACGTTATAACCAAGTCCACTTTCAATAGCGTCCTAAAAAGGGTTATGGATAGTAATACGCTAACCATAGAAATTGAGGGTTACGTAGATTGCCCGGCATGTAACGTTGAGAAATAAGGTTTCCCTAGCAAACTTAAAAACTTCTAGAGTAGTAATATTAATGGAAAAAGTGTCAATGGCAATACCAATAAGTTGAACTCCTAATAAAAGTAATGAAATTGGTGAAATACGTGATATGTATAGGTTCATAACAAACAAAATTTGTACAGGAGTTGAGAAATGAAGGTTTCGAAATGGTGGAACAAAAGGGCTACAAAAGAACGTAATTAATGTCAATTTCAATACAGATTAATCGAAATCCACAGGGTTCTGACTTATTGATAGTTTGTAGATTAAGGATGGATTTGAAAGGTTGCTTCCAATTGATGGTAAGCTAAACTACCGTGTAGGCACAAAATAAAAAGCCGCCAGTATTAAAATAACAGTCAAATGCAATACATTCAAGTTAACTTTACCGTAAGTAAAATTAATTATGTGTATTGAAAATTAACTGCACTTTGTGAGATTTGAATATACTGCACTACAAGTGTAGTATAGTAGGTGTCTGCTTCAAAGTGGAGTATAGGCCAAAGCGTTTGTATATACAAATTAACATGCAGACCGGCTAGCAGTCTGTCAAACTTAGAACTTACGACTAAACAACCAACATTAATGCAGCACTAGTTACTTCGACTATGGTGATTCGAATCGATTATATTGCATCGATAAAGACATACCAACAACTATGCTCAAAAAAACCTATTCGGGATTCAACGTTCAAAATAATAATAATATTACGTTACGGGTATTAAAGAGTAAAAATGATGGGGAAGAATTCTTGAATATGCTAGTATACAAGTACTAACATTGGTAAAGGGGAGAAACAATAAAACCAGATACTTTCTTGACTGATAATATAGAAGAGGAAATCCAGATCACATAAATCACGAAATTTAAGAGGAATATCAAACGCTGACTCGAATAAAAGGATTTGCGTAATACATCACAAAGAATCATTACCTAGTAGTTTAAATTGTTCGGTATCGATAGAGTAATATAAACAAGGCCGATGAATTCGCTAAAGATAAACACCTAAAATTTGGTGAAAAAGAGGGAGGAGGATTGACAATGGCCAAAAATTTGGTATATATATAGAAAAATACGTTTATATTTGGCTTAAGAAACGTATGAGTAACTGATCTAGTTACCCACTCGATTTAATTTGAACCAAATAACAAACCGTTTCAATTAGAACAACCCCAATACTTAAAAAACAAAATTGCTTTTGTACAAAGGTTTCATCCTGCGATAAAAGCAGCAGGATTTTCTATACCTAATAAATGAAAATAAGAAATATATTCATGATATATACAAAAAATAATGGTAAGCATTGTTTTATTTACAACTATATTCCGGTTAATAATTACATAATTGGACCATAATAGACGACACACTCACGAAACAAAGTTTCTAATACCATACTTTGAAACGACCATAATGTTTTCTTCTAAAGCGATACAGCAAATAAGTATTAGGGAATTACTATTATGTCAGGTTATGAATTTAAAATAGATTTTATTATACCTAACAGATAATATTGAATACTCAAAATACTATAAGAAATAATGGGGAGAATATATACCTATTACGCGTTAGGAGACATTAAGTTTAATCAATAACTATTAACGAATAACGAAAATAATTAAAAATAAAAGAAAACGTAACGAAAAAAGACCAAAGAAATACGAAAATGAGTAAACCAGCACTACCATCACTAATAGAATATAATCATACTTAGAAAAAAAATATTTGATATTCATATTAACAACCATAAAGTTTTGTTACAAAGTTTCGACGCGATATTCTGCTTCTTTTATCATCAATATTTCTCCTGCCTCGAATTCAGAACGATAAGCCTCACTCTTCACAAAACCGTACTCTTTGAAAATCATATATATTTATAATATTTCTAATTTTAAAAAGAATAAGCTCGATTATTGGGAAAGTATTGGAAAAGTTCCAAATGTACGTAAAATCTGAAAATTATCCTACTTTACCCAAAATATTGAATCAATTTTTTTGTCTGACGCCATACTTTATGAGATACATATCTGACCGATCCTTATAGACAATGATATTAAAAGCTTCCTATATAAAAAATTGCCGAAAATAACCTCCGTAAGAAAATTTTGAACGTAAATACAATAAATTACTAAAAACTTTACATGGAAAACGGAATATATCGAGGCTTCCATTACCATGATCCTAACAATTTAACAAAACATCGCAACAACCCCAAATCGCTTACTTCAATATCATCTCGCTACGAATTAATCTAGTAAAGGGATCTGTGATATTACTTCCAGTTATGCAGGTTGCTGATAGGTACTAAGATTGTCAATAAGTTAATACCTTACGCAATAATTCTGTTTTTTACCCCCTGAAGTTGAATTATGTCGAGATAAGATATACTATTGAAGAATAGAAAGCATTAGCTACTGTGAAATTCTTAAAACATGCACAACTATAGGTAATTAAATCTCTTTTACCAACAATAGTTTACATTCATTATGCGATCCTTATTTCATTATTTATAAGTTTAATGATACCTATAGGGAGAGTCGCGTAGTAAACGAACGTTTTTAGAATATTTAATACAAGAATCGTATATCGCCTTAAATAAAATGAAGTAATAAAAATCGCTAATAAAACGTCGAAATTATCGAAACCAACTTTTAAACCTTCAAAGTTAGACATGGAAAAATCAAATATGAGAGAATTAACATGAATAGTGGGAAAATGCTTACTTTCGAAACCATAGATATTAAAATATCCAGGAATAAGAATTCTCTTACCTATAGAATTGTTAAATTTAAGACGAATACCATAACCAGGCGTAATAATAGTAAATATATACATCTATGAAACGAACTAGTGTAAGGATATTGTAGGGTACCTTATAGGAGGCTATTAAATAATCAAGGACTTACCGGCATAAATGAGAAGAAAGGTGAAATGCGATTAATTGTAATTCTGCATTTAAAACAGCGTATTAATGAAACTATAATTCAGTAGGGAATACATTACTTGTATAAAGAAGATAAAGTAACTCGAGCATTAAAATAAGTTCACGATTTATATGGTTATTTCGCCGTGGCTTCAACTCTTTATAAATTAAAATTAACGTTGTGATGGCTAATATATTACACAGATATTAAGGGATATATCAAAACATATAAACTATACATATTATCCAGCACCGTTAAGCTAATTAACGTTAGCCTCGTATCTATAATGATTTTAAAACCATATGATATCGTGGGTATAAATTTTACGGGTAAAATGAATCTAAAAGAGGTTAACGAAGAAATCCATTTACATTTTATGGTTGATCATTTCTCACGATTTTTATTTTGCAAAACAATTGGTAAATGAATAGGTAAAACGGTATTTCGAAAATTGAAATTTATTACGGATATCTTCGATTACCCTAATAAATGTTACTCAGATAATTTAAAGTACTTTCAAGAACTTATGGTTATAAAGTTTCTTTTCACCCAATTTGAAACCAAAAAAAAAAAAAAAAAAAAACGATTTGTATATTTAATTATGTTAACAAGGTTAATTAACTTTAGTAAAACTAGTTGAAAATAAGCTTAAGAAATCGTTGTTTCAATGTAAATACAAATAATTTTAGGAATAGCCCAAAGCTTTCGCTAATATCATGAAAAGTATTTACAATGGGCTTGTAAGAAACTTACTATACACACCTTTACAAATCATACTGAGTTAGCTATTGAAGCTCTTAGGGGTTACTATTGTAAGAGCAGTATTAAACTTAGACCAAAAACAACTAACGGCAATGTTTAACTAATCATGAACATACGAGAAGACAATCTGTAACGAATTTATTAGCCGACGCTACAATTTTCATCAACGAATAATTGACAAGTGGATAAGGCGATAGATTAAAACCAAAACTAAACTTAATAATAGTAATAAGTTTCAAGTTAATAACTAGGTGTGGACAACCGTATCGAAAACTCATGATATTAAGTTAAAAAGATTTATGATTAGCAAAATTTGAAAGTTAAAAAATACTCGAACTCCTACCTTCAAGCCAAAATGAATAGAAACGTAAAAAATTAAGTAAATCGTATTATCCATTTCTCTATGAATTATTGTTCCCACTAAGAAAAAGAAACGAAAAAAACTGCACGTCAATTCACCAAAACCATAAATTCAGAGGAAAATGGAGGTAGAGAACGTCGAAAACGAAGGAGAAGATGAAGTTTGAGATGTAGAAAAAGTGAAACAACTTGATACCAACAAAACTAACGGTGTTATCATTCGAAAAGTACTAAAATGGGATATTTGTTTTAACTTTCGTTGGGGTAAAAAGGGAAATTGAAAATTTAGAAGTTAAAAGATTAGAAAGACTGCAAAAGTTGTAGGAGAAAGTTAAAAAGTTGGAAGAAAAGTTAAAGGTTGAAAAGTTGAAGGTTAAAAAGAAGGAGAAACTTGAAGGATTATTGTGAAGTATGGTGAAAAGTTTTCTATGTTTGCTTTGTTATTTGTTTCGTTGTTCCGCGTTTCTTTGTTCTTCGTTTTACATTATCCTATATCACCTTACCTTAACTTTCACTGTGAACCTCAACTTTTATTTCAATTTACTTTTTTTTATATAGCTGTAGAAACCCAGTTATATATTGATTGGGGGATAGATAGTAGTATGTAGGATCGAGATTCATACCAAGTATGATTTACATTGAATAAATGACAACACTAGGTCATAAGAAGAATATCTGAAGGATAAGGGGGACCTGTAGGCAATAGTTAAAATTAAATAACAAACAACAATACAAATCCGCCTTCTACCCAAATACCCCTCCAAGTTCCCTTACAATCTACCCACTTTCACTTCTAAGTAAAGGAGGAAGAGGGTAGGGAACTTGAGAGTATAGAACGTAATCAACGTAACAACAATCCTAACAACCATTATGATGAATAAAAATAGTCATTTACCTAGCCTGAAGCTAACTTTAGATTTACCAGTAATTTAGCAATTAATCTTTGTAATTGTATTTTTTCCCCTTCGTAATATCACGTAGTGTAAATAACATCCTTGTTATATTGACCTAGAGGGTCAATGTAATTGACCGAGGATTTTTTTAAGTATAAGCATTGCAAGTAGTTTATGTTTAACTATACATATTTAGTTTTTCTTTTTTCCTTTGACCTTTAGGCTAAACTTAAACTTCTTCTCTCATATATTATGCATTAATACCATCAATACTAATACCATTAACTTTCTATTAATACAACCACCACATTCGGCATTTCATTACTCTATTAGTCCTTACCGTCTGAGATTTCAAATAAATAGTAGCTGTAACTGTTTCATAATTTATTGATATTCATCAGGGTTTTGATTACATTACAATGACAAAGCATCAGTCGTCTCATCGCCGCACCAGTGGCCGTACCAGTCGCCACTATGTCACCGTCGCATGTCGCCGCAATAACAGGTATACCGCCGCATAAGCCGCCACGTCGCCGCCATACCAGCTACCGCATAAATCGCCGCACCATCGTCATACCATCTGTAACAATAGACTTAACTTTATGTAACGAAAATAGTTGAAACCAAAATTTTAAAGCAATGCAAATAATCTGGAAGACTACCATACCAATTACCGTATAAATCGCTGCGTCGCTGTCGAACCAGCTATTATAATAGGCTTAACTTCATACAACATAAGTAATTTAAAACCAACTTTTAAAGTAATGTAAATAGCCCAAAAAAGTTGATACCGAAATCATTCTTTGAAAAATAAAGTCTTCATTAAACAAATTTTAATACATGAAACAGTGTATTAATTTGGCTTTAAAATAATATAAATAGTTTTAAAAAGTGTTGATAATACTAAGAAAAAAGTCAATACTTTTGTTAAAGAATTTGTAAATAATACAAACAATTTACAAACCAACTTTCTAAATAAAATAAATAATTGAAAAGTGTCTAATTGAATCAACAATGAAATTGTTATTTTATATTAGCCGGTATTTATTATATTAGCTTAGGGGGTTAATATAACTAAGTAAATATCCCTGAGAGTATAAATATTGTATGTAGTCTATGCTCAACTGTACATACTTAGTTTTCTTTATTTGGTTAACCCTGCAGGTAAAACTAAGACTTCTTTCCTTACGAATTACGCATTTATACCATCAATATCAATACCATTAACTTGCCATTATTATTACCAATATATTTTTTATTCTATTACTTTATCAATCTTTCCTTCCTGAACCTTTCAAGAAATAGTATTTGTATGATTTTTATAGTTCGTTGATTTTAATTAGTTTTTTTGTTTACATTATATTAGTAAAGCATTAGTCGCTTCGTCGTCGCATTAGCCGCTGAATAAACCGCCGCCATATCACCATAGTATGTTACTAGCGCACCAGATATACTACCGTATAAGCCACCGCGCTGGCACCATACCAGCTACCGCATGAGCCGCCGCACTGCCGTCGCACCAGCTGTAATAATAGGTTTGACTTCATATAAAGAAAACAATTTAAACTCAACTTTCAAAACATTACAAACAGTCTGGAAAATTACTATACCAGCGATTATATAAGCTGTCAAGTCGCCGTCATAACAGCTGTAACAACAAGTTTTCCTTTATATAATGTAAGTAATTAAATGCCAACTTTCAAAACAATTTAAATAACCTAAAAAAGTTGTTACCGAAGTTATTTTTGGAAAAGGCGAGTCTTTATTAAAAATCTTAAAAAAATTCAAATAGTTTATGAAATCAACTTTCGAAACGATACAAACAATTCAAAAAGAGTATCGGTAATACTAAAGATATATCCAAAGCCATTTTTTAAATAACTTGTAAATAGTAAAAATAATTTACAAGTTAATTTTTTAAATTCCATAAATAGCTTAAAAACGGGATAATTCCAATAATCAAGACATTGTTATTTTTTATTAGCCTGAATTTGTTGTATTAGCCCAGGGGATTAATATAATAAAATAAAGATCCCTAAATGTATAAGAATTGTGGGTGGGCTATCCCTAACTATATATAATTAGTCTTTCTTATCTATTTGGCTCTACAGACCAAACTTAGACTTTTTTTCTTATGTATTACGTATTTATACCATTCATACTGATACCATTAACTTTACATCATTACTACCACCATATTTATTGTTCTATTACTCTATTAATCCTTACCTTCCAAGCTTTCCAACACTTCTATTAAGTACCTTATTGCCCCTATATTTGTTATAATACCTTAAAACTTATAATCTGCGTAGTAATCGCGAAGGTTAAGGGAATATGATGGGTCAAATACTTGGTTAAAGCAAATGTAAGGGTTTTCACTACTAACATTGTACAGGAATATGTGGTTGACTAGTTACTGGTTTGCGTTAAGACAAAAGTTTTTATGCTATGTGATTTACTTAGAAATATCGTTACCACTAATAGTTTTTCTCCTTTGAAGTCTACCATATAAGTTAAGTAATCTTACTCCGAAACAGTAGATTATTATGTGTAATACATTACTTATTTGATGTTACGTTTAGTTGAAGAGTAATAAGTCAATTAATTACTGGATTTTGAATAAATCCAATATCGTTTATCACTATGACGACGATAATTCTCATGGTTAACAAGTCCGTTTAAGTTTTACCCTCGTTATTGGCGTTAATATAATGATAGCTTTTAATTCAAAAGTATTGAATCAAAATTCAAACGTTATGGCCGCCCATACTTACGATCGATGTAATGTATTATTACACAATCTTCTTTATTCATATCACGAAATTCATTGATTTAGAAGTATATATCAAACGAATTTAACGTACGTGCTATTACGGTCGCAAACGAAGACTGTAATTAACTAAAACAGTCTTATCAAGTTATATCGAAACGTTATAAAGCGTATTTAAACTTGTTTACACCCGTGACTACTCCCCATACCTACTCACGCAACGTAACTATGCTAATATATGCCTTCTCCATTACTTATTAATATAACATCAATTTGTTAAGCATCTAGTTTAAAATATCTCTTGGAACTTCCTTTTCCTTTCTTTTAATCATTATCGTCGTTTATCTCGTCGTAATTTAGTCCATATAGTATTATATAAGATCAACAAAGTATTCGAAATAGATTTTCATATAGTTATAAATTTAGCGAAAGGTCTTTACTTTCATTAGCATGGTTAGGTTATAATCCCTTATATAATCTGTAAAAATGACAGGAAATAGTAAGTTAAATTCAATGGTAGGAACTTTTATTCACTTGCAGATATTTAAATAAGGTATTATTTTCGTATTGAAGACGTTATAAAGCTTTCTATTATATCTTTATACTTTATTTCAAATCTTCGCGAAATCCCTTAAAAACTTGAGGTTAATATTAATCATCTTATCAGGTTTATGGAAATCATTCCAATAATTATCCTAGTCGTTAATGTTATTTCCTACCGTAAATTTAAGCTTTATGCCCTTGGAATTGCGATAATTAGAGTAATTACCAGTCGCCTTACCCAAGGGGTAAATTTCTATAATAAAACCTATGATGAACTTGCACGTATAAGCGTACCTGTCATGAGAAACTTCGTCTTAAGGTATTTCAGGATTTTTAGAGCCTAGGAGGTTTTAAAAAAAGGATTAAAGGACAAGAAAAACTTGGCCGCAAGGAAGATTTTAAAAGACTTGATGATCTTGCTTAATTAACCGGTAAATAACGCTGATATCGATACCTTTTATCGCGTTAACGGTTATTAATTTACGTGGCTTCCCATCACTAAGTGCGTACTTCGTGCTGTCACGTAAAGGTGTTAGGTAACCAAGAAAATTAACAGGTTTTTTATCGTTAACGTGTAAAAAGATTTAACTCAATAAAAGGTTAAAGGGAGATCTCCTAAAACGTATATAAAAGTGTTAAAAGTCCTCAACACTCTTTTCTTTAGGGTGTAGTTTTTAAGGGTATTCCTCAAGTTAAGTTAACCTATAAAGAACTTTAATCAGATTAGTGGTATTTGTACTTAATATATATACTTCTCGATGAATAAAATTTTCCTTTAGCTTGTTTTTGATCCGTTTTGGAATTAATTCCCACATATTAAAAGTCTAATTTTCGAAAAAGCCACAAAATGTTTTAAAAACGTTTTCTTTCGTTTCTAACTAGGTATCATTTTAAAGTTTTGGCTAGTATAAAACTTGGTGGTTAAGGGATTTTGTGATTTAGGGTGAAAGAATTTAACAATTCAATATAAAGTCGCGCGATGTGGCTTTTTTGGTGCGACTTGACGATTTTTGGTGTTTTCACTCGAAGTAACGATCTTAATAATTGAATTGGAGTCAAGGGGGAAAAAGAATAAAGCAAAAGGAAAAACCTTATTACTTAGAGCAAAAGTTTAGTATAGTATAAATGGTAAGATTAAAGGTTGTAGATTGTAAAACTTAGTTGTTTTTATAGTAATAGCATCCGCAGTAGTATTAACTTAGCTGTTTGTTAACTTATTGATTTAAAACTTTCAATGGTTAATCTTAACGCTTTTTAAAAAGGATTTGTAAAGATTTCTTAATGTTTTCAATGGCGATACTATCGCTACTTCTAGCTTGTTGTGAAAACTGACATAATACAAAGATCTTCTTTATTTATTATTGTAAAGACCAACATAATAGTAAAAACTCCTTGCAAAAATCTTTCTTTCACTTTAATCACCATTTAATGTAAAACGTAAACGGAAAGTAGCTTTTTCTCCTACTTAGTTTATCTGCACTTAACCTAATAAGCACTGATTAGTGTTGGTAGGGCTTTATTATTGCAACGTAGTCGATTCGAATTGGTGGAAATAACTGGTGCTGCATTGAAAGTGGTTGATGTATTGTTCTAGGTTTGGCAGACCGCTAGCTGGTCTGCACAGTAATTTATATGGCCAATTGCTTGGCCCGTGCTCTAGTGTGAAGTCGGTGCATACTGTACTTGACTTGCAGTCAATACAGTAGACCCACATAGCAATACACTCAACTTTGCAGTCAGTATAGTCAACTTTACTATAAGTAAAGTTAACCTACTGCACTGCAATTACCACTATTCCAACAATTATAGTATTTAAAAACAACAAAACATATAGACATATTTTATATATATACGAGACCACGGCAATTCGATTGGTAAAAGGGGGTTTAATGCCTTTAAATATCATTTCGACACAATTTGAACCACCCCTGTACGGCTGCACCACACCTTTGCAAAACTAAATCACACTAATACAAGGCCCTACACACCAAATTTACTAGCTACCACACTTGTTAAACTTGCTAGCATACTCGTTTATGTCGACGCACCCTCTCCAACTTGCCTTGAACAGACATCTGAGTTCAATTCAGGAAAAGTAGACCGACAAAGGCCTGCGGCATACGTGGGTTATCTCAGCAAATACCTCACGGCTCTACCAAGGTAAGTGTGGCGCAAGCTAACTTCTGCGTTTTGGGCAGTGCGGGTTTCATACTCGAGTTGCGCCACACTGAATTTGGGTGTCATACTACGATGCCAAGAACGACATGGGAGTAAATTCTACTGAGGTAATTGTAGGCCTGTTTTGGCCAAGCCCATCGCCCCTGCTGGCAACTCATGAGACAGCCTTTGCGGATCTGGAATTAGAACAGGGCTTGGCATCGCTGCGACTGTCTGGCTTGGTGGGAAGCATCCGTTTCACTCACAATCGAGTTGGTGGCTTGCGGCCTTGTCGTCCCGTTTCTGCACTATGCTGCCACACGGCCAAGTCCGCCACATGCCGCAAGAACAATTTCACAGGCATGCTGGTGGACTGAGCCCAGATGAAGACAAAAAGGGGTTTGTTGAGTTGGAGTTTTTGATATAAACCAGCAATTGTCTCCTGCAGAACACACCCGTGCAACACATCTGAACATCAACCGCAAAAACTCGGGTATTCCACGAAATTCTTCAACGCAAGCCCACTTGAACTTCACCCCTGTGTCCACCAAATCAATCGATCTTGACCTACAGTTCCTATCCCAAAATGTTTGGTACCACGAACCAGATGCAGGCGCGTTGGGCTTCCTCCCCGAACAGTCTGCCTGCAGCATCGAAGAATGCCGCACCGAAGGATGCATCAAGCAGGGACCACACACATGAGCATCAAGTCAAGACCGGCAATCCCAAGACAGCAGCACCCTGCACACCCTCGGGAAACAAGGAACAACCTCAGGCACCACCGACGGCCCACAATGAACACATCATCATGCTGTGGTCATGCACATAGTGTGAAAGGAAGGATGACTGCCGTCCGGGCAAACTATGCGATCTGGGCAGACTGAGCGGCGTATGCGGGCAATCAAGGTGCTTGCCGTCTGGGCAGGCTGAGGGCCGCAAACTGAGGGCTGTGAAGGTGGCTACGGTCTTGGCAGACTGGCGGTTGGGCCGCGTATAAAGGTAATAGCGGAAAGGTTTCCGTCGTCGGGGCAGGCTGGAGACTGCGATGGCGATGGTCGCGATGGTTCTGGTGCTAAGGGCTCAGGTTTGAGGCCGTGGCTGGCGTAACGGTAGTTAAGTTGCAAGTGAACAGAGGCAGTTGTGATCTGGGCGAGCTAGGCGAACTGGACCATAACTGACCGGAGATCTGGGCAGCTGGGGATTGCGATCTGAGTGGACTGGGCCTTGAGGGGTTGGCTGTTGATCTGGGCAGCTAGGCCTCAATTGACTGGTGTAACTGACTGGCTCAGTGAAGAGGTCAGCGATTGGGGATGGTGTTGCGTTCTGTGCAAACTGGGCCGCGTTTTGAAGGCTTTTTGGTACGCAAAATGGGCGCTGTTGCTGGTTTTTCTGGTGTTTCTGGTGTAGGGTCTTTGTATTGCATTGAGGCTTGATTATGGATTGGATCAACCAAGATGGTACAGATCTGACCATGTGTTCCTAACATAAACAGTCCCGGAGGCTTCCGTGTGATCACGTGATCCTCCGTGCTATTCCGCAATATCCGAAGTAAACCAAAATAATCCCGGAGTAGAGCGGCACCTTCCTTATTGTCTAGTAGTAGTACTGCAGCCATGCTTGAACCCTGTCGCTAGGACAAGGCTGCACATGAAGGTGAATATGTCATCGTGATCCCCGAAGGCGAAAGATAGACGCACTAAGTCGTCAACGACTTCGTCAACGACTTTGAAGTTACCATGTAGATATCTCCAAGCACTTTTGGTTTTCTGCAATTATCTCTCGCCTTCCTCATTGCCTCCAGCTACAACCCATTCATGATCCCATTCCCAGCACCACTCCACCAGCGTCAAACTGCCTTCCCAACTGCCCGCCGCTCCACGCCCCCGCGCCCCCCGCTTAACGCCAACAACCCTCCTTGCAGTCACCCTCGCCTTCCTCCTGGCACTCTTGTCCGCCCACGCGCCAACAATGACGATGCCCGGCTTCCTCGCCTGGCTCACGCGCCCCTTCGCCAGCGCCGCGTCGCTCGGCGTCGCCTCGGAGGCCGGCACCGCCGCCGCCGCCGCCGCCCGGCAGATCCCGGGGGGCGCGCACAAGGCCACCCTCGCCGCGGGTTGCTTCTGGGGCGTCGAGCACATCTTCCGCACGCACTTTGACGGCAAGGGCCTGTACGACGCGCGCGTCGGGTACATGGGCGGGGACGTCGAGAACCCGAGCTACCGGGCCGTGTGCACGGGCGCGACTGGACGTGAGTGGCCCGTCATCTTCCTCCTGCCTATCTCGCTGGCTGGCTGGCTGGCTGGCTGGCTGGCTGGCCGGCTCTGCGCCGGGGACGGTTGCCGGCAAGAGTGCTGGAGGGCGAGGGGGCGGCCGGGAGAGTTGACTGACAGCCGAGTCCATCGACCGCCCAGACGCCGAAGCAACACAACTCATCTACGATCCCACCAAGATCACCTACGCGCAACTGCTCGAGTTCTTCTACCGCATGCACGACCCGACCACGCGCAACCGGCAGGGCAACGACAGCGGCACGCAGTACCGGTCGGCCATCTTCTACCACGACGCGGAGCAGAAGCGCGTCGCCGAGGAGGTCACGGCCAAGGCCAGCGCGCAATGGTACGACGGCATGGTGAAGACCGAGGTGCTCGAGGCAGGCGCGTGGTGGAACGCCGAGGAGTACCACCAGCTGTACCTGCACAAGAACCCGTCCGGGTACCAGTGCGCGAGTCATCACTTGCGAGACTTCCTGCCGTTGAGGTAGGTGGATGGGCGTCGTTGGGACTGGATGATGCGGCAGAGATGTGATGATGGTTGGGGAGCGAATGCGAGTGGCATGTTTGGTATGTGTGGTAGAGCAAGCCTGTCTATCTTGGAGAACACAATGGACAAGCACGATAGGTATCGAAATCAAATTGAATTGTCTGAAATGGGTAGGTTTGCTGTCCTAATCACGCCACGTTCGCATCGCGCTTTGCATTGCTGAAATCAAGTCCGAATCTGTGTCGCAAAGAGAGACTCCCCGAAGACGAATCCCAACTCCATCCATCGCACCAAAGGGCATAGCCTGCCATGATCCACCGTTACCAATCGCGCCCTTATTTCCTCTTGTTCTGCTGCATCATCAAGATCTGGACCATCCGGACGAAGATATTCAAGAAGTCCAACTCCAACGAGATACTCTCGTTGACAGCATCCTTCTTGATAACACCCCTCTCCGCCAGCCTCGCGTGGTGCAGGATCTTCTGCACATCGTACAGCGTGAAACCGCCAAACAGCGCCAGGCCACCCCACAGCCACAAGTTCTCCGTCACGGCGAGCGTGCGCACGGCCGTCGCAGGGAGGATCATGGGCGCAAAGCCGGAGACCAGGACAACCGCAGCGCCAGCGAGGAGAGGGCCACCGATGTAGAGGTACTTCTCCTGCTTGGCGGTAGCGCCGACGAAAGAGATGGAGCCCATCATGGCGACGGTGTACAGGCCGGCGCGGGCGATCAAGGCACCGGGGGCTATGGCCAGGAGGGGCGCGATGAAGGCGGCTTGGGTGGCGTTAAAGGCGGTCCAGCAGGCGTACTTGGGAATGTAGCTGTTTGCGTTTCGTCAGCACTCCTGTCCATGACCGGCGCTTCCGGGGAAAAAGGTGCAGTAGGCACTTACTTCTCAGGCTCAATGGACCGCGTGGCAATCATGGTGCCAAAGCTGAGGGCGAGGCCGCCAAGACCAACAACCCACGGGTTGGTAACCATCAGCCTATACACGAACCCGCTCTGCACCATCTGCCTGGCAGTCAGGCCGATAATGCCGATGCCCAGCCCGGTGTGTAGGAACGTCGAGTTAAGATACTCGCGCTCGAACACGGGCATGCCGCCATCCTCGCGGGTCTCGCGGTTGAAGACGGCGTTGATGACGAGGATGGTGCCACCGAAGATGGCGCCGCCGACGGCGAGCTTGCGCAGCGTCGTGGTGTCGGCGGCGCCGCCCGCTTGCGACTGGTATCCGCGCCGGCCGACGAGGCGACTGACCACCAGCGAGAAGGAGGGCATGGACTTGAGCTTCGATGTGTGGCGGGCGATGGTGGATGTGAAGAGGGTGTTGGAGCGACGTGCGGACTGGTGGAAGGCGCGTGCGGCGACGGAGGACTGACTTGCGGCGGTTTGCTTCGTGAGCTGGGGGAGGCGCGTTGCCAGGCGGGCAGGGCCCTGGCAGAGGGTTATCCTGAATGACATTTGTGCTGTTTTTTGTTTACAAAGGGGACGTGTCAATAAAAGTGATGGCTGGTGTGAAGAAGGTGAGGTTGTAGTTGGCAACGTCTCCAAGGGTAAGTACTAGTAGGTTGACGGCGAAGTTTGCCAGTGTTGCAGATGACGTTTGGACATTGATGGAAGCTTCCACCACTCCAGGTCCGTGTTAAGGGTTCGGGTTTGGCTCAAAAGTCCAGCCATCTCAATGTCACCAATGGGGTAGCGCTTTCCAGGTCTGGAAGGATTACATGCATATCTCCGGTCTCCATGGTCCGGAAAGTTTAGCTTAGACTTAGCCAAAATAACAACATTCCTGTTGATAGGTCTTTAAACGTTGCAACGTTGTCGATTCGAAGTGGGGTCGAAGTCATAGTAGTATTGCAAAGGTTAGGTGGTGGATTGTTGTTCCTTTTAAGTTTAGCAGACCGCTAGCCGGTCTGCACACTACATTGTATGGGCAATTGTTTGGTCCGTGCCTTACATTGAATTGGGCACTTTATTGCAATTGACTTGCAGTTAATATATTCAACTGTGACTGTATTGTATGTGGATGTTTATCCCAATACTGCCAGCTTTTTGTTTTGTGGTGTTTGTGCGTTTAGTAAGACAATTACCTGGTAACGTAAGTGTTTTCCTGTGCTTTTCCTATTGCCATTTGTAAAGCAGTCTCACTTCTTACCACTAACAATCTTGACAACAAATGCTTTATCACTAATGCATTCTAATCCGTTAATATATACACAATTTAACCGTGTTATTTAATAAAGTCTGTACCGTTTATAACCTATTAGTTTTTCAATTTGTTAGGGTATCTCTGTTTTTTGTCTAATTTATTGTCATGTGTTTTAATCTTACTAGGTAGCTTTTCTACGTTGCTTTCGATCCATATAGTTAGCCTTTTGTTATTTACAAACCTTTTCAGACGTTTGGTTAGTGTGACTTTAATTATAGCGTCAATCGAGTTATTTTAACTATCGATTTATCGGAACTTTTTGTTTTATTTTTATAGGCTTTATAAAGGGTTATTACATTGATTATTAGGTGTTGTTCCTTGATTATTCTGAATTTGAAAAGTTATTGAAACAGGATTAATAAATTAATATAAATACTAACTAGAATTAGTGGAATTGTTAACTAGTTAGTGACAATGTTAAAAATTTTCATATAGATATGACTATATTAAAGTCAGTTATTATATTGTAAACTTCAGATATAAGTATTTTGTGTTTAAAACTTGTTTATTTCATAAGAGTTGAGTCGATTACGTTGCAGGTAACAGCGAATTAGTTATTTGGTAATCAATCTTCTTTAACAATTATTATAAAAATGATTTGGAATAAAAGGATAGTGTTGTTTTGGAAAGGGCTATCTATAAAACTCATAAACTAAGGTCTCGATAAATTAACAAATACTATTGTTAGAATAATAGTAATTGCAGTGCAGTAGGTCAACTTTACTTATAGTAAAGTTAACTATACTGACTGCAAGTTAAGTACAGTATATGCCTACTTCACACTAGGGCATAGACCAAGTAATTAGCTATACAAATTACTTTGTAAAACGGTTAGCGGTCTGCCAAACCTAGAATAATACATCCACCACTTGACTAAGTAATACTACTGTTACTTCGACCAATTGAATCGACAATATTGTAATGTCTAAAGCTTTACTAACACTGACTAATGCTTATTAGGTTAAGTATAAATAAGCTAGGTAAAAGAAAAGGCTACTTTCTGGTTACATTTTGTAAAAAAACAAGGTAAAGGAACGATTTTTACGAAAAGCCTCTACCATTACGATGGTTTTCATAGAAGTAAGTAAAGAAGACTTCTAGATTGCGTCGGTTTTCATGGTAGCTTAAAGGTAGCGACGGTATCGCTACTTAAAAAACACCAAGAAATTTTTACGGATTTTTCTTAAAGACATTAAAATTAACTGTTAGAAGTCTTAAAGTTCAGAAAATTTGCAAATGGCTAAGTAAGTATTATTGCAGGTGTTACTACTATAAAAACGATTAAGTCTCATGGCTAAAACAACAAGTAACCCTCGACCTCCACCTACTATAACAAACGCCCTTCGAGCTTACCCTTTATACTAAACCGTTGACCCTACTTTCCTCTTTTTTCTTTTACCCTAAGCTAATTGAATCGCTAAAATTGTTACTTTAAGTGAAAATACCAAGAAAACCACGTCGCGCGATCTAACGCCAAGTCGCTTAGTTTCTATGCGATTTGATACTAAAATACCAAGAAAACCACATCGCGCAATCCAACACCAGGTCGCCAAGTTTCTATGCGACTTGATACCCAAATACCAAGTCTCTACACCCAAAATTACCAAATCCCTCGCCTTATACGCCTTACACAAGCTAAAATATCAATATAGCTAATATAAACGCTTAATTTAAAGCTATTACCAACCCGGCTAGGAAAAAAGTAATTAAAGCCCTAGGAAACCTTTTTGTCAAGCATTACAACTACGACCTTTAAGGCTAAGATATTACCGAAAGCTTAACCGAAAAGCACATAACGAACTTCATCGGCTATTATATATTTAAATATAACGACGGCGAAAATTCTAACCACGTATTTCGTAAGTATTGTAAGTTTTTTGACGACTGGTAAATGAACATACAAAAGGCAACTTAAAAGACCATAAAATCTAAACTAAAAGTTTAACTTAAACGCCAAGGGATATACGTGCTAAAGGAAAGCTCTACTAAACTAGTAAAAAACCTTTTTAAGTTGGCTAGGCTTAAGGAATACCCTTAAAACTCACACTTTAAGAAAAAGGGTGTTAAAAAACCACAATACCCTTATACGTGATTTAAGAGACCTCCCCTTTATTTTTTACTAAGTTAAGCCTTTTTACGCACTAGCTATGAAAAACTTGTTAATTTTCTCGGTAACCTGGTACCTCCATGTAATAGCATAGAGTAGGCTTTTAGCGGTGTCAGGGTACGTAAAGCAGCGATCGTCAACGCGTTAAAAAGAATTGATGTCGGCATTTTACACTAGTTAATTAAGTAAGATCGTTAGGTTTCTTAAAACCTTTAAGATCCTATTACCTCCTAGCGCTTTAATTAATATCTCTAAGCCACTTAAAAATACTTCTACAATAAGTTTACATATACGCGTAAACCTATGACAAGTTCTATCACAGGATTTTACTCTTCGGGTTAGGCGACTAACAATTACCCTTAACTTTGTATTTCGAAAACTTTAAAACTTAAATTTCCAAAAAAAACACTAATAAAATTTGGATAACTATCCCAACCTGAAACTAAAACCTGTTAAAAAGGTTAACATTAACTACAAGTTTTTTACGAACTTCGTCAAAATTTGGAACGATATAGAAAATTATAACGGAAATCCTTATAACCTCTTCGATACGAAGATAATACCCTTTTTAAAAGTTTGTATATAAATAGAGGTTCTTTTTTCTGGTTTTCATTTAATATTCACTAAAATCCTTATAAAACATACCAAAAACTACTACTTAACCTTCTTAACTCAAACAACTACGTTTCGCTAAGTTTACGATAATATGAAAAATTATTTCGAATACGACGTCTACCTGATCTAATACTATATAAACTAAGCCATCATGAGGTGGACCACGATAATATCGAAAAATAAAAAGGAGGAAATACTAATGAATATATTTAACTAGATGTTTGATAAGCTAGTATTATGCCAACAGATAATGGAAAAAGCTTACATTGGCGAAGCTACATTTTACGAACAGGTATAGGTAGCTGTTACGGGCGTTAATACGTTAGAATACACTTTATAACGCCTTAATACCACTTACGAAAACTTTTTCAACCAACTACATTCCTTTTTTGCAAGCGTAGTAACATATATACCAAACTCGTTTAATATATAGCCCTAAGTCGGCAATTTCTCTAACATAAATAAAGAAAACCTTACGATGATTAACTACATCGATTATAAGTACAGCTAAGGGCGCCTTTAACGCTTAAGGTATGACCTATCGACCCCAAACTAAAGATAATAACTACGCTAGCGTTAATCAGGTTAAAATTTAAACAGACTTGTTAACCATAAGAAGTATCGTTATAACAATGATAAGAAATATTAAATTTGTAATAATTATGAATATTAGTTAACTAGTCATCCCCAGGTAGAACAAAACAATAGAAACGCAATATATTATATTAAGTATCCCACTATTTTTAATCAGGATTACTTCAATTAAATTTTTCATTTTGAAGTCGAAGAGTTAACTAACGGTAATGATAGTTTTGAGAAAATTAAGTAATATAAAAATACCGTTTTTAACGCGGATTAGTAACTAGCCGGCCATGCTTTTTTATATCGCTTAAGCGGTAAAGACTCTTACCTTTATCCTGACTAAGACTATAACCCCTTATATATTTTTAACTTTTACAACTATCACGCGGATTACACGTTTTAAGGTATTATGTCGGATACAGAAGTAATAGGGTATTTAATAGAAGGTTATTCGTAGTATATGGTACTGTAAAGGAAAAATACTATGGCTGTTAAAATAAATCGTTGCTATACTGGTAAAGCCAAAGTTGGTTTCGTACCAGGCGAACAATTATCGTTATTAGGAATAACAGAAATTTCAATTATCATTAAGTCTATTACGTTTTACATCCTTAAGTCCCTTATCATTTTCTTTTTTTTACTTAGATGATATATAGACCCTTGGCATCAACATTAACATTAATAACGATGAGCTAGTTAAAAACGGCTAGAGGTTTCCCCTCGCCTTTAAATAAGATACTTATAGTTTTACCTTTAGGAATTAAAGGTAGTGTTATTGAATCTAACGGAACTTTAGATACGCCAATTATACTGGCGTTTTAATTACCTAGATTTTGATAAGATATATAAAGTCCTAAAGTCCGTAAGGCATAAAAATGTGGAATACTTTATCCTAAAATCTATTGAAAAAAACTCGGTTACCACTGTTAAACGTATACCCAAGCACTTTTAAAATCAATTTAATATTGAAATATGATAAGAAATTTAATTATAAGTTTTTTTATCGATGTGTTTGACTTAAATAACAAGTTTGTTTTTCATTTCGTTAACTCTATAACCTCTTTTTATGAAGTAAAAATCCTGAAGCCCGTTGAGGTAAAGAATATAAAAGAAATGCTAAGGATATTATGAATTGAGACGTATTTTGGTTTACTTAATATCGTTTTTTAAGATACCAATATCAACTTTACGGCGGCGGAGTTTTAAAACAACGTTAAAATAATAGGAATTCAGTATAAACAAGTGCCCATAAAGGTCTACTAGAGTATTAAAAAGGTTGAAATGGAACACGCGCTGCTTCGACGATCATAAAAATTTTTTTAAGTAGAGATTAAAAGCTTTACGAATCTAAAGGCACGCCTTTAAATATCGGTAAAGATCCTGCACGATACTATAGACTCTAACGTCATAATTCCAACGCTATTGGTTTTTAAAGCGTACACACGTCTGACGAGTGAATCTCTACCATTAACAAGTACTTAGAAGCGAGCTGTAACCTACAGCAAAGTACTAAAGAAACTACGAAAGGAATCGATACGCCGACAAATTAATAATACCCTCAATACCAGGAACAGCCTTATCAAAATTGATGTATTTGCTTTACCGTTGTAAAGTAAAGTTTTAATATAACGAAAGTAGGGTAAATAGGAGGGCCTATACAAAACCTTAAATATCGTAAACTTTAAATTAGTTGTTGAAATTACTAACAGCCCTGTAATCTTTCGGATTATATAAGTCAAGCCTGATATTAGGGCAGCCATCGATAAAGAATCTTAAGTTAAACAACCGATCTAATACGAACCTTTTCCACCTATAATCAATAAGCCGATAAAACATTGCCAGCGCGAACGACCCCCAAAGAAAAGGAATTCTAAAAAGGAGGAATATATACCAAGCTGTACTCATAATACTGCTTAAATAAGTAGGAAAAAAAGGATAATAAAGACTTGGTACTAAAACTCCAAGTATAAAGTATTATCAAGACTTTCGGCAAATCTTTTGAGGAAAACTATGGGGTTGAGATTAACGGCTCATTAATTTAAGGGTTTATACAATTTATGTTAAAGGCTGATTTTAACCTTTAAAACCTAAATATTAAGATCTTTAGGTCAAAGATTATTTATGAGGTTCAAAGTAAGATTACGGGGCAGCCGTACGAAAAGTTACGTTAAATCGCTTCAAGACATAGCGATGAAGATAAAAACTAGATTTTTACGTAATCTCCAACAATTCAAAATATCAGCCAACGTTTAGTAGTTGTTTTAATAGTAAATTTGCTGGTAAAGACTAAATGTAAGTTTATAGTTAATAGTTGAGATATAACGCAAGTATATACGTAATTAGTAACCGAATTATAAAGAATTATCTTGCTATAATTGCCATAGGAATTAGGTGTTATCCACCATTTAGGGACGGTAATACAATATATTAAGCTACTGTACGGATTGGCTAAAGCTGGCGTCTATTAGTTTCTAAGTTACTAAGCGTATTTTAAGTCACTGATAGGTATAAAGTTTTTAATATACGACCCAAATTTGCTATTAACTTAAAGGGGAAAAATCGGCTTAATAGGTATACAAATTAACGATACCCTTTTTGTTAAAAAGACTAGATTTATAGTATCAAAATAATAAGCGATTAAAACCTTATCCTTTTTAAACTATAAGCCGGAAACGACGTTGACGAAGAGTAGTTAAATTAACTTTAATAAGTCGTTAATCCGAATGCTTAGTATTAATGACGGCCTTAACTTTCGTTAGAAGGGTTAAGATACCAGCTTGGCTATAATCAACAAGACTAAAGTGGCTAAGGCCTAACAGTACCTAGAACAACGTTCCCGTAGCAACTATATTACTACTTTATGCCAATAAAAGGCTTCCTAAGATTGATATATAACGGCACAAGTATAAAACAAAACAAATAACGACGTTAACCGGTAAAATGAAAGGCTTAAATAACAAAAACAAAACTTAAACCAAGAGATTAATATAGTTTTAATAGACTTATTAAGAGCTAAGTTAATAATATTTATTCATATATCTTTTATAAATAACACTGACTTATATTTATAGATCGGTTTTCTAATAAACTTCGTTAATAGGAACATGCGTGAGGATTAGTTTAACATCATCGGTAGCTTAATTTACTAGATTTTTATCATATATAATAGGATTACACGAAGCGTGCTAGTTTTAAAGGTTTATGGAATAATAACAGGTTTTTATATAGGCATAGTACTATTAAAAACCATTAATGTTATTACCAGGCAGCTAAAAATTCCTTTTATTTCAGTGGTAATTTGTATCGATTCGAATAGACTATTCGAATGCCTTTCGAAGCTCGGAACCACTAGCGAAAAAAGCCTAATAATCTACATAATAACGCTTTGCGAAGCCTCAGAGGGAAAAGGAATTAAAAAGTTCCAGCGGATCAATAGGAAAGATAATCTTGTTAATGCCATAACAAAAACATCGCCAAATAAGCCCTCAAAAGGTTTGTGGACAGTAACAGGCTAACTATACGCATCGAAGGCTACGTTAATAATCCGCCCGGTAAAGCTAAATCACGTAAAAGCGTTTAGGAATATGCTGGCGAAATGAAGAACTTACAGGGGATTAAATATAGCAACTTATTTAACTGGCATGGCTAAAGTAAAGGTTTATATAGGCTGATGGCGGAAGAACTTTTTGTAAGAGTTAATAAACTTCGACTTCAGAGTCATGAATCAATTAAGGGTAAATGGGGTTTAATTTAAATAGAAATGAATGTAATTTAATATGGAAGTTAACTGGAATTAGTAGGATTCTTTCTAGTTAACAAGGAGGTAATTTGTCAGTAACTTGAAAAGATTGGTTAGCCATACTAGCGTACGCGTGCAAACTAAAAAACAGCTGGTGTTAGAATAATAATACCTGTAATTCAGTCGATCAAGTTTAATTACAGTAAAGTTAATTATATTGACTGAAAGTTAAATGTATTGTTTTGTGTGTGTCTATTGTATTAGCTATAAGTCAAGTACAGTATATACCTACTTTACACTGGGATATGGTCTAAGCAATTGGCCATACAAATTACTATGCAGACCGGCTAGTGGTCTGCCAAACCTAGAACAATACATCCATCATCTGACTACTGCAATACTACTGTTACTTCGACCAATCAAATCGACAACTTTGCAACGTCTAAAGCCCTACCAATATAAAGGATATAAAGACTTTCGGCGGTGACGTTGACGTTAAAACCAATGAGTTGATTAAAAACGACTAAAACCTTTACCTCGCCTTTAAATGAAAGAATTTATTGATTTATTTTTAAAGCTTCAAGATAAGAATATTGAACTTAAAGTAGTTTAAAATGCGTTAATTACACCGGAGTTTTAATTACTGAACAGTTAATAGGCTATATAAACTTCTGAAATCCATAGGGTATAAAAATATAGAGTGCATTACTTCAAAAGCTGTCAAAGGCTTTTTTTCCATTACTAAATGTATATCAAAGGCCCCCGAAAATTTAAATTTATACCAAAAGACTAGAAGAACTTAAATTATAAGGTTTTTATTAATATGTTGTACTTAGATAATGAGCCTACTTTCACGTTATTAATTCTGTAACTTCTTGGTATGGAGTCAATTTTTTAAAGTTCTTCTAAATAAAATATACATAAAAAAGTTCAGGATATTATAGATTAATACATATTTAAGCCTACCCAACGTCGTCGTTTAAGATATTAGTACTAACTTAACGGTGACGAAGTTTTAGAAAATTGTTATGATAGTAAGGATTTAGTGTAAACAGGTTCCTGTAAAGGCCCACTAAAGCATTGGGAAGGTTAAATAAGTATACACACTATTTCACCAAGCGTATGATATCCTTACGTTAGAGACTAGAAACTTTACAAATTAAAAGACACGCATTTAGATAGCGGTAAAGAGCTTAAACGATACTATAGACCCTAATGTCTTAGTGCTAACGCTATTGATCTTTAAAGTATACCCATGCCTAACGAGTAAATCTCCGCTATTAGCAAGTACCTAGAAAGAAGTTGTAACCTATGGTAAAATACTGAAGGAACTACGAAAGAAATCGATACGACGCTAAGTTAACGACGCCTTTAATACCAGAAACAGCCCCACGATAATCGAAGTACTTAATTTACTATTATAAAGTAAAATCTTCGTAAAGTGGAAGCCAGACAAATAGGAGAGCCTATATAAAACCTTCAATATCGCCAACTATAAAGTAGTTATTAAAACTGTTAACAATCTTATAACGTTTCGTATTACCTAGATCAAGCTTTGTATTAGTACAACTAACGATAAAAACTTTTAAGTTAAGCAACCGAATGAATACGCGTTTCCCCAATCTGTTATCAACAAGTCGATAAAAAGCTGCCGATGGGGACACCCTCCAAAAGAAGGAATTTTAAAAAGGAAGAATATATATTAAGTCGCATTTATAATACTGTTCAGGTAAGTAAGAAAAAAGGACGACAAAAACTTGGTATTAAAGTTTCTCATTTAAGGTATTATCCAAACCTCTAGCAAACCCTTTAAAAAAAGTAAAAGAGTCGATATCAACGGTCTTTTAACTCGAAAAGTTGTATAATTTGTACCTAAAACCGACATTAACCTCTAAGACCCAAATATTACAATTTCAGGTCGAGGATTATATTCAAGGTCAAAGGTAAAAAAACGGGGCTTCCGTACGAAGAATTACGCCCAATCGCTTAATGATAGGGTAATCAAGGCAAAGCTTAAATCTTTACGCAGTTGCTAACTATTTAAAAAAAATCTAAAACTTAATAGTCGCTTTAGCAGCAAATTTGCTACCTAAAACTAAATGTAAGTTTATATTTAAGAGTTGAGACATAACATAAACATATAAGTAGTTAACGACCGACTTGCAACGGATCGTTTTACCAAAGTTTTTATAAAAACTACGTACCTCCTATCTTTTAAAGACGGTAATACGATATATCAAGCCATTATACAAATTAACTAAAGCAAATGTTTATTAGTTACAAACTACTTCGTCACATTTGAAGGTACGATTAAGCATAAAATATTCAATATATTACCTGTACCTACTAGTAACCTTTAAAAAGACTTCAACCTAGTATGAATATAAATTAACGATACATTTTTCGTTAAAATAGCTAGAGTTATAGTATTGGAATAGTAAGCTATTAAAAACTTTAAGTTGTGAAATTACAAGCTGATCACAACATTGGCGAAAGGTAATTAACTGGACTTTAACGGATCGTTAATCCGTATGCTTTGTGTTAATACTAGCCTTCATTTCCGCTAAAATGGTTGAGGCGCCAATTTAACTATAATCGATGAGTCTAACGTAGCTAAAGCGTGATAATACTTGAAATAACGTGCCCATAACAGTTACATCACTACCTTATGTCAACCAGAAGTCATTTAAGATCTATCTATTACGGTATAGATATAAGACCCAATATGTAAAGACTTTAACCGGTCAAATGAAAGGTTTAAATAAAAAATGCGAAATTTAAATAGAAGGATTGATATAGTCCTGATTAACTTGTCGAAAGCTAAGTTAATAATATTTACGGATAATTCCTTCACAAATAACACCGACTAACTTTTATAAATTAGCTTTTAAATTAGCCTTGTTAATAAAAATAGGAAAAGGGGTTAGTTTAACATGATTAGTAACCTAATCCATTAAAATTTCATTAAATATAAAAGGATTACACGAAAAATATTAGCCTTAAAAGTTTATGCTATTAAACTATTTTAATGAAAATATAGCTCTATAGGAAAACCTTAACGTTATTACTAGTCAATTGAGGATTCATCCTATCCCGATTATAATTTGTATCGACTCGAAAAGCCTATTCGAATACGTTTGAAAACTCGAAATCACTGGTAAAAACGCCTAATAATTAACGTGATGATACTATGTAAATCTTATAAAGGTAGAGAAATCGAGGAGTTCAGATTAATCGATAGGAAAGATACATCGGCTAACGTCATGACGAAGCATTCGTTGAATAATTCCCTTAAGAGGTTTGTAGACAGTAATAGACTAACTATACGTATTGAAAGTTACGTTAAAAGACTACCTGGCAAAGCCAAGTTACGTTCCGGTGAATAGAGATATACTAGAAAATTAGAAAATTACTATAGAATTAATGAGTATAATTTCTTCCATTATTACAGCTAAGTCGGAAGTTTATATAAGCCTATAAAAGAAGAACCGTTTATAAGAACTAATAAAGTCGGAATTTGGAGCCGTAAGACAATTAAAGGTCAATGGTGTTAATTTAGGTGTAGAATTTAACTGAAATTAGTTAGAGTTTGGACAGTTAACAAAGAGGTAGTTCGATAGTGATCGAAAAAGTTTAGTTGACTACAATAACGTACGCGTATACAAAACAAAAGCCGTCAGTATTGAAATATCAGTAATTATAGTGTAATAAGTCAACTTTACTTACAGTTAAGTAAACTATATTAACTAGAAGTTGAATGTATTGTTTTTAGGCCTATAGTATTGAATATAAGTCAAGAAAAGTATATGCGTAATTTATACTAAGGCACAGGCCAAACAATTAGCTATACAAATTACTATTTAGATCACCTAGCAGTCTGCCAAACCTAAAACAATACATCTACCGCTTGACCTCGTAATACTACTGTTACTTCGATCAATCGAACCGATAATATTACAACGTCTAAAGCCCTACCAACAACTATATTATTTTTATGGAGTTGAATTATGTATTCGATATTTTAATTGTTTGTTTAAAGGATTTTAATTCTTATTAGTAGTGTCTTAGGTTTGTTTTATAACTAATAGGTTGTAAAATATTTTTAGTTATCAAAGAGTCGCAATTTATTCGTTATAAGCGCATTGTTTTAAGTATTATTATATCTTAATAACGTTAGTTTTGTCGGTTTTAGCTGATCTAGTTCCTTATAATTTTTAGCGAAATCTGAGGTGCTTGGTATTAGTATCGTTAATATTATGCATACGGATTGATAATTTGTTCAAGTTTATGTATTTTACATTAATTTAGGTTGTATTCAACTTGTAATTAGATAACTTTGAATCCCTAACCATACGTTGCTTTGCTGCTATAAAGCCAACGATTTTGACGAAAAATGTATCGTTTGTTTATATATCTATTATGCCAAAATCTTCATCCGGTTGCGTAATTCATTGACATGGGTTATAGTTTAAAGATTTCATGCCTATTTAAGATTCTAAATACAACTGGTAGGTTCGAAACTAATAGATTTTTGCTTTAAATTGTTCAAACAGTAATTTAATGTATCATATATTTTCATAGGTATTCGTCATATAGTTTTCATGATAAATTTAGCAGAATCATTTTTGTAAATTGGAGGTAGATTCTATGTATGTTCTAGTCATGTTAACGTTTTTAAATGTCAATTTCCTATTATTATACATTATTAAACTTGTTTACCATACGATTACTTAACATTAACTTATTTTTGGAATTGTTCACGATTGCATAATAATCTAAATTTTACCTTTATTACTGTATCTATTGGTAGGACTTTATCGTTGCAACATAGTTGATTCAAATCGTGATTAAGGTAACTATTGCATGTTATTAAAGATGGTGATCTGATACTTCAGAGTTTGGCCGACCCCTAGCGGGTCTGTATACTAATCAGTATTTGCTTCTACGTAGTATGCACTCTATATCGAATTGAAAAGTCTTTGTAATTTATTTGAAATTGATATATTTTACTTATCGTAAGTACAGTTGAATTATAATTAATATACTTAACTTATTATAAGTATAATTAACTTATACTATAATTAAGTGCTATTCTAGAACTGACGACTTTTTGTTTTGTATGTACGCATTAGTATAGTTGATTACCAATAAGAGGTAATAATTTAACTCGCATTTATTCCTATCAGAAATATCTTTAACAATACTAGCCTATTTCGCACCTAATTTATATTCTATTTATTGTCTTTTATTATACATTTTCAAGTATTAAATTCTTTTATTACTACATATAAGTGTTTTCGTTAAAATTTTGAACTTCACTAATCATAAATATTCTGTCAATAAGCCGAGGTAGGAACTTTGTATTTGATATTGTAACGGTTTTACAAATTATAAGAGTATTCATATTCTTTTACATTACGTACTGGCAAATTTACGTATTCTTTGATTCGTATAATTAGCCAATAGCTATTTATCAACATTTTAAAGGCGTTATTAGGCGTGGCTTTAGTTATAGTATCGGCGGGGTTATCTTTGCCGTCAGTTTACCTGAATTGGTCAATCTCTCTAGCTTTATATTTCTCTCTTTAGGCTATCACGTCTATCATTGTACGTTTTTTCTTCATCATTCCAAACATAGAAAAGAATGATTAAAGGCTTTGAAAGTTAGTATAAACGACAATAAGTATCAAATTTAATTCCAATTATTTAGTAATAATCTGTTTGCTGGCCTTTATCGTTACAACATAGTCGATTCGAATCTAGGTCGAATTAACTGGTGTATTGTATTGAAGGTGATGATGTGTTACTTCTAAGTTTGGCAGACTGCTAGCCGGTATGCACACTAATTTGTATGGCCAATTGCTTGGCCTACGCTATAGTCTGAAGTGGGTACCTACTGAACCTGACTTGCAGTCAATACAGTCAATCCCACAAACTAGAGTCAACTTGAAATCAATACAATCAACTAAACATCAGTTGATTATACTGAAATTAACTTCTGTTCTAACATAATCCTTAATATACCATTGGTTACTATATATATATTAAATCTTGCTATCATATCATAAACTTTAGATATACATATATTTTTGTTATTGCGTTTATATTTATCAAATATTCAATGAGCGTGATTTTCAATGATCTTAAATAGATTATTTAGCCTTTTCTTTAACGAATATTATAAATAATTCAATTCAAAAACTTAGGTAAATGTTGTTAATGAAAAATCCGTTCGTAAATTATGTTAACGTTTCCATTGTTAAATGCACTTTTATTTCATTAATACTTTTATTTAAATTATTCATTCCTTACTTCATAGATTCACTTCATCTATTGAAAGTTGTATCTTATAGATTTTAAATCTATGACTTAATAAATATATCGTAGGATGATTCTCGTTATTATATCATACTAATATAAGCTTTTCGATTCTTTTATTTCAGGTACCGTTACGGTTTTACTTCATTGGTTTTGTAGATTTTTGTTAAATTCTTAGCTTGGTTTTTCTAGAATAGGTTAAGCTACGTATTACAGTTGTCGTTAATACCATAAAGACCTATTTAAAATCAGTTTAAATCCAGTGGTATACCTTCAGCCAACTTTTTACTCGGCTCGAATTCATAAAGGCTTAACTGGATAAATCTTACAATTTAACCGCATTARAACCAGAGTCCGAGATATCTCCTACACCAAAGTAGCACCCTTCCCTTCCTATTTGGAGATGTTCCAATATTATACGGTCTTTTGTAAACYAATGGAAAAATCCAGACCCACTGATCAACCTAAAAGGTTACTAGAGGATCTTACACATTGCACCCCAAACGAGCCCTCCCCATTAACGAAGCCTGTTATCTACATTAGATTTTATGATGGCAATCCTCCGCCCTTACAGGAATGATTCCTAATCTTGCGCATATTTTTTTTTCTGTCCAGAATTTATAAATGATCAACGTGAAGTGAATGAAACTTTTTTATAGACACTTTCGGTTAAATAATTATATATGATAAAGCTTAAATTTTTTTTTTGGCTTGAAGTTATACAATTAAAAGGTAAATTTTTAACTCTGATCTTACATTTTAAAGTTATAGAAATAATATTTATACTATATTCAAAACATAAATGTTGAAAGATTACATTAGAAATTGCTAATTTTACCTTTTAACAAGTTAAATTATCTTCCTATTCTATTATCCTGATTTTTCATTGTTGTCTGAGGTATATATTTTTTAAGTTTGGCTGGCTACTAAGCCCAAAGTATTCACGGCAAAACCGAAAGACTTTTTGCTTTGTCCAAATCCTTGTAGTGTTTTAGCACCACCCTGACTTAACATAATTAATACTGCATCATTTTTGAATTATATTGTCGTATGTAATACCAGGTGCTTATTTAATAGATGAAAAATCTCCGTTGGTCATTACTCAATCATGAAAATATGATCTTAAACGATTACCATAAAAACTGTTCATATGGTCATTAAGACGATTACGTAAAGATATAGCAGAACCTATTCCATATTTACCTGTTTCTTTGTGGACAAAACAGTAAATACCTGAACAATCCCCATCTATTACTTTTGGAGATCCGAGGGGTTTTCAAATCATACATAATAATAGGTTTAATTATKTTTAAACTTAACATATTAAATCTAAATAATTTATTATAATTATTTAAAAACTAAAATAATATGATTTGGTAGCTCCCCGGACATCAAATTTGCTTTAGTAACATGGTTAATGTTAATTATTATATTTATTTAATTTAAACTTTAAATCAAGAATTCGTAATCTTCCTTCATCAGTAAGGTGGGCTTTAGAATTAATAAGTTCCACTATTGCTTTTAAAAGTAAAAAATTAGTTAATTTATTACATGATTCAGGTAAAGGGTTTTAGTTTTAAAAGGTAAAATATAATTAAAGCAATCATTGATGGAGGTTACAAAAAGCAGCAGAGAAAGTAGCATAACCTGTTAGATTTTTACTTTTATAGATATACTAGTTCCAATATAAGATTTTCTTCAAAACTAAATAACGAAAATGTTGAGTGATATGAAATTTGATTCGAAAATGGGTTTGCAGAGGTAATATAGAAAAACCAGCCTCTCCTATAAATCTAACTAATCAGCCATCTTCTTTAATAAGACAATGCAAATTTATTTTCGAAAGATAATGTTTACATTTAGAAAAGCAGATATTAAACTTGGAGAAAGCCYATTATTCATACTAGCTTGAAAAGATACAATTTTAGATAAACCTTCCATATTTAAATGTCCTTTACCAGACATCACTTCAACTATTATACAAAATAAATGAAAATCTAAGGCTTTTTTGGAAATTAGGGGGGGGGAAGGTATTTTAAAAAATGATAACAACGTTTACAACGTCTCTGAATTTAGTAACAGTATAGAATGCTGTATTATTTTTAACATTCGGTATTATATACCCTACTCCAATAAAATGCTTTTTAAAAAGATAGTTCATAAATATGTAAATCAAACTGAAATATCACCACCGTTTTTCAATTTATTTTAGTATCTGTTTATTAAGTAATAGAAACATGGAAACCACAACCCTCACCGTTTCTAAATCTTGTAACAGAATTAGGATCCAGTGTTACATTACGAAAATCCAAAGTAGAATAATTTATAATCTTAGTGAGATTACCTCCACCCTTAGGAAATAAAAACGCGGAATTTATAACTGGGGTAATAATATTACGTTGTAAAAGTAAAGGTAATCCTTTGTTATAGGAAAATTTTCAGATTATCAATTTATACTCTTTAATGATATATAGGGATGGCCTCACCATTAACGAAATTATGCCGCATTCAATCTCCTTTAAATTCATAATTATTATTATCAGGTAAAAGATTAATCATATTAAATCATGTGAAGCTTTTATACCTTTTGATGTTAAAAACAAAGGTAATTTCAATTTATTTTCATTATGTATGTGATATATAACATTACTTATTAACACCCCTCCTTTAGACTTGTCATTTAGTATTGTATGAAAAGAGGAATGTATCTTTAAATTCATTTTATTTTTATCTGCGATTTGTACCCCTTTATCTCCAACCGTTTTGACAATTGGTGTAATTAATGATGAACTTGAACTTGAACTTAAATAAATCATTATATATCATATATTCAAATATATTATAAAAAGATAGATTATTTATTATATCTCTAGCAACTAATGTAAAATTATAAACAATATCGATCGGCGGCATTAATTTAATTTTAGTTACATATTACCTAGCACTCCTTTATCAGAGTACTAACGTAATATAATAAATTACCTGCAATATATCACTATATTTTTTAGACCATACTATAATATAGAAAATGTTATAACACTACTTAATAGTAGTATTTAAAAGAACTTCCCCTCTTTTTTTGATAAAAGAGGGGATGTTTAACGGGCGCCCACCCGCCCCTTACAGGGGCGAGAGCCTATGGAACTTCTAATATTTTTAACGTTTGGTCGATGAAGATTTTCTTATTTTAATTATATATAAATTTCCTGCTGATTGTCTATAAAATTATGAAGATGTCCCAGAAATTTGTAAAATTTTACATGCGCTCTATAATTTAACGCATATTATAATTTAATTTTAGGGTTTGTTTATGTCATGTTTACCCCCTAACCCGCCGCCACCCCCACTCCTAGTTGTTATTGACAACTACTCAGATAATTATACTACTTTTACTTAAAATAAATCTTTAAATATATATCGCCACAACTAAAAATGAAACTTTTAATACTTAATCCCATTTTCGATTAGTATTCAWACCTGCTTTTATTTCTAATATTTTAAGTCCTTTATCAAATGAGTTTTTTTTTTGTATTAACAAAGCAATAGTTTTAAAATCCTCAAAATCTTTAACCTTCGTACCTAATATTGAATACTTGTCGAAAAAAGGAATAATTTTATTAATATTATCTTCGAAATTTGCGACGATAAATTCTCCTGTCTCATATATATAATGAGAATAGTATATACTACAACCTAAATATTGAATCAAGTATTTCAACAATTCAGATTCCTTATTACTTTGTGATAAAGAAAATCTTAATAGTATTTACATACCAACTTTGTAATTTAAGTCTCTTTTATTATAAATAAAAAAAATTCCCTCACTTGATGCAAAACCTACAACTTAATAAGGATCATCAATTTTATTAGTTTGTATAGAAATTTTTTCAGCGGGAATAGTATAAGGAAAAGATTCTTTYAATAAGGGTGTTAATGAGGCTCTTAAATAATTTCTTGTAAAACTTCAGAAGCAATATGTTTTTTATCCTCCATTTATTTTATAACAGTCTTAAATAATGAAAAATCCGCTTTCTTTTTAGTCAATAAATGATACTGTTAAAAATGGGTTATTACTATTTTTAAATTTTTAATAGAAGTAATAGAATATACTACACTTTTTCTTGTATTTGTTATTCTAATACTTCCTACTCCAAAAAAAGAATGAATTTTGTTTAATATATCAATATCTTTTATATGTAATTTAATAAGAAAAATAGGACTAACCATCCTAGGAGGGTTTGTCCAATAGGCGCCTGCCCTTCCTGGGGCGGCCGCTCGTAGGACTAACTTGTCAACCTGCTTTATATAAGTTAGATTTTTTTCATTCTTACTACAAAGCTAAACTCTCCGTCTGAAAACCCTGTAACAAAGAAAGKATTAAGTTTATTATCCAAAACTTCTTTTATTAATGTTATATCCTTAATATTTTTTTTGAAGTTAGCTGTATAATTATCACATAATAATTTATTGGAACTATAAAACTTGCTTAAAGCGAAAAATAAATACTCTATAGTAAATTTAATTACTATTAAATTAAAAAATTTAGTTAAATAAAACGCATGGTTCACTAAGTGGAATAAAGCTAAATTGTATGAAGATAAACCAATAGCTATAACCATCATTCCCAATTGCTCATTATACTAAAAGTATAATTTGGACCATTTTTTTATTAATCAATGTATTTATCTACCATGTTAAACACTTCCAGTTTTCTATGAATAATATACTTAAAAGCCTCAGCTTTGGGGCTAGTAATATCTATTCTTCCAGAATAAAGTTTCATTAAAGGCTCTAATAAATATTTTTTTTTCTAACTAGCACTTATAAAGATTTGACCAATTTTTTCGTTTGAATAAATGGAGCTGTCGCTGTCTATAAACCCACTCAACCAACCATTATAGTAAGTTAAGGATTTAGAATATAATAGTTCTATTTCATATTTTAAACCTAATTTATTTATTTGCAATAAAAGAGTTCGATTTCTTATTAAACCGTTCACAGCATTAATTAAAGTGATTAAACATTTTTTACTTGTTAAATGGTATCTTAAGGCATTTGCGTTAGCTATAGTATATATAGAACCTCTAAATTTATTTTTCATTTCATATAAGACTTGTTCATCTCTAATATCCATAACAACGGTAAAACGGGCAATCCGCCTTTTAGATAAATTAAAGTAACCATCTCCATCTATCCCACCATCTAGGCATTCATTAAAAGCTAGTGAGGATGGATTATGATTTTCTTTATTCATAGCCCTTCGGCCCAGGACCAGGCCTACGGATTGGTCCGTGGTAAATTTTTTATGAAAATTGGCATCGATGCCAATTTTTATAAAAAATAAGGGCTGAAGGGTTGTTACTGTTTCTACTTTATTTTTTGTTTCAACAAGGCTACCCTTATTCTTGGTTTCAAGAGGTATTATTTCTACCCTTTCTTCTATCCTATAAAAAGAAGGATACATAAGGATAATATAAGTTAATACATAAGCAAAAAAAAAAAATGAATATCAGACGTATGGCCTCTGACATTCCTACTAACTTGCAAAAAATATTAACCTTTCAATTTACTGACTTTATAGCTATGAATATATAATAGTACTATCCCCAAATATAAATATATAATGTAGAAAATGAATTAAAAAGGATACTACTAATATAATTATAATATAAATAATTATAAGCTTTAGTTATCTACGAATTAATTATCCTTAAGATAACGCCAACGCATATGGTCTGATGCCTGAAGTTATTAATAACTTCTCGAGCCAATTGATTCAATATGGAATAGGCTATAACTTTCTTGATATCTTGTTGGAATAGACGAACCAGAGAGCTAAATAAAGTAGTTATTGCTCCTAAACACAGGCATATTTGCAACACAGTACTGCTATATTCTATTAAAGGAGATGAACGCATTAAAATGTAAACTCCCGATGTTCATTTGTGTAAGTTATTCTTTAACGAGGTTAGGATTTTTTTTTAGAAAAACAACATAAATGTACTTACAGTTTTGCTGTCTGTGCCCCTTGGCTCTATGTAAAATTAGTTATTTTCTTATATATATCAAAAATTTAATATGTAATAAGTCTTTTTATTACCAGAAGGCGGCGATTCTCCAAGAGCTATTTCACTTTAGATCCTTACTGTGACCTATATATATCTACCCCATCACCTACTCAGAGTAACCCCTAATTAGAGTTGACAGATACTTTTTGTAAGTAAACCAATTTACCTTGGTGTTTGAATTTATTACTTTTTACAGCTCGGTTCGAAACAGAAGACCGACCTCTACCTAAGAACTTAGCACAGTCATTAAAAGAATTAAACGTTGAGAGAASATTGCCAGTTACCCCATCCACTAATATAACAGATATGGCTTTATTTAGTTTCTAGTGTTTTAGGTATCTATTTAATGATTTAATAAATTTTTTAACTTCCTTTATTTCATAATTAGAAGGTCCATTTAGTAATCAAGTTATCTCGGCCTCTAGTAAGGCTCTGTCAATTATAGGGTGCGAGGAAGATGATAAACAGTAATTATTCATTTGTTGAGTAATACGTTCAATTAAAGCCTTACCTAATAGAAGATAATGTAATCCCATAATACGTAAATTAAAAATAGATTTCCAATCACAGTAATCTAAATATTTCTTACTGTTTCAGGTCAGGCTGTCAAAGAGATCATCACCTTTTCTATAATTACTTCACGTTTTATAGTCATGAGGAATGCCCCTGTAGTTTCCCTTGAGTAAACATTGGCAACATTATTTCTGTCCACAGCTTCACTACCCAGCTCAAYAGAGGCTAAATTATGTAAAAAGGATACAATAGCATCTAATAAAGCTTTATTCCYTTTTTGAATAAGACCAAAGGTAAAAGATCTGGGCCGGAGGCCCTRATCAGCGCTCCGCGCAGATCTACTATTTACATCGTAGCTAAATCAACCGTCCCCTTCAACGAAACCTAATAATCAATTAGCAGTTATATTGAAATGATTAGGCGATAAATAAAAATCAGTTCTTTTACTGTTCATACCACTAATAATATTATCTATAATAGTCTTTGACTCTTTACGAGCTTCTTGATTATTATTCTTCATTAAAATCTTATATCCACGTTCAAAATCTAGGAAATTAAGATGTTTAGTTGTATTTAAACAGTATTTAGAAAAAATTGCAATAATTGCCGCAACATCTCGTTGAGTGTTAACAATAAATCTAGCATCTTTGGAATTTATAGTTATTTTACCAAAACCTAAAAAGTTACAAATATATTATAATATACCTTGGTCGTCTAAGTGTAAACCAATCACAAAATTAAATGAAAAGATATTACACTTACCCTTAACAATAAGAAAGCATCCTTCAGTATCGGTTTAACCTCCAAATAATTAAATGAAACTACGAGATAATACAAGTTTATTAAAGGTAAACCAAAGGTTATAGAGGATTGATCTGTATTATATTTAGTTGTACAAGTCTCCCGATATTTTAATTTTGCACCAATACACCTTAAGCAAGCTATAGAATTGTCATAAGAAACCTAGGAAGTATTAGAATACATATATCCTAATATGCCATGGAAGAAAGGTAATTCAATGACGGAATCCATAAAAAGACTACAATATATAAAAGAACTAATTTTTTTTTGTTCATCATCCCCTCTTCCCTGTCGGGGAGAGGGGACGAAGAACTTCCTCTTTTTTTGATAAAAAGAGGGGATGTTCAACGGGCGCCCACCCGCCCCTTACAGGGGCAGGAGCTCGTACACGATAAATAAACCATGAGGCAAGCTGCCGTTCATTTATGTTAGTTATTCTTTAACGAGCATTAAATAAAAAAATATAATTTTCATACTTTTGAATAACACCTTAAGTATCCTTAAGGATCGGACTAGACCTTTAACTTTCATGCTTATTTATTCATTCCTTCAAGCTGTAAGCTCAAGGAATGAATTTTATTTAAACCCTGTCATCCTTTAAATTAATGTCATATATTTTACATCATTTAGAAAAAATATTTTAGTTTTTAAAGGATATCTTTTTAAATAATTGACGCTTAACTTAACTTTTTTCAAAGAAGAAATTATGAACTCCCAACCTATCATGTATTTACAATATTTTATATTTTTGCCCCTAGGACCAGGCCTAGGAAGAAGGCCTTGGGTCTGGTCTTGGGCCGAAGAGCTAACATTGAGTATGACACTAATATCATTTAAAATATGACATTCTTTTTGAATGATAAATGCCCAAAAAGGTAAAATATAATTTAGCTCTTTATTATACTGATCTCCCTGAAGAAAATTAAAAATCTCTAAACCAGTCAAACTACAAACTTCAGGTACCAAGGGCATCAATATAACCAGATAATCAACCTGTATTGAGACTAGCCTTCATAATTCTATCTAGAAATCAAATTTTGAGTATTGATTATTAAAAACATTTAATCAAGTTTTAAATTCTGGTTTTTTATTAACTGTGCACAAATTACCATTAAATCAAGAAACTAATCTATAAAAATTATCTAAGGATGTAATATCAAAAGATAAAATTATACTTTCGGAACTCCTTGAAAGGTGAGTTCGTCCTGACCTAAATCTCTTATTAATACTTTACCAAAACCCAGTTCTTTTTTATGTCATAAATAACTTGTAGATCTGCGCGGAGCGCTGATCAGGGCCTCCGGCCCAGATCTTTTATGTTTACAACCACCACCCACACTAATATAAAATATACTTTTTGAAAATAACCGTAAAACCAATAAACCATTATAAAAATCTGGGATTAATTTTTTGATCTTTAACATTTTGGTTTAAATAATTATCAAACCTAAAAGTTATATCGCGTACAGTCTCTGAGGAGCCCTCTCGGAAGGTTTCCTGCGGATTTTCCATTGTAACATCTTTAAGATTATTACGTTTTAAATATATCGTACCGACCGGAATGATATCAACCCCCCAAAAAAAGGTCAATATCTTTAAAACGTACTTAAAGCTTTAGGATCTTCCCGAATATAGCGAAATTATAATAGATTGATTCACACCAATCCACGGCAACATACAACTCTAATAACAAGTAGCACGATTAGGTCTCCGACAAATTGAATATTGAAATATATGTAAAATCCATAAAATTTTTGATTCCTACCATCCAATTACAACAGGTTACCTTAGTTACCACTGAAGGAGTGGAAGCGGGGGTTACAATTTTTTTTTATGCTCTGCGTAGAAAGGTACCTTAAACTTAAGAGAAAGCATCACCCATATCAGTAGCTTGCGCTGGGAAGACTAGGATCTTCTATCTTTCTCTAAAACTTTTTGTATGTATTCATACTAACGATTTTGATAGTCATATAGTGGATATCTTCAATGTTAATTTCAAGTTCAAAATGTATTCATTAGATAATAATGATCCTTTAAAAGATKCTTATCAAAGATTATTAGAACCTTATCGGATTTAATATAAAAACGATTAAACCGCCTGCCTGCTGTGGTTATGAACAAATCTTATAATGCAACAGAACTATAATGAAATATATTCAAAATTTGATGATTTTTGATCATATTGAAGTGAAGATGATAGTGGTAAATAAATAAATATTGGTTTATTTAAATTTAATGAAGATTCGAGAGATTATTTTAACACTTGAGATATAGAATGGTTAGTCAAAACTCTTAATGCAATAATTGATGTAAAATAAAAATAAAATCATTAACTGATTATTTCAAAACTATTATATATCCTGGGCACATTTTTAGAGGGTATGCAAGCTTGCAACACCAAATAAAAACGTACCCGGGTAAATTAAATTTACCTATGAGATGAAGATTACCAAGTGTTCTGATGGTTAGTCCAAAATATATGGCTAAAAAAGTTTTACATGTTAATTTTCAATAATCATAGTTTAACAATTTCTATTACCGCAAAATAAAGATGAATAAATGTAAACAAAGTTTAGCTTTAATGGCTAATTTAGTTCATTCTTTAGATGYATATAGTTTAATAACACTGTTTGATACTTTTGACAAATCAATTCAAAATAATAATGTTAATTTTTATAGTGTAAATGATTGTTATAGAGTTACTAAATATGTTGATACATTAATAGTTAAGAACTATTTTCCTTGAATTATATTCAAAAGATATTTATTGTATAAATTTGATTTAAACATATTTAATGATATAATTAGTTGTTATGSAGAAGATAGATGTAAATATATAGATAAGGATAGAGAAATAATTAAAGGTGAATATAAAATAAAACTACCTAAAATATCTAACTTTATTATCTTAGATGATCGAAAGAAGCTTATCAAAATTTATAAAAATCATATACATTTATGAATTAGTATATTTTAAATTCCAATTTTTTTTGATGATGCTTATATATATAAATGAAATTTAGGTAAGGTTATATAGTGAAAGTTTATAATTTARCCATAAATAAAAAATGAATGGCCCCTATACTTTATAAAGTCTAGGGCCATTCTTCTTTTTTCATATTATGTTTAATATAACATAATATTATAATTAAAAACTATTTCCTCCATGGTAAATTAATAAAAAAATTTATTTCTTTTTGGCTTTTTTCTATTTTATTCAAATTTAGTTAAATAATACAATATTTTGATCGTTAATAGCACATTTTTTTTTGTCAAAACATAGTAGTTCCTCCAAACAACGTATTATTAGTTTGTATATAAATGATATCGAATTTTTTACCATATCTAATAAATGAATATATGTTAAATACTGAAGTATTTTTATGTAGCTTATGTTTAAAGTAAGTTCAATGCGTTTAAAATACATGTATATATATTTTTGCTAGTTTGTAAAGAGGTTTGGAATATTGAATAACCATTCCAGTAAGAAACTTATCCTTTAACTCCTTTGGAACCTCTGCGTATAGTCATCTAAAGATTGGTAGCTGATTGCGTATATAATTACGTAATATTATAACTGTTAAAAGTAAACTTACCGCTTACGCTAGTAATTAAATTTGTAATAATTACGACGATTGAATGTTAGATAATCTTTTAGATTGTATAAGATCAAGCAAAAAATTCTTTTTTAGCGTCATTACCCTATGTTTTGGTAGGACTTTATCATTACAACGTAGTTGATTCGAATTTCTAGTCAAAGTAACTAGTATTTCATTGAAAGTGGTGATATGGTTACTTCTAACTTTGGTAGACAGATAGCCAGTCTACATACTAATATGTATTGGCAACTGATTAGCTCATACCTCACATTGTATTGGATACTATACTGTAATTGACTTGCTGTTAATACTATCAACTTACAATTATCACAATGAACTTGCAATTAGTATAACAAATATACAGTTATCACAGTTAACTTAATTGTTCTTCAATTGAGTATTGTTCTAATACTGGCGATATTTTGTTTTGTCCATATACAGCAGTGTATCTGATTACCAATTTTTCATAATTCATAGGAGTCCTCCTATTTCTATCGGGAATAATCCTACTAATTTCAATATCTTTCTCACCTAAATTAATCTGAATTGTAATCCTCAGCCGCACATTTCCCAATATCAACTTCCCTTACTTTCGCATACAAATCTTTCGTGATAGAATTAAACTTGACTAATTTCATACCCTTTACCAATAGGTTTGGATGGGTTTTTTTTAATTTACTATTACTATAGAAATCTTCCTATTTTCTAAGGTATTCTTATTCCTCTATATTACGTATAGATCTCTTTATATATTTATCGTTCCCTACGGTTATTGTGTCATTATTTATGAACTTTTCAGAGTGTTATGATATATATCCTTAGTATTAGAGTTGACGGGGTTGTACTTGACGTTAATCCACTCAAATTCGTCAATCTTTCGAGGTTTATATACCCCTTCAATACATTACGATAATTATTGGATATTTTGAACTTAGGAAGGTATTTATAAAACCTTCCGAAGTCAGTATAAACGACTATGGATATTGATGCTAGTCATAGTTATTTATTAATGATTTTCAATTGCCGTACATTAACCCATCAATATTAAATTATACAATCATTCCTTCAAAATCTCAAAATAATACGTTTTATTTTATACGCTTATATTTGACGTATATCTACTATACGCCATTTCCGACAGCCGCAAACTGTTCATCGGACCTGTTTTTGTTTATAAACATTATGAAAAATCTAATTTGGAAAGTAAAGTTGGTATTATGTATCGAAATATCGTTAGCAACGATAATAAACTTCGTTCTCGTTGAATTTACCGATACCATATTAATATTTCTATTGTAATGATCACACTAAATACCCGTGAGTAAATACAAGGTATTAGGGGGTTTATGTTAGCAGTAAGGTAGCAGAGGTAACAAAGGTGTAATATCAGAAGATGTTTCGTGCTGTAGAATAATCACTAGCCGTTAGGCTATTCAGGGTAGACTGAATACTTAGATTGACAACTGAAGATCTATGAAGGAAATACTATCTATATAGTGATGACCGTATCCTTATTTCCTATGGCCTTCATACCATCTTCAGTACTGGACCGCTGAAGTCGCTGGTCGCTTCCTGCGGTCCTTGCGGTCCCAACCATAACCCTGGGTCCTTACCTAAGAGAGATCCCTGGCTTGTTGTGTTGGATATCAGGCTTATGATAGCGCAGCGGACCGCAGGCCTATTCCATGACCTGCAGTTGGTCCTTGGGTTATAACATCTATCTGAATTATCCATTTGTTATTCAATATGTTTATTCAACCTATTAAAATATTTGTTTTATTGATTTTAAATCTGTATCATGATAGATAAGTCGTACAATGTTTTCAATTGTTGTAACGTAGCAATGTAAATCGTTCGATCCTTTTATTTCAGATATCGTTACGATTTTGCTTGTCTTTCTTGGTATAAACTAAGGTAGGTATTACTGATATCATTCATATTATATATGCGGATTCATGATTCGTTGAAATATAGTTGTTTATTTTTACATAAAGTTTTAATGGGTTTATACTTTCAGAAGTTTTAGCATTGAATAAGATTTTTTTAAACTGTTACAAACCGAATAGTCTTTAACAAAAGTGTATAGTTAATCCATATGCCAAGGATACAAAAGTTTTTTTCCTTATGTGATTGATAGGTATATATTCAAGGTAAAAGTTTTTATATTCAGCATGTTTTCAATATAAAATTAATACGTTAGAGACTAATAAATGCTTGAACCACTCCTTAATTAGATTTAATATATTTTATTAAATTTTTACTAGTACACTTATCACTTAAGTTTTGTGGAAACTCTAATAGTATAATTTGTTCAAATTAAAATGCGGATTATGCGTAAGTTTATGTAATGTTACGTTTATTAAAAGTGAACTTGGCGCATACAATAAAAGTCAAACTAGCAGTCATTACAACGACTAAATTCTGATTAATTATATGAATTATTTGCGAATTAATAAGAATTTAGTTTCAACTCTTAATACCGTATCCTTAAACGATAAAATTTTACTTTTTGTATGATCCGCCAATAGTTTTATCTTTAATCTCATAGATTATTCTTAGCTTCAAAGTTTTCACGTTTTACTACTCGAATTATGATAGTAGTGTAAGTTAAATTAAGTCTCGATTTAGGAGGCTATTAATCTTGATTCAGTCGTTTTCCTTGAAAATCTGGCTTGAATTACTCACAATATCCTTAATGCGTAGCTTAAAGATTAATTCGCTATGAGAATTTGTCTTTTATGATATATATACTATAGTATATTCTTTTCCAAGATTATACTCCTCTTTACCGTTCTTATTTTCAATATTTGTCTTCCTTTTGGATATTGTTCCTCATAGCTCTAGTTTCATTGATTTGTTCATAATTGGATTATAAAGGTTCTGTTAGCTTATTTTCTCGGCATAAGAAGTTTTGTCGAATTTAAGTGGTTTTTCATACGGTTTTACCTATGTAATACAGAGAATGAGAACGGAATTAACGATTATAATTATTAATTTTAGATTGGTGATTTTAAATATGTTGTAATTTCTTTTAGCTCTCTCTACATAATAACTTCAATTTTACAATGTCAAAATAACACGTTTATTATCAATTATCGGTTTCGAATTTTAAATGTATCATTGATCTACTATTGTGCGAATTTTCTTTTCAATTTTCTTGAGGCTTTACTATATTTCACGACTCTTTTTAAGTTTTTGACGATAGTAGCGATTTAGTTGTTATATATGAGTAAGCACCAACTACTAATAAAGTTAATGTTAAGCCGTTAAGACTAACAATATCGTTAAAATCTTTTTTTATTTACATTTTCGTTTCTGTATTAGTAAAACGGTTACTTTTCAATATAATAATATCGTATGCTTTGTGTAAAATCTTGTATACTCTCTCAATATTTCCGATGTCTCAATGAGATTTAATAGTGCCTTCTCTGTAGTAATTTCCTATAGACTTAAAATTCAATTAGAACTTTATTGTAATGAAGTTGTTAATGGTATTGTAAACCAATACGTTTAAATATTTTATTTACGTTTCATTTTACATAGCACGTAACGTCTTCCATATTTTCCTCGCGGTAATAATTTTGAAAAATTTGAAACTATAAAAACTTGTGGAGTTAATAAAGTGAAAGGGGGGCTTGATATTGCAAGAAAATACGCTAGAAATAAATTCAAAGATAAAGTCTTAAATATTTTTCAACTTGAAATTAAACTTGAAATGCGGGTTTGGGATGAGTTTAGTAATGGTGATAAAGATTTTTAATCGTTTTTGAAGCGGATAAGTCCACATTTTCATAATTAGCTACTTTACATCATTCTTAACACATTTATAGGCAGCCCCCATAATTATGAGTGCTGCCACCAGATTTACACACGATTCTCTACCACCGCCGCGAGAACTCTTCAATAGCTCCATCTATAACTAACGCCAAAGGGGCTACACAGACTACGAGCGCCCCACATGCGCTTGAAAAGGATGCCAATTCTTTACAAAATAATGAAAAGCCTTAGAAAAAGCGCCAGACAATTAATCCGCCCCCGGTGAAGAAAAATAATGCTATTTATCAAACCAAAAGCTTTGATACCGAATTCTTTTACAGGGTACTCGATGTGTACAAATACGATTTTAAAGATTACAAATCCATTTACAAAACCCAAGAATAGGTTATTAATTCCTTCTTTATACGTTTTAACATCTGGTTTTACCGAACCCCGCGCATTAATCTACGTATCACGATGCATACCATCAACCCTTTTGAAACAGAGGCCTAAAATAAAGGCAAGTGGACCTGTGTCTATACACAGGCCTACGCTTTGTCTAGCTTCCCCTCCTATATGATCCGAACAGGCACGAATGTCCCCTCAAAAGGCCTTTCATACGCCTTTTCTCGCCGCCTACATGATGACACCGATATTATTAGCTGCCCCAGCAAGCAAAAGCGCGAAACCCTCCATCCCTCCGAACTCAAAACCCACATAAATCACGACAATAGGCCGTGATAGGACGCTGGTTCTCTTAACTTCACAAAAAAACCTTAAATGTATAATAAGCCCTTGGGGATCTATTAATAACCACACAAAATACTATATTGCAAAACATATTATATTTTCAAAATAAACGAAAAAGAATCATAAGTTTTTATGAAAGTTTTGAAAAGTTTAAAATAAGATACAAAAGGGTTTTCCCTCCGATACACTTTCGTAACATACATATAACTAAGGTTATTTACTATCAAATCGGTAAACAAATTTTTTATAAAATGAATTATACTTTGATAGGCCTTTATCGTTGTAACATAGTCGATGCGAATTATTGTAGTCGAAGTAATTGGTGCTACATTGATGTTGGTTGATTGATGTGTGTAAGTTTTAAGTTTAGAAGACTGCTAAACGGTTTGGCCTATGCTACAATTTAATGTGGGTACTTTCTACATTGCACTTGCAGTGCAGTCACATAAACTACATTTAATTTTCAATGCGTATCATTAACATTACTTTTAATAAAGTTAATTTGACTATATCGTATTTGACTATTATTTTAATACTGGCGGCTTTTTGTTTGTATGCTTGTATGCTAACGTAGCTCGCCATTAATTGGTTACAGCCTTTAATATCTTTCCTAAATTCCTAAACCAATAATAATTTAGACTCATGATAATTCCGATTTATATGTACTAAAATTAACATTAAATATGACACTTTGTAACTCTTTTTCTCCGCCTCTCCGAGACCTTCTTTCTTTAAATCCCACATATAAGTCTTTCGCCACAAACCTATGCGTATTACGTATTTCATCATTTAAATACCTTTTACCAGTAATTTAATCTATTTCCCTTACCGCCTTTGCCATTAATAATACTACCCTAGCAGTTTTCAAGTTTACTAGGATAAACCTATTCCTTCACGTTATGTGCTGGGTGATCCACGTTGCCCTCGATTTGTATAGTCAACATATTGCTGTCCATAAATATTTCCAGAGCACTATTAGGTGTAGCCTTATTTACAAAGTTAGTAAAGTTATCTTTTCCGTTGACCCACTAGAACTTATCGGTTTTCTGAGCTTCATATACCTTCTTTAAAGCCATTACATTTATTATAAAACGTTTTTTATTGGTTATACCCAACTTTAATTAGTATTTGTAAAAGCTTTAGAAGTTATTATACATTCCTATAGATATCGAGAACAATTCCAGCTATTTGGTAATAATCCTTAATATACCGTTAATTATCATCTCGATATTAAAATTTGATATTATGTCGGAAACTTCTAAAGCCAGCACGTTTCGTATTATACGTTTATACTTAACGGATATCCAACTGATAAAGTGTGCGGTAATTGTAAATTGCCTTTTAAACCTTTTCTCGTGAACGATTATTATTAGGAAGCCTATTGATAATATAAGGTTAGTATTATCATTAAATAACCCTTTAGTAAAGATTATTAGCTTCACCATCGTTAAATTTACCGAAACCATATTAATTTCTCTCTTGAAATAATAAAATTACTACCGAATCCTTTTATTTATCCTTTCAAAGTTCTCGGTTTGTAAATCTTATATTTGCGTCGTAATAGAAAGGTTATACAATGCCTCCGTTCAATATAGCGTGGCTATAAAAGCCGTATGTACCTTTTGTTTTATGTATCTTTGTAATTTTACTTTATAGGTCTTGTTGACAGTCGTTAACCTCGTAGCTTACTCTTTTTAAGGTAGGATAAAATGAGTGCCGCTTTTAACATAATATTATAAATACGGATTGACGAACCATTGAAATCACATTATATATCTTTAGTCAACGTCTTCATCAACTCATACTTTCAGAGATATAACTTTTGGATGGCACGTTGTTTCGCTGTAATAAACCCGACATTCCTGAACAAAAAGGTATCATTCGTTTATATACTAACGATATCGATGGTTTTTCCCTTCGTGATTAATAGGCACGGGTTAAACGTTTAAAAATTTATGCCTAGCCTGTTTTTAAAGTACGCCTGATACCTTAAGAACCAATGTATATTTGTTGCAGCTAGTCCATATAAAGGTTTGATATAACGTATTAACGTATCAGTTGGAAACTTGTCCTTTATTTTTTTTCTGGCAGTTTTAACAACATAATCTAGTGAAAATCGGTGATAGATTACGTGTATATTTACTTGATGTTCCAGCTATCAATTATAAACTAACCTCTTACGCCAGAAATTAAGCTGGAAATGATTTCGACGATTAAATTCCAACTAATTTTCTTGATTATATGTGATTAAGTAAAAATTCGTTTTAGCTTTTATTACTGTATTCTTGAGAAATTAGCCGTGATTTTTATACAGCCGGTTCATGGTTTTACCCTCAATTTATAAACTATTTTCAATTTGAAAATAGTTACCTTTTGTCCTTTAAATTTTGTTAATGGTATAAGTTAAATAACCCGTCGTGTAAAAAGGCTACTGATCTCCACTTAGTTGTTTTCTTTAAAAGGTTAGCCTAATGTATTAATAATACCTTTAGCATTTAGGTAAAGGGTAATTTTTTCGTTCGAATTTATCTTTTAACATGACTTTGTCGTTATACATACTTTGTCGAGATTATTATCCTTATTATTGTCTTCCTCTTCAATGTATATCCTCTTTTTAGGTGAGATTTTACGCCGTCAACATTTGATTAGTTTATTAACAATAGATTCGGGGAGATCATATAGGTTGATTCGTTTGGCTTGAAGGTTATCAGCATTAGGATATTTATGTAATTTGAGGGGTTTTTCAAACGGCTTGACTTGTATAGTTTGAAAAGTATTAAAACCGTTAGCAGTTGTAACTATTACATTGAGTTTAGTAAAATTTAAGACTCTTTACGTATTATTCTATTTGTGTAGCTCGCGTAACGTAAGGATTTTACTTTAAAAGGGGAAGAATAATATATTTATTATTAATAGTCGGTTCCTGGTATTCAGGGTGTCGTTAACCTCAAAACGTGCCAATTCCCTTTTTGGTTTTTTAAGGGTTTGTTATATATTATAACGTGTTTTAAATGTTTAGCAGTAATAGTAACTTAGTTTTTATACGTAGGTAGGTCCTAAATACTCTCAAAGTTGATGTGTATCTATTAGGGCTAATAATGTTGTTAAGACCTTTTACCGCTATTCAAATCCGTGTTTTTTTAGCTTATAAAGCTTCCGATTTGGATTATAAGGATATCGTAAGCCCTTCAAAAATAGACGTTTGCCTTTTTGACTTTGCCAATATCTTGGTAGACTTTAATGTGAATATATTTATACTGAATTCACATCAACTTAATATTAGCTTAAAAATATATTGTAGTAAAATTGGTGCCAGTATTGTAAATTAGTACGCTTGGAGGGCCCTGGTACATGTTAATTTGTTAAGTTCATAATATCTTTGACGTGTTTTTCCACATAATACTTCTCAGGAATTTCGTGTCGTGAAAAGACGTAACAGAGTTTACAACATAAATTACCGGCTTATTGTCCAGGTAAAATACATTTACGAAAACCTTAAAGTTCAAGTTTTGGTTTCCTTTGGTGTAAATTTAAATTTTAAATGTGTTTAGGAGTGCATTTGGTAAAATTGGTAAAGCCATTTAATTGCTTTTAGCGCCGGTACGTTTTTATTTGTGTAATCAATTGCATTTAAAACCTTGTTACGCTTATTCATCGCCGGGTGGTTAGATCTACGATATAGTTAATGAAGTTTCGACTTCATCAGGTTTAATACTATTAATTTTAGCCTTGAACAATAAAATCAAAAATAACTCTATTAAAATTAATTGAAACACTTTTATTTCATTTAGTTTCGATTAAATCGTTAATTTAAACTTTAAAGTTTACGCCAAGGTTTTCCCTATTTTTAAGATGAAGAAGAAAGGGTCTAGAGGGTTTAAAGATGTAAAAAACAATAGGGTTTATAATAGTTCTAACCGTCGTCGATCTTAGTATTTTTTGTTATGACCTAAGCACGTTGGCGGGTCAGGAAATAGGTCAGCATGCAGCTAAGCTACCGAGAGCTTGAAGTCCAACACATTAGGCGGGGAACATCTTTTTGTCAGTACTAGACTAGGCAATCCTCCAGGGTTAGGGTTATCTAGATCACAAGTGCTCACTAAGCTTCAGTGAGCACCGGTAAGCCTCAGTACTGAAGATAATATGAAGGCCATGGGATATAAGGACACGGTCAGCACCACATAGATAGTATTTCCTTCATAACTCTTCAGTTGTCAATCTAAGTATTCAGTCTACATATCTGAATAGCCTAACGGCTAATGATCATCCTACAGCACAAACACATATCTTCTTAATATTGCACCTTGATTATCTCTGCTACCTTAATGCTAACATAAACCCTCTAACACCTTCTATTTACTCACGGGTATTTAGTGTGATCATTAAATTTTTTTCCAAGGCTAAAATTAACCTTAACTTTACTAATATTTGTATAATTAAATTTAGTAGTAGTATTAATGTCTCTTTATAATATGACGTATTGAGAATAACCTTTCATTGAGTACCATGTTACTTCTTTGTCCGGCCTAATACCTTAAAAAACCTGTTTCACGTAGCGATTTTAAACAGTAAAGAGGTGTATGGGGCCAGATTTTTTTATCTTTATGTCGGCGACATAGGTTTTTACCTATTAGGTAGTATATGAAGGCGTAATCAGCGAGTTATTACGTTTCTTTTTGGCTGGTATTATTATTTTTATGCTAATCGATAAGCTTAGACTTATTTTCCCTATTTTTAATTTTATTACCTTTCAATTGTATCATACGTGATATATAATTTTAATTAGATATAGATAGGAAGTGTATACTATACATTAATTGGTTTGATTTTCGTTTCGTCGAGGTGTGACGTGTTAACTAGCAGCCTTACCTGCTGTAAATCCAACATTTTCTAGCGTTTAAAGTAAATTTGCCTAATTGCTTCAAAAATTTAAAGAAGAGGAATACCGTTTTTCGTACGTAGTCTGATCCTGTTTCTCGGTCTTGGTCATTTATTAACTGTATTATCCCTAATTTTTGTACTTGCGATTAATGTAGTATATGTGGAAAGGGTTTTCTTTATTGTTACTTATTTTCTTTATTGTTACTTAATTCTGAAATTCAAAGGTATATATTAGTTAAGCCGAATACTTAAGCTGTTACGGATGCTAACGAAAAACGTAATTGGCCAAAGAACTATTTTTAGGTTGTATTTAGGTATTGGAGAGCGTATTTGAACCCCTTGTAGCCCATAACGGCTTACCGAACCTGTTGTAGTAGTATGTCTTCGTTAGTTACTACGTTCTCTATTACTTGTTAGCAATGTATTAGCCTTTTAAGTATCTGATTAATGAGTTTTATCTTGTTTTCCTTCTTTTTCTTATAGTTGAGTATATGAGACCATTTAATAATGGTTTAGTCGCTATAGTATGAAGTAAGATTAATATTATGTTTGAAGTGACCTTTAAGATCATCGTAAATTTTTCTCAATAAGGCAAAATTCGGTAGGTATTAGAGGTAATAATCTTTGTCTTAGACGGAAGGTATATTATGAAACAACGAGTGAAAACCTGGTTATTCAACTTTTATTTCGCGGTCAATGTTGAAAAATAGTTGTAACTTGACGTCGGGGAGATTGTGCAGCTTATCGTTATACTTTTCCTTCACTTTCCAAATATTAACGAACGTAGTAATTGCCGCGTAATTTGTATTTATTATAGAAAAGTGTCGAGGGGGAAGGGTGATGTACCGGTTATATGGACCTTTGGAATCCTTCGACTGGTATTAGACAAGGTGTTAAGGTTATTGTGCTAGTGGGCAGAATAGTTACCTTTGGCATAGTTTAGGGAGGGGAAGATAGTGGTTGTTCTTATAGTAGGCTCGCGTGTAAAGCTAATTCTTTTTTGATTTGGCTGTTAAAATTGGCCGTGTTAAGAAGCTTGGGATAAAGAGATTTGAGGGTTTTCGCCGCGAGGGATTTTATAATAATGTTTTTAGTGTTAAGGGATAAGTCAATATTCTTGTTTAATTGACTAGTAAACTTAAAGGCTCGCGGCGTGTAAGTTAATTAATTTCTTATGGCTAATAGTATTAAACCGTTAATTTTATGTGAAAAGGTTTAACGGATTTATTTGAGCTTAAGAAAAACTTTACAAATGAGTGTGGAGGCGTTAAGGAATACCGTCTTTAACGATACCTTTAACTTTATATGTAGTTTATTAAAGATATTTATTTATGACGTATTCTTAAAGAATATATATTAAACTTCTCTTTTCACCTTTTTTGAGCGAAGGTTATCACCTCGGTTATATAGTTCAGCTTTATCCCTTATTTTATCCTGTTTGTTTGACTTTATCTATATATTTAAGTTGTAGTCCCTCAATTATTCTTGAAAATTATCGAGTACCTTGGGTTGTTCAACGTTTCTGGTAGTGTTTATATTAGGAATATAATGCATAATTGCATTGGTGGGGGGTTCGAAAGTTGAAATTTCGTCGGCTTTTGTAAACTAAAGGTTTTCGTTGTAATATTTTTGAAGATAACGCCGAGATCCTTAATTACCATTTTTTTGATCGGGGTTATTAACGGTGTTAATTTCGGCGTGTTTTAAAGTTATCATAACGAAGATTAAAAGTTGAAAATCGGAAAAAAAGTCGTATATTTACCGTCAAAGTTAGTATAGTTAAAGGTCGTAAGATTTAATCGTTTTTTCGATTTGAAATTTGTAATAGTAATACCCATAATAGTTGTACTGACTTAGCCGTTTGCCAACTTGTTAATTTAGGGATTTTTTAGACTTTTTAAACGATTAATCTCAACGCCTTTAAGAAAGATAAATGAAGATTTCTTGGTGTTTTCAATGGCGATACCTATGCCTACTTCTGAATTGTCGCGAAAACTAACACGATCCAGAATCCTTCTCCAGGTACTGCTGAAAAAACTGATAAAATACCATAGGGGCGCTTCGTAAAAACCTTTCCTTTACATTATCAAAATAAAGCGTAACAATCGGAAAACAGCTTCTTCTTTACTTAGCTAATATGTATTTAACCTAATAAGCACTAATTAGTGTTTGTAGGCCTTGATCGTTGTAACATAGTCGATTAGAATCACTGTAGTCGAAGTAATTGGTGCTGAATTGATGTTGGTTGATTGATGTGTGTAAGTTTTAAGTTTCGTTGACCGCTAACTGGTCTGCATGCTAATTTGTATTACTAAAATCTTTGGCCTATGCCATACTTTGAAGTGGGCACTTACTATACTACACTTGCATTGCATTCCTACAAAATACAGTCAATTTGTAGTACGTATAAATAAATTTACTTACAATAAAGTTGACTTAATTTCAGTGCGTTTAACTGATATTACAATATTAAACGTTATACCGATATCTTATTTACAATTGAACTTTTTTTCACAAAAAAAGAGCACCGATATTACTTTACTTATTTAATAAAACCTCTGTTACAATACATTAATCTTAGTATATATATATATAATAAAATGGGGTTTACGTATTATTTACACCCCATTATAAATTACATGAACTAAAGTTATAAAGGTAATGAAAATTACAATTGAAATTAAAATCGCACTGATTAATAACTTCCTTTCTGTATACAACTAAATTGATTATATGAGTATAACGACTTAAATAGTTTCGTTCATAGAACCTATTAAGTTCTTCTATCCTTTTACCAATAACGAATATAGAAATAAAATGAATAAATACTACCAAATTGAATTTTACAGCGACAGTTACTTATAATAATATATAAATATACGTGATGTTTATTAGGAACAGTATTTCAATTATACAATTTCAACTTAAGAAATTACGCCCTTAAATCATATACATCTATTATTTGATATCATAATTATTTTAACTCGTTTCTTTCGGCTTGCGGCAATTACCCAGCAGTCTTTGAATAAAAAGGTGGAAAATTTATCCGTGTTTCTAAATACCGGCGGAAAAGAAAGAATTCCTTGGTAAAACACGTTTTAATATAAAGGTAACAACGGAAATTTTAACGAAAAAAATAACTATTATCAAACCTAGCGAAACGAATATTCACTTTATTAAAAAGAGTCGATAAATAAAACAATTTTATACTAGTATCCTATAGTACTTTGCTGGTAAGGATGCAGCCGGCCTGTATTTATTATACGTTTTTTTAAATATGATGATTACGAAATTTTATACGTGATGGCAGAAACTATTGTAGTTCGGGAGGAGGCGGTAAATTAGGATTTTTGCGATAAGAGTCCTGCCCTTTCGTTATAAGGCTTAAGTCTCATGAGATATATAAGATATTTGTTATACTGTGTAAATCCGGCCCCCGTTCGGTAAGCAAACCGCCTATAAGGTTTACATTAAATTCGATTAGATAAAAATGGTTTAAGGTTATGAAAGCCAATTTACAATCTTGAAAATTATTATTGATTTGAACTTATTTAATTTTGGTAAACGTAAATAAATCTTTCTATAATAAAGGTCCACCGAAAATAAACTCGATTGCGTTTCTATCTCAATCCTAGTTTTCCTTACTCTCTAATACCACTCCTAATTACCAAGATACGATAAGCTTTACGAATGAAGAAAATATAATAGATAAGAACCATATCGCCCTTTTAGGCTTGGATAATATCAAATTTTCAAAATATTAAATATAATTATTATTGGTAGTCCTTTATTGTTTTAATGTAGTCGATTCGAATTACTTTGGTCGAAGTTACTGGTGCTGTATTAAAATTGGTTCTGGTTGAGTTGTAAGTTTTAAGTTTAGTATACCACTAGCCGTTCTGCACACTAATTTGTTTTGGAAAACTCTTTAGCCTGTGCCCCGCTTTGAATTGGGCACCTACTGCACTGTATTTGCAGTCAATTTGCAATTAGTACAATCAATTAAACTGAAAGTTTAGTTAACTTGATTTTATTGCATTTGACTGCTATTCCAACACTTATACCGAATACACATGAGATGACTAGGCGTTATTAAACGCCGAACATGAATATAAAATTTACTATGGATTAATTAAACGTAAATAAAACAATAACCGTATACCAAACTCTTTTTATAGATTACGCGAACGAGGGAATTGATATTATTAACGTATAGAAACCTGAATATACTCAAAAAATAATGGTTAGGATTTCATATGAAGTTACTCGGTTTAAAACTTTTTTCGATAATATAAAATTAAGGTGGATTTGCCCATACTTAAAAGTGTCGACGTAAAATACTCGTAGTAACTCAGCATCGAATCATTACTTACGTTCAGGAAGGGTTCTCACTTACCATCTTTTAGTTACGGCTGAATTATGGAAGAACTCTTTCTAATGACATATTAACAATATCAATATATTTAAAGTATATCGAAATAAATTAACTAACAAATTATTAGTGGAGATTAACTTTTGATTACCTAATTTTTGGAACATTATTGGTAAGAAATTAGATTTTGTATATTATCGAGCGAATCCGATTTTAGATAATGCGCACGGTTAATATACATTTTAACCATAAGATGGATATATTTATATATCGTTTGAAATATGTTTTAAACCTTACCTTTACTACTATTACCCGTGTTACTACAGTCATTCGTTCTGGTTTTATTAACGACCCCTTTGATTTGCGGGTTTTTTATAACATTAATTCCGCGTATTATAATGTCAGAAACTAGTTCACCCAAGGTTTAAAAACGAATCGCAATTGGAATAACTTCCTTACAGCGTGACTCTGACGTTGGACACGAAACAATAATATATAAGTGGATAAGAGTTTTTACTCAGCTACATGTAAATGCATTATATATGGTCGGATAATCCACCACATTATATGTTAAGGTTACGGAGTAGTGGACCCTTAAACTAAACCTGATTCGTTACTATATAAGAAAAGCAGGCGTAACGTAATTGTGCGACGCGGGGTTAATCAAACATAAAAACTTCCTAACCAAAGTCTAATAAATACAAGACAATTTGTAAATGATAATACTTAATTAAGCTGTCGACTTAACGAAGGTATACAGAATCATCAACTAATACAAGTTTTTTTTTCCATTATAGAAACCTTTATCTGAAATTAGTAGTTACTTATCTTTAACCCCCGTTAACAAATCTTGAAATATTAAAATAATATCTTTAACAGGTTTTTACCCAATGATAACATCGACAATAACCCTTTGTACGATTGAAACGGGTTTTAGTATACTATACTTCAAGAATCCGATATCTTTAATAGAAAATATTCATTGTAATACTATCAAAGTTTACAAAATATCCGCTGAAACTAACCATATTACCCTACAATCATTAAAAATGTATGAAAATTTCATTATAAGATCTCTATTGGATCGTGATGATAAAGTGGTGTTTCTGACGGTATTGAAGAATAAAGAATGAATAAACTAAGTCTATTTGTCTGTAAAGTTGTAGTAAGGTATGCACAATAACAACAAAGTAGCTGGGGCACCTGCTAGGTATAAGGTGCCACCCCACCTTGGTTTAACAATTTGACGGGAAATTGAAACAATGTATGATATCACTATTATAAATGTTCCATTATAAAGCAATGCGATACCACGAGACTCTAGTTTCGTAAAAATAGCTTTTCACAAGTAGTGACACCTATAAATACTTATTCCTACTCTTTTAAATTCCCTAATCAATTCATTATAATGTTTCAGATTTTTTAGGATTATTTATTCATCGTCTTTTGCTATAAATCACTATTATATAACCAGGTATTATATCTCTTACACTATTCGATAGTTGCAATTAAATCTTTTGTCTAGTATTATCTTTAATTTCCATTTATCTTTATCACTTTCGTATTCAACAGGCGCTGAAGGCGAAGTAACTCGCTAAAAAGTTTTACCATTCCGAATAAATTTTAGGTATAAAACACTAACAATGTGATAAATCCTTAAATTTAAAGGGAATAAAAGGGCTCAAACAAAGAGGAGTAAGTTTTCTCCAGCAATAAAAAGGCTTATATACTCGATCAATTTTAAGCCAAACTCGATTACTGACTTTAAAGTTATACTAATAATACTTTTAATCGTATTGATTTTTAGTGTTTACGGCCACAATATTCATCGTAAATTGAGCATTTAGTCCTAAGTATTCCCTAACGAAACGAATATCATCTTATTAACGAGTTATAAAAAGAATAAGGTAGTCAACTAATAAACAGAACTTCAATTTGAATAAAAACGTAAAAAAATTATCGTCGATTATTCAAAAATACTTATTATGAAAATGGAATTACAAAATAGAAATATAATGAATTTATAATTAATTAAGATGCTCAGTTATATGGTATTGTAAAGCAAACTTTATACATTGTTATTTTTGAAATTAACTGTTTGCCCAAGGATAATAAGTTATTATGATTATGAACTCTATGCCGAACCCTTATCAGAAACCTTACCAAAATGTTGACAAAGATTTAGGGTTTCGATCGAAAATTATATATCGCGGATAAAGCTAATCAAACGATGAAAATAATCTTATCAAAATAGCAACTTATTTTGAAATAATGCATATTGTATATTCCGCCAAGCGTAGGATTTTTCAAAAGGTTTCTAGGTAACAGATATAATAATATCAAATTTCCTTCGTAAATGTAAACTACATAACGTTCCAAACGAAGAGACAACTAATAAAACGACGATAAAATTCATACAAATGGAAAATATAGGTTTTTGTCAAGCTTGAATTAGTTAAAGTTTACCGATAGGTTTTTAATTATCATTCTGCAATTAACCATATTGTAAGCAGTTTCGATAGTAAATGTCTACGAACTTACATTTGCAGCCAAAGTAAAGACTATCTAATGTTATTATTATACGCTAAGGACCGAAATAATAACGTTTATCGTATGTATTCGCGAGAAATTACTAAATGAGAGATAAAGGTAAAACTAGGCGTTTATAACCTAGTAACTTTAGGTTATAAAGCAAACTATTTGAAACTTGTAAAAGGTAGCCGAGTTTTAATACTCAATTAAGATTCTCTTTTCCGTTATTTCTTTTCAGTTTAGACCAAATACTGTTTTACACGAAATGAATATAATATTCGACCCAGAAACGCAACTTTGAAACATCCTATATTTTAACTTTATCTGATATCAAATACATAACAGAATATAATTCATTAAAAACCACTGAATACTCGTAGAATATTCGGTGGAAAACAAAAAAAAATCTCTTATGTTCGATTTTGTCGTTTCCTAGCTTTAATAACCTTAATACGGGATCGGAACCAAAATTTAAACGTTTAAAAAGATGAACAACTTCCAAGTTATTAACGTTAACTTAAATAAAAACATTAATCAATTTTTCATTTACTTTTTTCGTAACAATTGTATTTAGTAAAGTTGATTGACTATTCCCTTAATCAATTGATAATTTGTAAAAACCATAAATGTGTATAAATTACTAATGAAAGTTATACGAACGTGACGATAGTTTTATACAAGGTATATTACCTAGAGCTTTAAAGGACCTTAATATAATTTAGCCTTCATGAAATATCAACTTGAGGATAAGGTGTACTTAATTCCTATAGTTAAACTATAGTAATTAAAAACTTTAATATAATATTTCCATTTTAAACATATATAACTCCGAAACTGAGCTGAAACCAACTATTGATTTGAATGAAAAAGGAGCAATTGTGGTTGAAATAATATAGGTATAAGCCATTATATAATAATTTAAAGGCTTATAGAAAAAATAATTATCATTAAGGTATTAGGAGGATTGTCAGAAATTGCGCAAAATTTTAGCGTTTCCCACGATTTATGACTTTAAAACGTACCTTATGACGGGCTTTTACGAATAAATCCGTTCTAAATATCCATAAAACATTTGATAATTAAGCGAAATAAGGTATTATTATCCTGAAAAATCCAATAGCTTCTAAATAGGTTTCCAATACTTTTAAGTTTCCTAGTAAAGATAATTTACGATAAGCTGAAATAATTTTTATCTAGAGGAGAAGCCGATACCACAGACGTAAAATCCGAGTGATTATATAAACTGAAATCCAATATACGATTTATTGAGTGAAAAAAATAAATCTTTTAATAAAAATAAACCAAGTACTCATTTCAAATATGTAAGGTATTTATTAAATATATTCTAGAAAATAACAATATCGTGGACAGAGGCTTTGTAAAATTCATGAAAGAGATTAAATATGTAGTCTAAATATCTCTTTATATAATATGTTGAATTTCGAAACCCTATATGAGCCATTTTAAGACGTATTAAACCTCTATAGCTAACTATAATAAAACTATTTCGGTAGCTTAATTGAACTAATAGTTGAAAAGAGAATTTTATGGCATTTAACAAAGAAATTTACTTTTTTTACGTAGAAATTCGATAATTTGGCTTTGAAGTGGTAAAGGATTGCTGTCCGCAACATTTTATTTGTTAAGTAGTTTGAAATCCACAACGACACGTTCATTTCAACTAATATACACAAAACGCCAAATAACGAAAATTGTTAAAGTAAAAGATGAAATCTGTTAGAGTATGTTATGGGATTTCATTTGGTAAGTTTCTAAAAATATTAGTCGATGAATCATATATTTCGTTTAAAAACCGGATATAGGTAACAATTCAACTAAGTATTTTACTATTTCTTCACCAAAAGTTCTTTTTTTTTTGGTCTTTTTAAAGCTTTATTAAATCAGTATTGTTTTTTTCCTGAGGAAATTATTTACAAACTTGCTCATGTTATAAGGCTTTTTTCTATTAACGGCGTGAATATAAGTATCTTAAGCAGTCTAAATTATGGGTATATTATCAAGAGTTTTGATATCGAATAAATAAGACAATATACAAGGAACGTTGTTATCCAACTATCCAACTAATTCTTGTTTAAATTATATTTAGTTGATAACAGGTAAAAGATAACGTTGGTCAAGAGAATAGGTGTTTTTGGATGGATAAAAACTTAGTAAAAACTTTATATATAATGTAAATATTAACGCCTTACCGTTTAAAACTTCAAAAAATGTGAGGTTTACCACATAATAACCCCAAAAAGTTTTAAAAGGTTATATTTATAATGACAAAAATATCGCTAACGCGGTGTGGATACAGTTTGCCGACATCATGTAGAAAGGTATGTTATAGGCCATGCACATAAGTTTTTCGTGAAGAACCAGTACCTACTTCTCTAGTCTTCTATATTTCCTCAATTGTTAACAATATTTGGCACCTACAAATTCTATCTTTGTAGGTTGGACCATTATAAAGGGTACAATTCATGAGGTTTCAACTCTGTCTAGTTTGATACCATCCCTTTTGGTTTTTAAAAGTAGAATTAAAAGTGTTTTTATTTCAAATTGAGCAGAAATATTTAGCTATTATCTTCAAATAGTTCGTCCATGAGAAAATCGAAGTTAAAGCCAAGGTTTTTAATATATTCTATGTAAAAAAAGAAAAGGGTTATTGGATTTGAAAATGCATAAAAAAATCAATTTAATAATTATAAATACAGTTGTTGATCCATGTAAAAAAACTTTTTGGGGATGATTTCAAATTTAATCAAACGGTATTTATATGGTTAATTTTCGTAACAATATTAGTATTTATTTACAATGAGAAGTGTTACAAATAGCTTCGTAGAAAGTATCGAGCTGTTTTAGTATCCGGTATAATACTTTAAACAAATCGATTTGAATAAAGATCGCAAATAGTAAACAAGTATGTAAGGTTGTGATCGTTATCGTTATAATGATATTAAGAGTCGTTCCTTGTCAAACGATATAAGAAGACATGGTCGGTTAATCATTGCGTTGTTTTTAAGCTGAAGCTAGTACCTTGATGCCATAAAATAGCTTTAAGCTTATTTTACTTATCTTTTGCCTTTATGCCCTCCAAGATTTCAACGCTTTTCTTTTATTTCCAGTTGAACGTAAAGGGATATTGAGTATACTATATCAGTTATTTCGATTAGTATTCGGTAATAAGGTCACGTGTTAACTAATAGTGTCACTTACTATGCAGTCAGCTTCTTTAATCGTTATTTTAAGGTAATTTACGGGGTTGACTCAAAGAAATTTGCTTTAAGTATATTCCTTAGTACGTACGTTTTCGTTAAGTCTTTTGATCTAAGTTATTTTTCGTAATCCAATGACTTCGACGTTATGTATTCGTGGTTGATATAATGGGTATACGCGGGAATTTAGTTGCTAAATTTCAAGTTATAAGTTCAGGATATATATTTGTCGAATTTAGCACTATTGTAACTGTAATAAAAAGCGAAACGTATAATAGGCTGAAAAACTATACATCAATAGATTTGATGAATTATGAACTTAATAGAATGAATTATAGACAGTAATATTGTAACGACATCACTATCGTTATACACTCTGTCCAATTTGTATATTGCTCATCATTCATTGGCCAAATATGAAGTGATTAAACATTTAATTAAAGAGGTACATTTTCATTTGCGAATTTTATATACTTGAGTATAGAATATGACTTGATAATATTCCATTTCTTGTGGTATTAGACGAGGTTAAAATCGTATTCGAAATAACCTTGGAAATCATCATAGATCTCTCAATTACTTTCCCAATCATTATGATTTAACCTAGTCAGCTTTCCTAATTTCCGTTAAAATGGTAGCTTAACCTTTTTTGTGTAAACTAAGGAATATGCTATGAAAATTGTTAACATTATAAATATATATTAACGATTTTTTCAAGTAAATTTTTGATATTTCATCAAAGTTTCAATGAACGTCAACTTATAATAATATTATATCTTGAGGATATGTTATTTCGTTAGGTTCAAACTAACATTTTCACGAAAAAAAGTATATTCTAAATTTATATACCAATGATAACAAAGTTTTCATCCTATACAATTCAGAAATACGAATTAAATGTCAACTTTTGTGTACCTATCTGGGTTTTGAAGTGTATTTTACACCTTATAAACTATGAAATACATATTTCAGCTAATTCGTAAAAAGGTTTAATATATCGTATTTCCCTTTCAATAAACAATATTTCTTTTCATTTTTTCAGTAATTCTAATCATAAGATTCATTAAAAGTTTGTAACGGATTATATATATATCTACGTAATATTATAAATATTAAACGAAACTTACTGCTTATCTTAAGAATAATAGTAGTAATTATTAAAACGTTCAAATGATAATTGTTATTTTGAATCTTGAGAGATTGAATAAGAATTTTGTTGAAATAGTAGTCAAATGAAGTATAGTCAAGTTAACTTTACTGTAAGTAAAGTTGATTGTACGTACTGCAAATTAACTGTAGCTTGTGAGATTTGACTACACTGTATTACAAGTGTAGTGTTGTAGATGCCCACTTCAAAATGGGGCATCGGCCATTGCGTTTGACCATATAAATTAGTGTGTAGACCCGCTAGCGGTCTGCAAACCTTAGAACTTACCACATCAATCAACCAACATTCATGTAACACCAGTTACTTCTACAACAGTGATTCGAATCGACTACGTTGCAATGATAAAGGCCTACCAAAACTGATCAGTAATTACTAGGTTAAGCATAGATTAACTAAGTTAAAAAAGATTCTGCTTTCCTGTTGTTACTCTTTATTTAGGTCAGATGGAGGACAGGTTTTTGCGAAGGACCCTTATACGCTGTACAGCTATTCGCGGCAATAAGTAGGGAAGAATTATAGGCCGTGTATTCATTCGCGACAGTCTATAAGTAAACTACGGTATCTATATTAAAAACACCAGCAAATCTTCATTAATCATTTTTAAAGGCGTGAAGATTAACCGACTGAAAGGTTTAAAGATTACCAAGTCAGAAAGTTAGAAAACGGCTAAATTAATACTATTATGGCTACTATTACTACGGGTAATACTATTATAAATTTCAAATCGTAAAAATGACTAAATATCATGAAATTTAACTTATACCAACTTTAATAGAAAACCTATGACCTACCACTATAAATCACTCTTTTCCCCCTTACACTTCTCAATTTTCATCACGATGGCTTTGAAATAGGTTTGAATCAACACCGTTAACGACTCCAATCGCAAAAAGATAATTAAGGACCTCGGAGATATATTCGTCAGGTACTACAACAAAACCCTTTGGTTTACAAACGCTGATAAAAACTTCACCCCCGAGTATCTGACGGATTCCATGAGTTTCTTTATCCTCGGTTCCATCTTTACCGAACTTAATAAAGGTCTCATCGCCTTCGATAACTTTTACGAATGGTTTAACTAATAGACTTTGGGTATATAACAGGTAACGGATAAGCAGGTTAAAATCAGCTTAAAAATAAACTAGTTAGCAGAGGAATCGAAATTCCTATAAAGAAAGAACAAAAGTTAATTTTACCAATCTGTTATACTAATGCGTAATAGATAGAAAAAATTGATATATTTGGGGAAAAGATAAAGATATTATGAACGACAACATTTATAAGGCCCACATATGCGTTCCAAAAAAACCTACTCAAGCCTAGATAAGTTCTTCAAACCTTTTTACACAAGGCCTTCAACGTGCTAGTATTATTGGCCGTAAATAATCAATTTATTCACGCGCCGAAAATCCTTAAATTCAGCGATTAATTAAATAGAAATATCGACGTACCCCTCAATATAAAAAAAACTATTATCAACTCTCTTGCGGTAGAAACCTCAAGCCCCTTTCACCCAAGCTCTTTGATACGTCTAGTTTTAACGGCCAAACTAAAAATAAATGTATTTTCGCGCAAGCTCATTATAGGTACAACCATTGGCTTTTTCTCTCTAAACTTGACTAAGGGTAACTATCCTACCTACCATCACCAATACCTGTTCTAACCAAGGGATTCAAAGGTTCCATACGACCAGTACATTGATTTTCCACCTCGATACGTCGTTATAGTAAATACAGATTATACGGTAATTATCACGTTCATTAAGATTTGGAGAGGAAAATAAAAGTATGTAAGTAAGCTTTACAACCTTCTCGACGTTAAATTACACCCTTTTTAATATTATCCTCCAAATAAGGGTTAAATTGCCAGTTTTTTACTCCTTGTTTTCGAATTTTCTTACCGGCTAAGCCGAAAACTACTACATCCGATACCTCACGAATTAATCCTCTTTTTGTGAAATTTACGATAGCTTAAAAGGCTAATTCAAATATAATATTAATTTGACCCAATGATATATCAACCGGAATATTATCAAGAAATTTTATATATTAAATTATAAAAAAGACACGGAAAGTAAAATAAGCCTCCTCAACCAGATACTTCACAGACTAATATTCTACCAATAAGTAATGGGAAATATAAAAACTGGTGAAAGCACTCTAAGTTAATAGGTTCGACAGGTAGTTACGAGTCATTAAAATTTAGAATACACCTTTCAATGCCTTAATACCACCTACGAAAGCTTTTTTAACTAGCTACGCTCCTCGTTAACAACCGTAATAAGTCGAATTTCTGGTTCAACTAGTACATACCCCAAAACTCTCTGTAATTCACTGATGATAAAGACGATTTTCCCAAAACGTAATATATTAATCGTCAATACGGAAACCCAAGCCAATATGGATAAAAGTTACGGAATTAGGAACGTAGCTAACGGGCCACGTATAGGGGAAGATTTTTAAGCTCATTAAACAAGTTTACTTCAAACGTTAAAACATAGATTTTCGGTAAGAAAAATTGCTAATCAATACGTTACACTGTTATTGCACGTAAAAACTAAAGGCTTAACTATTAAATATAAATTTCTTTACTTTTATTAATAATCATCTTAATATCATCGAAAACCATAAAGGTATTAATGTTAAAAAGGAAGAAAAATGAGCATAAAGTCATTGATTGGCACGAAAATACTAGTATCGGCTCTAAAATAACGTAATAACTCGCCGACTACGCCTTCCTATACTATCTGACAGGTAAAAACCCCTATCGTCTATATAACGATAAAGAATCTAACCTTACATGCTTCTTTACCATTTAAAATCAATACACAAAACAGTGGTTTTCAGGGTTTTAAGGTATTATACCGGACACTGGGGCAGTAAAATACTAAATAAAAGGTTATTTGTAATACTTAGCGTTATGAAGGAATACTAATACAGCTACGAAACTTAATTATACGGATGCTGATAAAGTCAAGTGTTATAATTCAAAGATCAACTGCAGACTATGGAACAGGTCAGCGGCCAGCTGCGCCATCAGAAGCTTGATATCCAACACATCAAGCGGGGATACCTCTTATATAAGGACCCAGGGTTAGGGTTGGGACCGAAAGGACCGAAGAACGGTCCAGTCGATACTACATAGGACCGCAGGAAGCGACCAGCGACTTCAGCGGTCCAGTACTGAAGATGGTATAAAGGCCATAGGATATAAGGATACGGCTATCACCACATAGATAGTATTTCCTTCATAGCTCTTCAGTTGTTAATCTAAGTATTCAGTCTCAGTATATTCTGAATAGCCTTACGGCTTTTGATCATTACTTGCACGGTTACGATATTGTTCACTCAACACCTTTGCTACCTTCTTGATAACATAAACCCTCTGACACCTTTTATATACTCGCGGGTATTTAGTGTGATAATTACATCAAGGTCGGCTTTAGGTCTTAGAAAAAGATATTTTTACTGGGATTGACGACGATTAAAATTGTTATTAGCTTTATTATTTTCAACATCGTAAAATCACCTACCACTTTTCTTATTTTCCTTGAAGATCAAAAACATCTCTATGTAGACTTTAATGTTTAGATTAACGAACTAATATAAATCGAAAGCGGTTAAAAGTTTTGAATTAATTTTATGTAAATGCATTTTGCACTTCATCTTTAAGGGCCAAAGGTCATGATATTAAACCTGACGGTGTCGGACATTGGTTAATTACATTTTGAGGTTAACCACCCAGCGATTAATGGGCATTATAAGATCTTAAAATCGAATGATTAAGAAAATATAAACTTATTAAAGCTAAAGGCAATTAAACGGTTTTATTACCACTGCCAATCGTATTCCTATACCCTTCTGAAGTTTATGTTTACATTAAAAAATTGAACTTTAACTTTAATGTTTTTATAGACGTGTTTTACCTGGATGGTAAGTTATTACTTTACGTTGTGAACTTTATCATGGCTTTTTACAGCGCTACGTTCCTTAAAACCATTACGGCGAAAGAAACATAAAACGTATTACTGTGATGGTCTTACTAAGTAAGCTTAAGACGGTTAGTGTGGCTTCTATCAGCTGACCGTTACATAATGTCAAAAGTACTAATAATCCAAACGTCTTAGATTACACTAACCACACTATAAGGGCTGGATATGACACAACATCGTGCACCTCACTGCATATGACTCATGACTCAAACTAACGGCTCGCAGCCTAAGTCCATAACAATTACGCACTTTGTAACTTAATACGTACTTTAGGTTACCAAATGAGTTAATTTACAATACCGGTGTTAACTTTACTATAATAACATTGTAAAATAATATTAAATCTATAGGTCTTTAATGTAAATAAGTCACTATTAAGGCTTATTGATATATCGATAAGGTTGAAAGAATATACGCCCTTTTACAAAAGGCTTATGATATCTTTATATTAGAAATCGAAAGATCTATTAATTTCAAATCACGGCTTTAAATCAAGGTAACGTGTTTTATCGATACTATTAACCCTCATCGAATTATATAAACTTCATTGGTATTTGAAAACTACTCATGTATAACGAGTAAGTCGTTATTATCATCAAATACCAAAAAGCGCATTATAGAATATAGTGAAGCTTTGAGCAAATTAAAAAAGAATTTGGTACGACATTAAGTTAACAATACCCTAATACCAAAAACGAGCCATTAATGATAAAAGTGTTATCTCTTTCCTTTCAAAGTCAAGTTCTTATATAGCGAAAGCTAGGTAAATGAGATAAAACGTATAAGATCTTAAGTATTATTAGTTTAAATGGGATTGTTAAAAATCTTTACAAACTTATTAATTTTCTAGTTCTAAAGGTTAAGCTGTATAAAAAAACCACTTAATTTGAATGAAGATCCTGACATCAATAACCTCCGAGCTCAAAGGATTAGCCAATATATTTCTTACGAGCCGATCGTTAACAAGATAATGGAATGTTTCATCCTTGGAAAATCACTTAAGAAAAAGATATATATAAAAGAGGAGGGTGGAAATAAGAAGTACAAGCCTAATAGACTATACACAATGGCATCAATGTCGTAAAAGGAAGAATCTAACGGAAAATATACCCTTATGTTACGTATTAAAGGCATTATTGACGTACTAGCTAAGCTATTTAAGGAAAACGACTAGGTGGAGATTAACGGCACTTTAATATGAGGAGTAATTCAAAGTATATCGTTAACATAATTTAAAGGGTAAAACGTAACTTTTTTTAAATTAAGGATAATCCACGAGGTTAAAGGAAAACCCACGGACCGGCTGTATGAAAAATCACAGACATTGCTTAAAGATACAGTGATAAAGATAAGGATTACATCCTTATATAATCGCTCAAAATCCAGAAATTCAGCTAACGTTTAATCTTTATAATCTATATTAGTTTAATTATTAATATAGGAGGTTAGTTTACACTTAATATCCGAGTTATAACCTAAGTATACATGTAATTTACCACTAATTTTCAGCGGATCATGCTGTTGGAACTACCAAAAGAATTATGGGGAAAATTCCCGGCCTCTAAGGTAATACGTTATATTGAACCTCTATATGAACCAATCGAAGTAGGCTTTCATTGGTTTTTAACGCAACAAACGCACTTTAAAAACAGGTTGGTTATAAAAACTTCATCTTTTAACCGGTATATATTAATTACAAAAGGCAAAAAAATTGATATCGTAGGTATATAAACTAGCAATATTATTTTTCTTCAAATGTATTGGTTTATAGTGGCGAAATAGCGCGTTATTCGAAAATCAGGCTTGTAGAAGTATAAGTTAATAGAAAAGCTGGCTAAAAATATATAACTTGATTTTTAATAAATCGTTAGGCCGTATTTATGGTATTAGGGCTAAAAACTGCACTTACATCAATCTACCTTAATAAAGGCGAGCCATGAGCCTAAGGACTATCGATAGGGCCAACGAAACAAGATTACAGAAATAACAGAAGTAAAGGACTCATACGACTTATATCGCTACGCTATATAAACCGGAGGCATCATACAACCTTTGTATTACAACACAAAATCAAGATCTATGAGATGAAAACTTCGACAGGCTAAATGAAAGGATTCAGAAAAAACTGGATTACTTAAAAAATATTAATATAATTTCTGTCAATTTGATGAAATCGAAGCTAATAATCTTCACGAATGGATTATTTACTAACAATACTAACCTTATATCGTAAATCGGCTTCCTAATAATATTCGACAATAAAAATGGGTTTAAAAAGCAATTTATAATTACCGGAAACCTTATAAATTAAACACCTATCAAATAAAAATATGTAACACAAAGATTGATGACTTTGAAAGTTCACGATATAATAATACGATTTAATATCGGTATAATACCTAACGGCATACTAAGGATTATCAACAAACAATTAAAACCGCTTCAGATGCCTATAGTAAGGTATACTAACTCCTGAAGCTTTTTCGAATACTTATTAAAAATGGGTAAAACCAATTAAAAACGTCTAATGATTGACTTAATAGCTTTAAGGAAAGTATACAACGCCCGGGATATCGATAAGTTCCGGTAAATCAATGGTAAAAATAAACACACTACCGCTATAACCAAGGCTACGCCTAAAAACACCCTAAAAAGGTTTGTGAATAGTAATATGCTAACTATACGAATCGAGGGCTATGTGAATCACCCGACACATAACATAAAGGAATATAGTTGCCCTAGAAAATTGAGAGACTACTAGGATAACTATGGCAATGACAGGAGGTTAAACTACTAGCAAAAGGTACGCAAGTGGTGGAATACGTGATACGCATAGGTCTGTGTAGAAAGACTTGTACACTGAAGTTGAGGAATAGAGGGCTCGGAGTGATAAAACAAAAGGGCCATGAAGAGCCGTAATTAATTTTAATTTCAGTACAAATTAATCGGAATTGACAGGGGTCTGGTTTATTATTAACTTGTAGATTGAAGAGGGATTTCAGAGGTTACCACTAGTCAATGGCAGGCCACGTTAACATATAGGCACAAAAATAAAAGCCGTCAGTATTGGAATATCAGTCAAATTCAATACAATTATATCAACTTTACTATAGGTAAAGCTAATTGTACGTACTGAAAATTAACTGTAATTTGTGAGATTTGAATACACTGAATTACAAATTCAGTGCAATAGGTACCCACTTCAAAGTTAGATACAGGCTAAAACTTTTGGCCATACAAATTAGTGTGCAAACCGGTTATCAGTTTGCTAAACTTAGAACTTACAACATCAATCAACCCACATCAATGCAGCACCAGTTACTTCGACCACAGTAATTCGAATTGACTACGTTACAATGATAAAGTACCACTTACATAGTCTTTAAATTTATTATTATTTTTTTCTTGCAAATTAACCTTTAATTTTTGTATAGACGATTCGTAATTTTACTCTTAATATTGTGGATCATACTCGTCTTGAAAATTATAACGCTTTATCTTCTGAAATACGCCAACAATACGAATTCAATATTTCATTGTATAAAAACATCGTCGATTTTTACTCGGATATTTTCCTTGAAGGATTTCTCTGATGTATTAATAATAATTTTAACATAGAATTTAAAATCCATGTATTCATAAAACTTTCATTTTTAAAGTATTGAAACGATTTTATATATTTTTCCAGCTTTATAATCCGTATTGCTATTCTCTTTCAATATATATTTCCCTCTGGACTAATGTTTTACGACTTCAATAACTTCTGAGTTAATTAATGATCGATTTGAAAGGGTTTTATAAAATAATTCATTCCATTAATTGGTTTTTAATTTCGGAGTATTTATCGGATTCAAAACGTTTTTCATATTATTTAAATTACGAAATACGGAAAATGATGAAATGATGAACTGTTTGAACCACTACGTTTAGATTGACGATACTTAATATTGTATAAGGTTTATCCTATTTATTTAGATTTTTTTACGTAAGTATTTTACCTGAAAAGTTCAAGCATAATAAATTTATTATGGATAGTTGATTTCTGATATTCAACGCATTGTCAATTTAGCGGCGTATCTATTTTTGTGGAGTTTTTAAGGCTTTATTATATATGATACCAGTTTTCAAATGTCTAAGGATTGAATCATCTTAATTACTATATGTTTTTACGTTTCGAATACAAACAAAGTTTACATAAATATATTAAAGCTAATAATGTTGTTAAATAGTTTTCCGAATTCTTTTACCGTATTTCAAAATTTCTAGAATTACCAATACCTCAATAGGTTTTGATGAAACTTTATTTCCATTAAATCCTTTTCAATTTGATATAAATTTCAATATTTAACGTAATAAAATTAGTATTAGTATTATAAATGGGTAAATTCATTGGTCCTAGATACGTGTTGATCTATAAAATATATAGTATTTTTCATGTTTCAACCATGATAATAAATTGAGAAAATTGTTTGCGTTGAAACGTATAATGAAGTTAAGAATGTGGAATAATAAATTAATGACAGAGTAAAATACGTGGATAAGCACTTTAAAGTTAGAATTATATTTTTAACGTAAACATAAACCTTATAAGGGTTTGGAGATATATTTGACATGAATGGTAAAACTGCTTAATTACTTACAACGCTAAATAAACACCAAAATTTATAAACAACTAACTTAGAGTTTGAAATAACGTATCAGGTATTTTATAGGTAAACCTTCTATATAATTAACGGATATTAAATTTCATCAAATCTCATATTGTTAAGTTTGGCCTTTATAGGTAAAACTATGGAAACAATCAAATTGAATTGAGTAGGAACTTTTAATCGTTATCTTTACCTTGTTCTTTAATTTCGATATCAACGTTAACATCGAGGTTTTTTATTTCTTTCAGGTAAAGAAGAAAGTGTGTAAGGAATTCCTAAAAGTGGAAGATAATAAGCCTAACGACTGTGGTTATAGTCGTCGATCCTAATGAAAAAAAATCTTTTCCAAAGCCAAAACCAACTTTAGACCTACCAATATCCGTATGATCAAGTTCCGTAACAGTAATAGTATTCTTTCACAATATGAAGAACTACAAATAACCTCCTGTTAAGTATCGTGCTAACCTAATATCTCACCTAATAACTTGAAAACTTACTCTATATAAAGATCGCGAAAAGTAAACAAGTTTATAAAACTAGGGTTTTTATCGTTATTATCATAGTGATAAAGATCTTTACCTATCAAATGGTACAACAAGATGTGGTTGGGAAATCATTACGTTGATTGAAAGCTAATACAAATATCTTTATACTAAACGATAGCCTTATAATTTTACTTATCCTGTTTCTTCTAATTTTTCATATTTGTAACGTATTTAATGAATTCATAGCCAAATGCAAAGAGGTACTAAGTATTGTATTTCACCAACTTCAATTTACATTTGATAGTAATCTAACGCATTGAATTACAGCCTTATTTACCATGAATCCAAAGCCTGTTAATTTTTTACTATAACTTGCGTAACTATTTTCAAACCCTTTCAAAGGATGAAAATTATTCTCATTATGTACGCTGATTAGACTTCAAATTTATAGTTTTTTATGAACCGTATTACCTAGGCCTATCATTCTTATAGTCGATATAGTACGTATGGGTGAGATTTTTATTATATTAGTTTAAATCGTAAGCTTACAGGTATATGATTGTTGAATTTGGCACCTGTACTATTATAATCGCAAAAAAAAAAAAAAAAAAAAAAACGTAATTGGTTAACAAGTCCTTATAGGTGACTTCAGGGCAATATAAAACGTATTCAAACTTTTTTTAACCCGTATCAATTGGACGAACTTATTATCTTAACGTGACTTTATGAACTCTTATATTTCTTATAAAATATTGTTAAAATATCACAAGGTCAATCATTGAAATGAAAAGATCTATTTTATTTCCGTATTTTTCATGGGTTAATACATAAAACAATTCATTAATATTCTAATTCATTCAATATTAATCCAAATTCATATTGTTTTTAAAATAGACTTTAAAACTATTGTAAATATCATGAAACTATAGGCATTTTGTTAAGTATCGAAGGTTATAATTTTTGGTTTAATAGGTAAGGATATTTGGAAAGAATGAGTAAAAGCGTAGTTAATGTTTATTTTATTTAGTGGCATATATTAAAAAACGGTCGTATCTTTACATCAAAAAGGTTATACAGCTCATCAACATACTTCTTCCTTCGTTCCATAATCTTTCAAAAAGTTGTAATAACAGCGTATTACGTATAAATCATAGGAACATCTCGAAAGAGAAAATAAATATATTTATTGTGAAAATATATTGAAATTCTAGATTAAAAATATTAAGACTGGTATTTATATGTCAAATAGTTTCATAACAAAATATATAGGGAAAACGCTAATAGTTATACTGATAATGAATTCTCGTAAAAAGCCGTTTTTTTCTTTTTAAGAAACTTAATTAATGGATTAACTAGAATTTAATTTTAGAATATTTAAGGGTTTTTATAAGGGATGCAATGATAATCATATGAATGTTAAGGGTTATTTAAGTTTTTATTAAATTAAATAGCACGTTTGAATATTATTATTTGCTTGAATACTTATTACGTTTAGTTTAATTCATTTTGTATCTTTGTCAGCATCGTTATTGATGATGTTTACATATTAGAGACTTTAGGTAAGACGGTTTAAAGATTTTTTTTTGGATTGGGGTAGGGCCCTACAAATTCATGTAAAGGCGTTAAGAAACGTTATCGCTTGCGATACCTTTGCCTTTAGTGTCAATCTACTAAAGACTTACATTTGTTTCGTATTCGTGATGTAAGTTTATCTGATTGCCCTCTTTTATTTTCCTTATGAAAACGTTAACGCATTGATGAAATGATTTGGTTTTCATCTTCATCCAAAGCTATTTATTCATCTTTTCATAAGCATTTGAGGTTTAGTTTTCAAATTATTCTTAAAAGTTATTCCATTTTATAAGTCTTTCATTGTTTTTCGTGGGGTTTGAATTCAAGATGAAATGGCCGATTACGTCAGTAAAATATTTCAAGGTTAAGTTTTTATCAGCATCTATAAATTAAAGGTTCTTATCGTAATATTTAACCAAAATAATGCCAAAAATGTTGATTGTTTTTTTAGCGGAGTCGGCAATTGTATTAATTACAATGTTTGTAAATGCTATCGTAACGAAAATTGAAAAGTGTAGGGGGATAAGATTAGTTTAGGAGGGTGAGTCATAGGTTATTTTGCGTCTAAATTGTTATTTATAATTGAAGGTTATACGACTTAGTCGTTTTACGATTTGAAATTTGCGAAAATAATACCTATAATAGTGATATTGACTTAAGCGTTTGAGAGCTTTGGTAATTTAACGATTTCTAGCCTTTTTAGCTGTGAATTTTAACGCTTTTAAAATTGGTTCAATAAAGATTTGTTGTTATTATTAATTACGATATCGTCGCAAATCCTAAATTAACGCAAAAACTAACGTGATTTGAAAGCGTTCCTTATTTGATTATCGCGAAACGTAATTCATTATTGTAGGTGTACTTTATAAAAATATTTACTTTACTTTACCTAAATAAAGCTTAATAACCAGAAAGTAGTTTTTATTTTCCTAGTTTATCTGTGCTTAACCTAATACGCATTGATCAGTGTTTGTAAGCCATTATACTTGCAACGTAGTCGATTCGAATCTCTGGTCGAAGTAACTAGTATATTGCATTGAAAGTAGTGATGTGTTATTTCTAAGTTAGGCAGACCGCTAGCTGGTCTACACACTAATTTGAATGTGCTACTGCTTGGCCTGTGCTCTATTCTGAAGTGGGCACCTACTGTACTTGACTTGCAGTCAATATAGTCAATTTATAGTTAATCCTACAAATAATACAGTCCACTTGCAGTCAGTACAATCAACTAACTATCAGTATAATTGACTTGACTGTACTACAATTGACTACTGTTCTAACAATTAGATTAATTGAGACGGATTGGTTTTCCATCCCGTTTTTCGTTTATTACTTTCAGTTAGGCTCTTTCAATTGCAAGTATAGGTTTACGATTATTGGATATACGAAAGTAAATTTAACGTAATTGAAAACATATATATACTGATTTTTTTGAATGAAATTGAAAAAATGCATACAAATTCATGATTCATAAACATAAAAATAATTTAGTTCTCAATAGTAAAAGGAAATTTGTTGATAATTTTAAATAAAGTTGAGCAAGATCAAGTATTGAACAATGAACTTTATTAAGCAAATACAAAGATACATAAGAGTAATAAGAATTATTAATACATTTGCGTATATAATTGTTAACAATGAAACTCAAAAGATTAGACGACTAAAAATAAAAAAAAATAGAAAATCTATCCCTAATTACAGCATACAATATAAAACTCTATAATATTAATAATAAAACCCAGTACTAATTTTCCATATAACCCCTTAATATATCAAATCTTTTATAAAGCTTCCTATTAGAATAGCAGTCAAACGCAGTACAGTTAAGTTAACTATACTTATAGTTTAGTTGATCGTACTTACTGCAAATTGACTACAGTTTGTGGAATTCGAATAAACTACACTGCAAATGCAGTATAGTAGGTGCCCACTTTAAAGTGGGGCACAAGCCAAAGCGTTTGGCCATACAAATTAGTGCGCAGACCGGCTAGCGGTCTGCCAAACCTCGAACTTACAACGTACCACCACCACAACCACTTTCAATGCAGCACCAGTTACTTCGACCACAGTGATTCGAATCGACTTCGTTGCAATGATAAAGGCCTACCAACACTTCCGATATTTCGAACTCGATATCCCCGATTCGACAGGTAAACTTCTGTCATAAATTGTAAATATCCAGGGGTATACCACAGTCTTTTGCAACACCAGCCTTGCATACCCAACGGCTTTATACTCCACGAACCATTTACGCATGTAAGTACTGTACCCCACAGTTGTTACGGGTTTCAATTATTGCTCAGGCACTCCCAATAATTCACCTGCTGGCCCTTTAGATCACATGCAGATAAGCGACATTGCAATCGCCCGCCTTGTAACCCCAAACCTCGTGGTGGGACCATCTCCACTGGGTCTTATGTAGCCAGCCGGTGAGTCTGTGAGATCGCCCCACCCACAGGCACTTGGCAACCAGAGAACCCGCAAAGCACATTCCTAATCAGGTAACCTAAGCTCCATTGGTGATGCAAAGCTGCCTCAGCGAGTCGTCAGGGGAGCAGCCAAGTGGTCCCTTGTCGATCAGAAGCACCGCGTGCTGGCAGGATGGGGAAAGACCAGTGGCCTCGTCTCCGCCAGGTCCACTGCGGCCGCCAGTTTGTCCAGCTAGTACAAAGGCCTGCAGGCCCCAACCTCAAGAGTGTCGTTTATCGTTGAACCTTGAAATAACCATAAAATATACCTCGAGCGTGATCACGCAGCCAAAAACGGTCGTTTCAAATACCGTCCTCGGACTTCTTCTCAATCTACCTTCTTCAAGCACGGTATGCCACGGTGAGCCCAAGTCGGAGTTGCTGTCTTTCATGACTCTCGCTGCCCAGCATATGCCATAGCACACACTGCCATACAGAACACCCCAGCTTGGCCACGCGGGCACAATCAGGAGCCTTCCAGAACTTCCATCGACTACCAACCCACCAATCTCCCCATCCAACAGCCCTCACATCCCCCAAACCAGCGCCATGAAGACCACCTTCGCCACACTCTGCCGTCTCGCGGCCGTCACATCGCTTGCGATCCCGCTATCCACCGAGCAAGTGCCTCTCGGCCAGCTCACGGCGCCACCACCGCAAGCGCCGCCGCAGGAGCTAGCCGCGACCGCCGCCACCAGCCTCGCAGCCGACGGCCCGACGGATCCCCCGGCGCCGGCGCCGGCGCCCGTGTCGTGCTTCTGCAGCGGCGGCGCCGTGTGCTGCGAGGTGCGCGGCAAGATGGACTGCCGCCTGGGACTGTGCGGGATCTGACCCACGGGTCCCAGTGGAAGAGGCGCGGCTGGGGGGCGTCGAACGCTTGCTCGAGCTACCAATTCCGACACAGGACGATGTTTGTGTCAACAGTCGATGTCGGCGACGAGGCCGGGGGGCGGCGAGATGTTCGACTGCTTGTTCTTGGGCACGATGCCCGATCCAAATCCACGAGAGTGCGTCGAGTCAACTCGGGAAAGGCAAAAGACCAGACCAAGGCACTGGATCGACAAAAGGCAATCGCGCAAGTGCGTCCGACCGCGGCGATTCATCGAATGGAGCCCAGGCCCGCCAACTCAGCAGAAGGAGTGTACTTATATCTAGGCCAGCCGGCCAGCGAGCCTCAAGCACATTCACCTTGGGACGAATTCCACTTGGAGAAACCACCAATATCGCGGAGCGAAGCTGGGACCTAGGCTCGAATATTCTTGGCATAAAATGTCGGGATGATCTAAAGTGAGAACTGAAGCTTTGTCCCATGCATCATTACTACGGGTCAGGTTGGCTGGGTTGATGACGTGTATGTATCTTGAAAGGAGGAACAAGGAAAGTAAAAAAGTAGATAAGTTGTAACATAGGTTAAGGTATGTATGTAACTTCAACTCTCAAATGAATTGCTTGCTGTAATCCAACCGTGGTTTTTGTAATGATTAGCTTTGGTTTAAAACGAATCTTTTATTCAAAGGCTCGTATGTTTAGAGAATAATGTTTTAAACCCTTTTTCAATTGTTGAATATTGTAACCATATGTATTATTTTCGTAGTTTAACAACATTGTTCAAACGGAAAACACACTAGTTTTTCAAAAATGATTATTCTTATAGTTCAACCCATACTTGTATGTAGATGATAATGGGAGCGAATTCGTGTGATTATTAAAGATACAAAATGAAACTAGAAAACAAATTATGAGGAGAAAAGGAAGTTGGTACTGGTAAAAATAGAAGTTGGTAATGGTAGGTTCTCAACAATACACGTTTCTGCCGGTAAGTGGGTCCGGTGAGCGGCCCGCCAGGTTACCTTTGTCAAAATTTCTACCTTTTTATTTGCGCGCATTTATGAAATATTACCAACTGCCACCAGTTACCCTTATTTAATCCGCATTCTAGCTTTACTTTTGACTATGTTATTGGTTTTGAATACTTTTAGTTCATTGAATTCCTCTTTTCAATACAATCTTTACAACACTTCCTAGTAGTAAAAACTATAGCAGTTGTTGGTAGGACTTTATCGTTGCAACGTAGTTGATTCGAATTGGTCAAAGTAACAGGTGCTGCATTGAAATTGGTTGATGTATTGTTTTAGGTTTGACCGACCGCTAGCTGGTCTACACAGTAATTTGTATGGCCAATTGCTTGGCCCATGCCCTAGTGTGAAGTGAACGCATACTGTATTTAACTTGCAGGCAATACAGTAGACCCACAGAACAATATACTCAACTTGCAGTCAGTATAGTCAACTTTACTATAAGTAAAGTTAACTTACTGCACTGCCATTACTACTATTCCAACAGCAGTCTCTTTTAAAAATAAAAATGGGGATATTATGGTAGTCGTAAATAAAAGGGTAAAAATCAGTAACAGTATTTAACAGTAAATTTGTTAGTATTATAGGTTAAAACAATTAAGTTAATTAATCGGGTTTTTTTTATCTAGGACGAAAAAGGAAGGTTACAGAGTGTAGAAAAAAGCTTAACATTAGTATGATAGTAAATTAACTAATGAGAATTGAATCCGAATAGTACCACGTTTTAAAAATATTTGATCTCGAAATGTTATACAAAACAGGTTTTAATCCTGTGACACACTCCTTTATAAACGTAAATACAGGATTTATAAGGGATAGTTTCAAAAAAGATCATAATATTGAAAAAGCGGGTTATATGAACGACCTTGTACATAGTAAATAAGTTCATAATAATAACAATCTAATAATTGAAATGAATTCAACCTGAAATATTATATGTTATTTCGGTGCATTGAAACACTCAATACACAGCTTGGATATATTTAGCTAATATTATAAACCTAATTCCAATATGAGAATAGTTTCGCTGTTGGAACAGTAGTAATTGCAGTGCAATCAATCAACTATATCACAGGCTAGTTCCTAAGCTAACGGTTACCAGAGATTTAGCCCTAATGGTTGCCATACTCCCACGATGCTCCCGAGCCGCTTGGAAGCATGCCCTCACCTGTCACGTGACTGGGCCACCCCCTTTTCTATAGCTCCGTAGCAGCTCCTTTGTAGGGGTTTCTTCTCCCTTCTTCATCGAGGATTATAGATAGTATCCAACCGCCTTAAGCGACAGCTCTGACTCAGTCCCTTCACAAATTATACTATTAAGTAAGTTGAATATACTGACTCTGACTATAAGTTGAGTGTATTTTTTGGAGGGTTGAGTGTATTGACCGTAAAGTCAAGTACAGTATCACAGGCTGGTGCCTGGGCTAGTGGTCGCTAGGGATCTAGCCCTGGCGGTTGGTATGCTCCTACGAAGCTTCGGAACCGCTCCTAAGAATACCCTCTCTCCAGTTATATGACCGGACCACCACTTTCTACTAGCTCCATAGCAGCTGCTTAATAGGGGCTTCACTCTCTTTTCTTCATCAAGGATTATAAACAGTATCCAACCGTCTTAAGCAACACTTATTTCCTTTATAACTTATGTAGACATTGACCTCGACGGATACCAATAATATATTTGTGCCTATATCATTCCCTACTTGAAATACGAGGTTATGTTGGGTAAACTCTGGATGGAGCATGAGTAGGTAACTTATACCGTTCTGGAGCATGTATTGTTTTTGGGACGAGCGGACAATCATCGTGTATAGGAACAGGGATTCGTGCCAAAGTAAAAACCATTTAAGGGTATTAGTGTCGCCGCTTTTTATGCTATACTCCGTAGAGCTAGCAAAGACCAAGCTACTATTTCACGATTTGCCACCGTTTTCGTTAAAGATATTAATAAGGCGTTGGCCTCGAAGCTACCTATTATTGTGGACAATAAACTCTCTAATATCTTTAAGAAGTTTACGCTTTTATTTAAGAAGACCCTAGGAGAAAAGTTTTATCTCCACTGTTCCGAAGCCGATTAAGAAATTTTCCTTTAAAACGATAATGAAAGCCAGTTTTTGAATGATTTTTTTAGCCTGTTATATGATATAATACGGGAAAAGCTTTTTGTATTACGAAATACATTAACTTAGTTACTGAGTTAAGGTTATATTTTTACAAGTAGCTTTTCTACAGATACTTCTGTACTTTTCGTTAAGAATTCCAGGAGCGTTTCACGTTTTTGTATCGATTATCGATGACTTAACGTTATTATAAAAATCGACCGTTATCTCTTCCCTTTAAAATATTCGCGAATATTCTATAAGTTAAGTAATTGAGTAAATTTGATATTGAGACCGTTTTATATAAGTTTTATATTCAAAAGGGTAATAAATGGAAGATGATGTTTCGTATATGTTTTTGATTTTTGAATGGTTAATTACCTTTTTCGGTCTTTTCGATGTATTGATTACTATTTAACCATATGATAATAATTTCTTGGTCTTTTTTCGATATTTTTCAACTCGTTTATATTTAGCTTTTATGATATTTAAATAGGTCTCAATCGACTTAAAGGTGTTTGGTTATCGTTATATAACTATCTATCTTAAATCAAATCCCTAATATATACCTTTATAATCTTACGTTTTCAATAAAAATATACTCCGTTTAAGATTGCCATTATTCTTTGAAGCCCGAAATTATATTTTTGATAGATATTTAGGTACGAAATTCCTATTCGAACATTATAAAAACCATAAATCTCCTTCAACCACTTGTATTATAATTATGCAACAAACGGTCAACTAATAAAACTAGGTAACTAAGCGTAAAATCGTTAAAAGGAATGTTTTCATAGTTTTCAATTCTTACGAGATCCTGCAAAATTTCATACTAAATCATATTCTTTCGATAATTAATTTAAAAGCGAAACTGTATACTATCATTCATTTTTACCTTTACTAAATACAATAGAACTTTACACTCTTCTATAATTGGATTTTTTTTTATTTCATATTAACACGTCATTCAAATTATCAAGATACTTGTTTTCATTAGGAAGAAAGCGACTAAAGGCATTTGATACCAAATTAAAGAGTGCCAACAAGAAAACTATGTCTAAAAATATAAATTCAGGTGATTCTATATATTAATAAGTCTATAATTTTCCTTATATATGAATATTATAATTTGCTTTATATGTAAATATTATTTTCAATACAGTGTAATTTATAGTTTTTCGCGTAGATTTATGATCGGTGGGGTTCATGATTATCATGGTAATTCCTTCCATCATATTGGTATCTGTTTATATATTTACATGAAACAAGCAATTTTATGTTTTCAAAAGCTGTAATAAAATTTGAATTGAATTAAACGGCTATTAAAAATGTAATAGATCTGATGATAGTAATTTAAACTTTTGTTGTATTATTCAAACAAACTTCTTACCAAATAAGAAAATATAATTTCATATTCGTATTCGAAGTTTCTATGGATTTGAAGAAAAAGCTTGCATTTCAGGTTTATGTTATATAATTTAAACCGTTCACATAAATAGGTTTGTATAACTCTAGAAAATTCTTTCACTTCGGCGTAGGATAGATAATTGTAAAATACGTGTAACCTGATCACTTTTTACGATCATCAATTTCAGATTGAATTTATTTTATTTTTAATATTAATAAATATTTCCGAAGTTCGTATAATTTACGTAATAGATTTTCGTAATAACGTAATATTAGTCGCAAAAACCTTACGATTTACAAATATATTTCGAATACATATAAATTTTTAAAAACCGACAAAATCCGCAAACCTTAATCGTTTTTTTTCATGATGAAAAGTTCAAAAGTATCGATTTCTTATCCTACAAGATGAACTAATGAAAATCCAATGGTATATTTTTCTAACAATGAATTAACGACTTTACTTACAAAGAGCTCAAAAGAAAATTTGAAATATACGAGATATTTCTGGAATATGTTGGAAAATATTATTATACCATTGATAAATGATATATCAAAAGGGCGAAACTGCTTTAAAGTTCGGTTTATAAATTGTTAAATGGGACATGATCAATTGTCAAAGTCTATAAGTATAACTTCATATCGTTTGGGTCCATGACCATTAAAAAAGTCGATTGTTAAAATTTGTATACATTTTTAATTATAGAATAATTTGATAATATTGACACTTATAACACATTTTAATCACGAATAAACTCGAAAATATCCTTTTAATATGTAAGTAAATAGGCGTTTCACATAACATTTTTGTTAAGTAATTGTAAATCTATAACCACTCAACCTTTTTCTACTTCTGAAATAGTTTTCCATGTTACGAATACTAATAATACAAATAGTGATATGTTATAAGAAAAGTTTATATGCTTCAATTAAAAAGTATTAAACCATTAATCAAGACGTTTATCATTTCTTTTAGATACAAGATAAAGATAACTGTTTAAATTAACGTATTTTTTATAATAGATAACTAGAACCTTTATTATCTCATTTAAAACCATTTCAAATGAACCTACATTCTTCTAAACGGCTAAATATTACTTCGAAAGTCGTCTAGATAAAACAAATTTTGTTGTATTCATCTTATTAATATGTATACATTAAATTATCCTTACTATAGGCCAATTTTCAGGTATTTTCATTTTTAGCGAGGCATTTCATTAACATAACATGTTGCGAGGTTGAACGAATCCCACTATCTTAATAATAAAATTCATAACCCTAAGTATCTCATATTCTCCAATCAAATATACAGTTATATAAACTCAAGAGGTACCAAATAAAAGCTTAACAGACGCTTTGAAAAAAAAAGATATACTTATAGGCGTAATAACGACCCGAAAAGTAAGAGAATGAAACGTAAATTCGACTCTAATTGTAAATATAGTGGTAAACCTATTCAAAACTTTAATAAGATTAAAAAAACCTGAATGGTTAATAACATTTATTGACGTAGGTTACGTAACTATAAAGAATACATTACCAAGGTTTATAATTTATATAAAAGCCTGCATAACTTCCTTTCAATCTGTTTAAACAGGGAATTATCCTTACATTTAACAATGGTTACCAAACACGAGTGTTTCTCGAGGAATATAGCCTTACTTAAAATATTGTGGAATTATTATCTATTTGGGATCATTGTATTGATTAAATTATCAAAGGCGTATATGTATTGAGTGGTAAACATAAATAATCTGCATATATAGAAGGTAATATATTTAAAAGCCACCTATATCGTTTGCGCAAAAAGAATGATTACTGTATTATTAAAAGGAACTTTTCGAATAATTGGTTACGTAAGAGTTCTATATATGAAACCAAAATTTTGAAATATCTTTTCGTCAAATAAACTATATCCTTCAAAATCAATTCATTTGTATCATAAAGCTTCATCCATTTCTTTTTCAAAAAACGTCTACACCTAGGCGATTGAAAAATTATAAATTGGTTTTTTTTCTTCAATATCGCTGAGATACCGTCAAACCTATACTTTGTTATATAAAATATTCTACGTACTATGGTGATAAACCTAATACAATGATATATTACACTATTAATTATGTTGTATATGGCCCTAAAGATTTTTGTTGAAATATAATTCAGAAATTTTATATTAAACCAGGATTTCGATACAAGCTTATTGTCGGTGTATATTTCGAGGTAAAGTATGTGATATTCGCCTATGGGGATCCTACATATAGCATTTTATAAATAACAATAGTTACGTATAAAGAATACCACTTCCTTATAAACGGATTTGGCCATACTAATTTCAAGATTTTCCGTATTATTTACGACATTATCCAGGCTAGTTATAGGCTATATAAAGTCCAAATATTTTATACATCGTTTCATATCTTTTACGGAAAATTCGTTTTCCGCGTGCAAGCTTTCAAATATTTTAATAAGATGTTACATAAACTGTATTTCTGAATACAATAAATACAAGTTTTATGACTAGGTGGTGTGATATTGGTTTTTTCCATATTATTTACCTTACTATTAAGGTGATATGAATTTATTTGTAAAGAAGTCTACAAGTAATCATAATGATTTTTCCAATTGAAATAATCAATATCGTTTTCTTTAAATTCTATATTATTAACTTTGTATTTACAATTATTAGGTCTTTAGTAACAATGGCCGCAATTATTCTTACTATAATCCCAGTTAACATAATTTTCGCCAAAATAGTATTTATTACGTTTTCGCTTATTGTAATCATATTCTCGCGCGCGTTTATTCCAATCACGGTCTCGATCGATATACTCATAAGAATGGTAATTACTATAAGGCTTACAGTTGTACTCTTTTAAAGGGAGTATCTCGTACCTTTTTATATTATTCTCGGGTTTACAAGACTAATACTCATTTTTAAGAGATTGGCAATTTTTATAAGTATACCTAAAATCATACTTATTGCAAACATCTCTCAACAGGGGTTTATAATTAGGGTATCACCCTATTACTATTAAAGACAAAATGATTTCAACTTCCTTAACGTTAGACCAGGAATTTTTTTAAATTTTCTTTTGATATTATAAAATAATTATTATAAAATACCCAAATCTAAGGTGGACCAGACATCAATTATACCACCATACTAATGGTAAATTTGGCGGTTCAATATACCTATAACTTATGTGTAGCGTATATATATTTCAATGTATCTACTTAAGCTATATGTATTATTTAACAAATCACATAAAAAAAAACTCAACTTTCCTAAATATCACAATACTCGCCTCAAATATATTGCGAATCGATTCACAAATATATCCATAATATATATAAAACCACGATGTAATATTATACGTTAATAATAAAAAGTAACTTCCATATTTCACCAATATATTATTGATTCCTATAATAAAGCAAAAAAACATTTTCAAAATTTAACATTTAAAATTTAAAAACGTATTTAAGCATGTATTTTAGCGTTGTTAAACACTTGACATATCGGTCAAAATCTCGTCTATATTTATGGTAGTAATATATGTATTCTATAAATTAGGATACTTAGGATGAAACACTCTAATTCATTTACGTTTGAAATGAATAATATCGTTAGTCGAGTATTAAATAGCTATTATATTCGAAATTCGAAAAGTTTTGTTCCGATTACGAAAACTATAGCGACGAGAGAATTTGCGTTCGCAGTGGTTACAAAAATAATGGTAATAATAGGGCTCTCGTTCGCGGAGGTCGCGAGAAATCTCGCGACGGCGGTAAGAAGGCTTATGACGGTTGCGAGATTGACGGCGATAATAATTGCGTAAAGGCAGGTGCTCTAACTCCTTTCCTTTATAATGAAAGCGACTTTTATGAAAAGTATTTGATAGGGCGATAGAGATGGGTGAGAATTAGCGGAAATAACGGCAACTTTTGAGGGCTAACCTATTCGAGCATCGTATAACAATATTATATTCTATACACCTCATAACGTTTTATTTTTGAAACTTAAGATATGAACTTAACATAAGCTTTACGGCATTAACGTCACTAATAACTTAGCTACCTGATGAAAATACTTCTTCTCATTTCATAACAGATACATTGAAAACTTAAAAAAACTTCTAATTCCAACGAAGGAATAATAAACTAAAATAGGTAAAAAAAGTGAGAAAATATTAAAGCGTAAAGCCGTAGGCGAAAATGAAATAGGCAAAGATATTCATGTAAACGAAAGTGATGTTAAAAGAAGGTAGTTATCAAAAGTAAAAGGAAAGTGATAATTATTAAGCTTAAGAAAGCAAACGTAGGTTTTTTCTTAAGTTCTTTTATATATGTCTACTAACGCTTTTAAACAGGGGATTAGAACTTTTTTGATACAATACTCAATGCTGATAACTCTCATTTTCTTATAAAGTTGAAATTGCTAACTTGTAAAATTAAGGTTAGAGATGTACGATGATATTAAAGGTCAAAAAAGGAGAAAAAAAGAGAAGAAAAGGCATTTTCAATATAAAAACATGAAAAAGGTAGGAAGTTTTAGTTAAAGTGCTATATTATTACAACTCCGTGCTAATAACAATTCAATTTTTCTATAGAAGTTATAATCAGCCTAATACTAAATAGAAATCTCAGCTTACAGCTACCATTTTTTATACTGTTTGTATATGCAAACGTATTGTGGTATTACGAACTGTATTTGAAAATAAATACTGAGGTAAAAATGGAAATCAACCAGACTATCATGACAATAAGTACTTATAAAAAGGATAACTTATTGGTATGCAGTTTGGTGAGAAATCAGTCTCGTGAGAAAGCAGTTTCTTGAGAAAACAGTCTTATGAGAAAGTAGACAAGTACCTTCCCCTAGTATAATATTATCTTTATAAATTATAAAAAGTTGGACTTTTTTATAATTACCCGACGGTTTTCCAAATGAAAAATTCTTTAGTTTAAACGCTCCTTCAAATTCTGTAATAAATTGATTTATGATGAAAGATCGAATTATATTCGATCTGACGTATTATTACGACGATATTATGATATTTCTAATGGATGCTTCGACTTCCGGTTTTTAAACCAAAAACTACGGTATTTTCGCCCTGAATAAATCATTTTTAAACCACTTAGTAACGTATACGTCTTCTGGTTAACTTTTATTAAAAAGTTTGTTTTGGAGGGTTAAAATATTTTTACTAATGTCGACTTTTAAAGTAGTTAGAACGCCGTTATATCCTGAGATATTATTTACACTCGATTCATTCGAGCGGTATATATAAATGACCGCAATTTTCTTGTAGATATCAGCGGTAACGACGACCAACCATTTAGGTTGTTTATTTCGGAATTTTAAGTAAACGATAATAGTATTTTACTATTGCGTAACCATATTTTGCTTCATATTTATAATTTTCTTACTACCGCATTAATTTAAGTTTCATACAATTCACTCCATACCGGCTTCCCAGATAGCTACGTTACTATTGCTATTTTATTTATAACGTAGTTTTGGCCCGTATTATAACATACAGTTCGAAGTTTTTGCTGTAATTGTGATATTTTTGGGCGGACAACTTATTAAAAACATTATTGAAAGGAAAATTTTGAGCCTTTACCAGATTCTGAACGGCTTTATAGCTAATTTTTAGTTGACGTTATAGTCGACTTCCCTTAAAAATTATTTGGTAACCTACGTTACGTTATAGTCATTACGGATCGCTTATTTAAGGCCGCCATTTTAAAAGTAATGGATACTATACATGCAGAACCTTGCGCAGAGTGGTTCCTAAGCTATCATTAGGGATTACATAGATTCCTAGCCGCTACTATAGCTTATATTTACTCTGAGTCTCCTGAAAACACTTGCGTAGATCGTATGACATGCGGTAGACGTACTCAAAACACGTCTACTCGCGTGTACCATTAGAGTACATATTAATGGAGCGTATATGTAGAAGTTATATGATTCTTAATAGGGAATGGATAGCTTCGGAGTAGTAAATTTACATCTCGAATAGCCTTTTCTACTTTGGTAATCATACTGGCGTTTATCATACAAATGGACGACTGAAAAAATAATAACAAAAATAGAATACAGAAGGGTTCGAATTAGTTAATGGTGTATCGTATAAGGCAAGGAGATATAGTATTATAATAATAGTAAAAGAAGTTATTAATGTAAAGGAAAAGTTTTAAGGCCTTTGGTGCTTACGGGGACTATTTATAAAAAGGTTGGTAAATGACTTACGCTAGCACCTTCTATGTTGTGTTAAAGAAATCGATGGCAGGAACTTTCTATACGTTATCACGACGTTTTACGCTGTTATTAAGCGGGTATTACCCATCTTTTGAGATATTTTACGATAAAATGATACCTTTTACACATATCTGATGCCTTTGGCACTGTTTTGCACATCTTCTACGCCTTTTACAAAGAGTTGAAACGATCTTTGTAATACGCCAAAGGTAATGTTACAGGTTGATACCTGGGCTAGTAGTCGCTAGAAATCTAACCATGTTGTTTGCCATGCTCCTAAGATGGTTCAGGCCGCTTCTAAACATACTCTCTCTTCAGTTATATAACCAGACAACCTCTTTCCACTGGTTCTATAGGAGTTACTTAGTAGAGGCTTCTTCCTCTTTTCTTCATCGAAGATTATAGACAATATCTGATCATTTAAGAAATATCTTTGGCTTAGTTCCTTCATATACATTATGTGCCTAATTCAGACTAAGGCAGTGACAATATAATGAACCGTATAAATTGGCATGCAGATCCGCTAGCGGTCTTCCAAATCTTAAACAATATATCCATCACTTAAATATATAATACTACTGTTACTTATATCACAATTCGAATAGATAAATTTGCGACTAAAGACCTATCAGGAAAGACCTATCAACAATACTTAGTGTTTATTGAGTTAAGGAAAGATTGACTAGGTAAAATAAGAAGCTCCTTTCCGGTTACGTTTTATGTAATTGTTAAGTAAAAGATAGATTCTTGAAAAAGGTCTTTGTTAACTATATTAGTAATTATGACAGTAAGTAAAAAATATCCTAGATATTATGAGTCTTTATAGAAGTCTAGAAGTAGCAATAGTATCGTCATTTAAAAAAACACTAAGAAATCTTGATTGAACCCTTTTTAAAAACGAACGTCGAAATGAATAATCGAAAGTCTCCAATCATCAAGAAAACTATTACCAAGTTGCCAAATTTTTTACATTTGGCAAACGGATAAGTTATTACTACTGTTATTACAAATCGATAACTTCAATACCCCTATGTTACAGGCTAGTGCCTGGCCAGTATTAGTAGGGATCTACCCTAGTAGTTCTACACACTCCTGTGATGCTCTAGAGCAGGGAGGAAGCTGCTTGAGGGCATGCTTCCATACGTCACATGACTAGGGAGAGGGTTGCACCATCTTAGCTCTATAGCTGCTCCCTAGAAGGGACTTCTCTCTTTTCTTCTTCTTCTTCTTCATCGAGGTTTATAGACATAATCCGATCACCTTGAGCGACAGCTCCGGCCTTAGTCTCTTTATATCCTATTACAAATAACGAATTTAATAACAAACAACCTTTAACTTTTCCCTTTAAACCAAAATTTTCTTTTATACTACTCTTTATCTCCTATATGATATAATCGTCAATAGAACACGTTAATACATACTTTAAGGTCGCTACTCCATGAGAAAACACCAAAATTCGCCAAATCGCACCAAAAAAACTATGCTATATGATTACATGCCCAAGTTAATTCCCTTTATCCAAATCACCAAGTCCCACCAGAATTAACATCAACCTGTCAGCTAAAACGCCGAGATAGACGATCAGGATCTAATGAGGGAAATTATAGCCCTTGGACGACTTTTCCACACGTATTATAATAAGGACCTTTAAGGAATAAATATTAACTAAGACTTAATCGAGAAGCACCTAACCAACTTCTTTAGTTACTATATCTTCAACCAACATGGTAGCGAAAAGTTTGACGATAACGTTTACCTCTTTCAAAACTTCCGTAAATTCTTTAACAATTGGAATATTAATATGTGCAAAACGATTTCAAAAGGTGTCAAGTTTAATCTAAAGGTAGACTTTTGTCGACGAGTAATTTACGTGTCAGAGAAAACCTTAACTAGGCTGGTAAAGACCTTTCTTTAGTTGGCCCAACTTTAGGACTACCTTTAAGATATTCAATATTAATAGCTACGAGGAAAAGGAAAGAGTGTTAACGATTTTCAACGCTTTTATTCACGCTTTAGAAGGCTATCATTTTCTAATCCCCAGTTAAGTTAAACCTTGAACTTTACTGTCACCCAATATTTATATGCCGACGATAAAGAACCTATTAATTCAATTGATAGTCTAGCACCTTTTAATGATAGCGCGAAATACGCGTTTGGTAGAGGTCGAGCACCTGAAGCAGTAGTTGATAATAAGGCAAGAAGAAGTGACATCGGCGCCATCTAATAGTTAATTGAACAAAATCTTCAAGTCCTTCAAAACCCTCAAGGTTTCCCTCAAAATCAAATAATTTATTAATGCAAAGTTTCGCATGGAAAGTATGCCTATACATGTAAGCCTACCTCTAGTCAAATTATAGGACTTGGGCCCTTAGGCAGGCAACTGTGAACTACCCCTATTACCGCGACTCTAAAGCGCCAATAAATACTATAAATGACTGTGACACTTATTTTAACTTTCCTACCAAACTAGTTAAAACGGTTAACATCAATTACAAACTCCTCACAGACTTCTCTAAAATCTGAAATAACGAATAAAAGTAATATAGAAATCCTTACAATCTGTTTAACACGAAAATAATACTATTCCTTAACATTTGTATATAGATGGAATTCTTACTTTATGTTTTTAGTTATTATTTCCAGGAACTGTGACGGGTTTCTTTAAAGACGTCTACTTGACTTTCCGAAATAGGATTAAAAAAATCCATAAAATTTATAATTATATAAAGGGTTCTTTCAAGTAAAACGCTTACTTTACAACAAAGCATACCAATTGGGTTATGACGAGGGAAAAGACGACGTGAGTTAGAAAAAAAAAAGAATAAACACTGATGAATATACTTAATTAGATATTCAATAAATTGATATTGTATTATTAAGTAATTATTAATGTATATTCTGGTGAACTTAAACCTTACAATAAGGTATGAGCAGTTGTTACTGGCGTTAGAAAGTTTAAATATGCCTTATAAAACCAAGATATTACTTATGAACGCTTTTTTTAACTAGTTTCGGTTATCGTTTGTAACTGTGAAAGCTTGTAGTCTTAATTTAATTGGTAGCAACCCCTACGCTGATACCTTTCGTCACTGTGATAACGAAGACCTTCCAATATTTAATTGCATTGATGGAAAGTACGGGAGGGCTTAACTTTCAATATCTGGTTTAAAGCTTTTAAATTAAAAGCCAAATTAGCGATAATAATGGAAAGACTTAAGCTGACCTTTTGACCGCAAGAACTATCGTTATGATACTCATAAAAGGTGTTGTATTTGTAGTAATTTAAGCTTTTAATTAACCATCTACCTCACGGTTCAACGCTATAAACAATAAATAATGTATTAAAACCAATACACTATTACTTTCAGGTAAAATTACTTGTATTGGATCGCAGATTATAAAAGCGAAAAGAGCATTAATGATAATCATATCTTAAAGCGAGTTATTTGGTATAAAGATGATACTTTTTAAAGTATCTTAGTAACTATCTGATTACATATTTCTATATCATTTAACTAGTAAAGAACCTTAAATTTTCTATAGAACTTAAACACTTTATATCTTATATAACTTTAACTCTTGCGATCATTACGTAGATTATATACTTTATAGTATAATACCAGATATCGTTGTAGTAATGTACTTAATCTAATACTATTCATAGTATATTGCAATGCAACGGGAAAGAAATGTTATTATGGAGATTGATCGTTAGAATACTAATAAGGCCAAAAAAGACTTTAGCTTGGACAAATCATTATTATTACTAGGATCGACAACAATATAAATAATTGTTACACCGATATCATTGTATATTTTTAAATCTTTCACCTTTTATTCCTCCTTTTTTTAACAAACTTCAACATCCTCGGCGTTAACGTCATCATTCTTTTTAATGAATTCATTAAAAGGGGATGGAGGTTCCCTATCAATTTTAAATAGGGGTGGGCTTCTTGGGTTTTGATTTCAAAGTTTGAAGTTAATAATGTTATATTTGACAGAGTTCAAGATACTTTAATGACTCCAAATTTTTTCATTATGCAGCCATCGATAGATTATATAAAGGTATTCAATTTGAAAAGTAGAAATTTGTAGAGTATTACGATTTCAAGGTTATTAAAAAGCTTTATTATCAATATGAAACTTACACCCAAACATATAAATTATTTCAATTTATATTGAAAGAAGATAATTTTTTCAATTATAAGATTTGTGTTAACGTATTTTATTTCGATAATGAGATTTTTTTTTTCGTAAACTCGACAACTTCTTTTTACGCTGCTTAGTTCTTGAAATCGTTATCGGAAAAGGATACGTGATAAAAATTAAGTATATTATAGACTCGTATATACTTTTACTCATTAGTTATCGTTGTTTACAATGTTGATATTAACTTTTCAGCGACAGAATTCTAAGCGAACATTAAAATAATAGGGATTTTATGTAAATAAGAACTTGTTAAGGTTTATTGAAGTATTAGGAAGGTCAAATGGGGACACATACTATTTCGCAGGGCGTAAAAAAATCTTATATTAGAGATTAGAAGTTTTATGGACCAAATGATACTTTTCAAATAACGGTAAAGGGTCTAAATAACATTGTAGGTACTGATGGATTGGTATCAAAGTTATTAGTCTTTGGAACATAACCTCGTGTGAGGAATAAATTTCTGCTATCAATATGTTCCCAGAATAGTGCCGTCATATATGGCAAAGCTTTAAAAAAAACTTCGAAGGAAATCTGCTAGGCGTAAAATCACTATTACCCTGAATAATAGAAACGGTTTGAATTACATTAACATATTGACTTTGCCGTTGTAAAGATAAGTCCTCGTGTGACGAAAGAAAAGAATACAAGATAACCTATATAAGATTTCGAGTATTTCTTACCATAAAATAATTATTAAACATATCAAAATTACTACGACATTTTGCATAACTTATATATTGCCTTATATTAGGGTGATAAACTATCGCAATGGTGATAAGAATTCTTACACTAAACAAATAAACGAATATAACCCTTCTCCATATGTAATTAATAACTCGATGAAACGCTAACAATGCAGTCGACCATTGAAAAAAAAAGAAATAAGAAACACATACCAGGTCGAGTTTATAAAATAGCTTAGATAAACCGAAAAAAAATGTATATTGAAAAGTAGATCGATAAGATTTGCTGATAAGAAATTATCAAAAATTAAGGAAAGTGTTATTAAAACTTTAGGCGTTGAAATTTTGTCGATTTGAGACGTGGTCGAAGTAACAGTAGTATTTCTTTGGTCAAGTAGTGGATTGAAGTGTTCTAGATTTTTCTGACCGCTAGCTGGTCGGCATAGTAATTTTTAGGGCCATTTGTTTAGCCTATTCCCTAGTATACAGTGGGTGTATACTGTACTCGAACTTACAGTAGAATTAAAAAACAAGTCTCTTAACTTTAAATCAATATAGTTAACATTACTATAAAAAAGTTAACCTACTGCACTGCAATTACTACTGTTCCAATACTCGCGGCTGTTCGAATATCCACTTTATCAATTCCTACAAACATTTTTTACGCTAAAAACTTATACAAGCCTCCGGTTTCACTATACCAATGAAATAAAACGCCGGTTTTAATTTCCCAACATTTTCCCAGATACCTTGGTTACCTCTATTCTCTGGTAAATAAATTTACCCCATGAGGTAACTTGTTAATTTCCTTCCTAATACGTTTAGTCAGCATATTGCTATTTATAAACATTCTGAAGGCGTTATTTGAGAACGATTTTATAATTACTTTAATGAAATAATATTCAATATTAATTTACCCAAATTCTTTAATTTCCCAGTTTTCGTGCGTTTGAATAAATGTTATTAGATTGATTATCTGGCTATTTTCGTTAATATCTCCGAATTTCGCAAGGTATTTGAATAAACCTTTCGATTCGGTATAATTTACCATCGGGTTAGATGTAATCCTTAATTTCCCAGTAACTATATTTAGAGTTTTACATATCGTTATGCTTTGATTGAAACCGGTTATTATATAGTAGGCCATCAAAGTTGATACGATTAGGATGATCATTTTGTATTTAACGAAAGTTTAATAAATCAATTTACCAGTGATATTGAATTGGTTCTTTTGTTTATCTTTTTGGACGAACTATATAAGAGATCCGATTAATAACGATAAGTGTATACTGTAAATAAAGAAGTCGTTCGTAAACATTTTTCATTACGTGCTTGATAAGTGAATCGGGATTGAATTTATCCACCGGTCCAAGTTTTCTATTTGCTACTTAAACCTTTAATTTAATTAATTTAAGTTCTTATCTGTTAGGTTTAATATTTTTACTGTAATCGATAGGTCGTAAAATACTTTCGGTTGGAATAAGGTGATTATATAAATACCGCGGACGCGTTATTCCAGGTATCGTTAAGATTTAGTTACATTAATCTTGTCAACTATATCAAAGTTAACGTTTTGACCTATTAAAAATCAATTTAAATATCGTCAACATTATATATACGAATTAACTATCGATTGAATTAAAAATATTTTCTTTTTTCCAAAGTTACGACCTCTCCATAATACTAAAAATTGAAATACTTATTGGTTTTATGTTTCTATAGTATAAAACCAACAGTTTCAATGAAAAAGGTATTGTTAATCAGTATACCTATAAAGAAAAACTTTTCATTTTACGTAACTAGTAAATACGAGTCGTAGGTCAAGAACTTTATACATAAACCAGACTTAAAATACGACTGATAAGTTAGAGAACAATAAACTTGTACTTGAGCCAAACCAAAAGGTAGCTTGATATATCGTATAACTGTTTCCAGAAGGTATTTATTACGCAGTTTTTAAGGTTATTCAAATAAAACGATTTTTTGTAACTTAATTGCTAATTCCGTATTCGTTTACATTATACAATGGCTATAAAAAGTAAATTTCCCATTGATTTTAACTCGTAAACTGGCTACCAAAGTAATCTTTAAACAGTAGCTAATTTTATAGATCGTTAGCGATTACGAAAAGATCAGATCTTTTTTTTTGTTATCTTATATTGAAACAATTAAATATAACTTTTCATATAAATCTCACATATTTTTAAACTAAACCTTATAGATAATTTTTGATTTGAAGATTGTATCATTTGGAGCTTAAAAGTGAAAATTGCATTTGAACACGCATTATATTATTTTTCGAATAAGTCGTCTATCATTTGAACTTATCGCTTTTCTTATAAGATTTGTCAGTGGTTTTAATAACTATGTGTACCTAGAATAAAATAGCTTGGTCTAAATCGTCTTCTTTTTTCCTTTTAACCTAAATATTATTTTAAATCTGACCAGGTGTATATTCTTTATCTTTAAGGTTCTTTTTTTCGTTATCCGCCGTTCTTTCGACGTTTTATCAGCTTATTATTACGTGAAGAGGGGGTTTATGTTATTGGATTTGTTTAGCCAGGTTTGGCAGACGGCTAACCAATCCACGCAGTAATTTGTATGTCCAATTGCTTGATTTGTGACCTAGTGTGAAGTGGGCAAATTTTGTACTTAAATTTACAGTAGATCCACAAAATAATACACTCAACTTGCAGTCAGTATAGTTCAATTTGCTGTAAGAAAAGTTGACTAACTAGATTTTTTTAATACTATTTCAATAGAAACCCTTTTTAAAAACGATAAGGTTGGAATTAATAAACTTCTCACTCGAAAAGTCGTATAATTTGTATCTAAACGCGGCTTTAATTTCAAAATTCTAATGTTAAATTCTTTAAATCGAGTATTATTTGTGAGGGTATTATTATGACTATATAGAGGCCATACGAATGTCACTTTCAATCGCTTAAGTATACGGTAATGAAATTGAATATTGAATATTTATATAATAGTTAACGATTGAAAACATTACCAAACGATTGATGGTTGTAGTAGAAAAACGTTTGTTAGTAAAGATTTATAGGAAATTTATCTTTCATAACTGTGATATTATTTAAGCGCACACTTAGTTAACAATTAATTTACAAAGGATTATTTTGTTGGAAATTCCCTAAAAACTCCTTGATAAGTACCCATTGTAACCGGTTATACGATACTTTAAACCATTACATAGATTGGATCATGTAGGCGTTTTTAGATTTTTGACCTCTTAATTATATGTTAGGTTATAGCTAGGTATAAATTCAGAATTTACGACCCGTATTTTTGGATAATATAGGATGAAGATTTAGGTGTAATGGATATATAAATTGACGATTACTTTGTTGTTATAATTATTGGGTTTATAGCATCGAAATAATATGCGATCAATGACTTGACTTTATGGAATTGTAAATCGGTCGCGATTTTATCAATTGGCAAATGCTTAGATTTTACCGCATCGTCAATCCACAAACATGGTATTTAAGATTTTTATATTTACTTTAGTTTTAGTTGCAAGGGTTAAATCGCTAATTTGACCACTATTAACAAAACTATCGTAGCTAAGACTGAAAGGTATTTGAAATATCACGCGTATAACAATTATAACGCAATTTCATATTAGCAAAAAACATCGTACGAACTATTGATTTCGGCATAAATATAAAACCCAATAAGGATTACGATTTATTAAATAAAAGGTTCGGTTGGTAAATAAGAAACTTTGATCGTAGAGTTAATATGATTTCGATAAAACTATTAATGGCTAAGTTAATAATCTTTACGGGCGTCTTTTTTACTAATAATAATGACCTATCATTATAGATAGTATTTCTCATTACGATTATCAATAATCATAAAATATAGAAAGATTAGTTTGTAATTATAAAAATCTTGATTGATTGGACCTTTGTTAAGTTTAAAAAGTTTCCGCAAAAATCATTTGTTTTGGAAGTTTAGAGTATAATAGCTGGCTTTAATGTAGGTATAGTGATATAGGAAACCTTTAATATAGTTACTAAGTAGCTGAAGATTTTACCTATCCCAGTTGTAATTGGTACCTATTGGAGAAAATTGTTCGGATATCATTTAAAATTAGGGATTATTAGCAGAAAACGCCTAATAATTGACTTAATAGCATTTTGCAAAGCCAAATGAAGCACGGAATTCGAGAATTTCAGGTGGATTACTCAAAATATGAGAATGAATAATAAATTGACGGAATTGATACCCAAAAAATATTTATAAAAGTTTATAAATAATAATCAATTAATTATACGTATTAATAGTTTTGTTAGGAATTCACCTAGCATAATTAGGATACGTAAAGACAAGCAAAGAGGAAATCAGGGTTATTCTATTAAACTTGAAAATTGTTAGTAAATTGAAACCGGTGACTCGATTAACTGGCATGGTGAAATTTGAGGTTTATATAAGTTCGTAGAAAGAAACTTATGTACGTGAGTTCATAAAGTCGTGAATGGGAACTATTGGGTAAAAGGAGGTAATCTAGGTTAATTTATTTGCCGAATTCACATCAATGTAGCCGGTGAACGAAAAGGAAATTTACAGGTTACCGTAAACAAATATTCGATTATACCAACGTACACGTATAAAACGAAAATTCGCTAATATTAAGACAATAATGAGTATAATACAATCGGTTAAATATACTCTTAAGTAAGTCAATTATATTGATTTCATGTTAAATATAGATTTTTTTGGTTTAATTGTACTGATTTTTAAATTAATTATAATATTTTCCTCATTTAGCTTAGGGCAGGTTCTAAGCAATAAGCCACAGAAATTAGTATATGACATGGTTAGAGGTCTTCCAAATATAAAACAATACATACACCATTTAACTATTTAATAATAATATTACTACAACCATAACTCGAATCGACAACGTTGTAACGTCTAAAGGCATATCAGGTAAAGCCTATTAACATTAGCCTATATATTGAATTGTATTACAAAATAATCCTAAATCGAACCAGTTTTTTGCGTTGAAAACTTTTTAGTTTTCTTAATTGTTTTCGTTCTCTATTTTTTCAAATTTCATTGAAAATTACCAACCGGTTGAACGTTGTGAACAAGTTGCAGTTAAATTCGATATGGATTTTAGTGTAGATATTGAGGATTTTGGTGTAAATATTTGCCGCTAGTTTTATAAAATCAGATTGGGTAAGTTAAAACCATAAAATTATTGGAATTTATTATCGTAATCATTTTAATAGGAGGTAAGTTATGATGTTAATAAGTAATTTTGTTGTTGAATTAGGTCATATGGATTGTATTGTTAAAGATATTGTTAATATTTCCCAATTTTAATTTTTCGATCACTTTAATTTAGTAATTATTGAAGTTTCAGGTGTTAATATATTAAATTTACCGGTGGAACCCATGATTCGTTTCTCAATTCGATTGAAATGATATGATATGTAGTGGTTATAATGAAAATATATAGAATATCGAGGAATTTTTTTCATCTCGTCGTATAAGTGAAAAAAATAAGTTTAACATTAAATTTCATTGATTCTTTCAAGGTTTTACTTATTTATTATTAAGCTCATATCAGGTTATATTTGTTTTGAATATTTGAACCTTAATCGTTTTATTGTTGTCAATTCCACATAGAAAGGTAGTAATATTTTCATATTGAACTAGGTTATATGTAAAATTTGAACTGGTTTTCAACTTGTTTCAAATTATATGGTTCTGTAATTGATATCTTTGACATATAATTGATTTAAATAATGTTTTAGTGAGGTAAAAACACCGGTTACACTGGTTACAAATAATGAATATTGTGAAATAAGTAAAATTTATAATGAGTCAAAAATCAGGAAACTATTAGTAGGTCTTTATCGTTGAAACGTAGTCGATTCAAATCTTTAGTAGAACTTACTGGTGTATTGTATTGAAAGTGGTGATGTAGTTGTTACTTATACGATTGGCAAACTGTTAACTGGTGTACACATGAATTCATATAGTAACTTCTTGGTTCGTACCATACATTAAAGAAGGTGCTTTATTTCATTTTACTTTCAGTTAGTATAATTATTATACATTTAGTATAGTTAACTTGACTGAATTTAAATTGATTACTGATTCAACACTGACGACGTCTTCTTTTTATGAGTGTATACGCGCTAGTGTAGTCGACATTACCCGAAAGTAATGACTAAATTCTTCCCTGTTTCTGCCGGCATCACTCTACCAATACCATACTATTTTCCACTCAAATTACACTACGATTACGGTCTTCCCCCCCGTAATTTCATGTGATAACTTCTTTCATTACCGTTTCTAAGTTTATTGTTATAAATCATGCGGTACTAATCATATAACCTTTGTTAATACGTTTAGATATATATTTTTCGTATATAATTACTCTTGTAATGTTTTCACTTCTCCAGTTATCTTTATTTGTTTTCGTTACTCATTAGGGGTACCGGAGAGTTTATATATTTATTAATATATAAAGTCAACGTTTTACCAGTATAAACTTTTCTAAAACTTTAAAGTACATAGCTTTAGTTATGATATTTACAAAGTTATTGTTACCGTTAATATACATAATTTAATTAAGTGAAAATGTTTTGTATACCTTCCTTAATATGATTAATTATATTATTAAACCATTCAAATTTATCGTACTAAACTTGAAATACATTTCAAAAGCTTTAAGCGCTAATATAAACAATTATAGGTATTAAACAAAATCTCCAATATTTATTAATAAAGTTCATTACACAATTAATCACTATATTAATGTTGAATCCTTTTATTATTTCATAAATATTAAATGTTAATACGTTTTATATCACTTGCTTTTATTTAACTGATATCCGGGAAATAAAGTTATCTATTATCGTAAATTGTATATCTGACTTATATTCGATAAGTTCCGTATTATCAGTAAAAGGGATTCTCTTCAAATAATCAACTTCGATGACGACAAATGTACTTAGCCTATATTAATATCTTTGTTCGAGTAATTCATTATTTATTTCATACGTTTATTTCATTTATAAAAGTCTCATTTCATGGATTTTAGACTTATGTTGTAATAAATACATTATATAATGCCTTCAACTGTTATTAAAAACTATATAGACGGTGTATATCCTTTATTTAAATAATTTCAAGTTTTTGTATCGTCTATATTATTAATTTTTGCTATAATAGTGAATTGTTTTCTTGTGGTGAACTTAGGTATATACCATGATAGTCTTTAATGAAATAAAAAGGAATTAATGAATCGTTCAAATCAAGTAATATATATTTAGCTAACTTTTCTATTAGCTTATATCATTCTAGTTCTGAATCTTAAATAACCCTTCATTCTACTATTACAATTCTATTGGTACCTTGAAAGAGTGTTTTGTAGGTTTGTATGTCAATAATACTAAAGTTATTTCCTTACGAAATTAACTGGAATGAGTTGAAATTTTGTATTCTTATATTTAACCTAGTTTGAAAGTGTTCTTAATATGTTAATAACTAATGCATACCTGATTAAACCAGTTTATAAAATTTTTCAACATGAAATATGATAATTTTAGTAAAGAATTTGTAGCGTGACTTCTTTGGTAATTTTAATAGTAAAATCCGTCAAATATAGATAGATTACTACGTATATACCTGCGTGATATCTTGGTTAGTAATGGTTTCCTTACCGTTTTTGTTAACAGTTTAATAATAATTACGATGAAACGTTGGCAAACTATCTAAATTGTGAGCGATAAAATAGGTATTTAGATTTCATCTTTTCTATAGTATTGTTAAGCAATTAGTTTTGACCTTTCCTATGGCCAGTCCATAGTATTGGCTTTAACGTCGTAAAATATTTTCATGTTCGAAATCGTTACATTCTTCACTTTAAACTATGTCAATAGCGTTATTTAGATTATACAATGGTTAAAGAATCGTTCAATTTGAACTCAATTGTTTTACTTAAAGATCTTATTCATCGTATTGACAATATTTTAAATATGCAGTTTAACGAGTAATTTTTTTCTATGTTTCTTTCACTTTACTTAGGCCGTAATGTATACTCTTTTAGGTTTATAATCCTTTTCATCTTTCACTTCTTTACTATATGTATTTTTTCAAAGTGATTGTTTGTATTGTTATAGTTTTATAAACTTGTTAACAATCGATTAAGAAGTATTATATTAGATGATACATTCAGCTTGGGTATTTTTATCGGATACAATTCTTTTTGAATTGCTTAACCTATCAAATGCGAAAGGTAACAAAACTGTTAGCGATTTTAATCATTACGTATAAATTTGTAAAACTTAAGGTATTATTGGTTCAATCACCAAAATCTTCGGCTTTATCTATGTAAGGATCTTTTTAACGTGGTAAAAGCTATTGGTAAGTATTTTTTAATGTAGTTGATTCGAATCTTTAGTCGAAGTAATTGGTTTTTCATTGAAAGAGGTGATGAGTTACTTCTAGGTTTTCCAAACAATTAGCAGATTTGTACGTTAATCGGTTTACACAATTGCTTGGCTCGTATCTCACATTAAATTAGTTGCTTACTACAATGAACTCATTGTTCGTACGGTTAATTATCTTTACAACACTTAACTATTTTTTTAACAAAAATAATATATTTATTATCAATTGTACGTTTTTGGTGTTAAAGGTATTGTTGGAATAGTATTGCATGTAGTGCAGTAGGTCAACTTTACTTACAGTAAAGTTGACTATACAGCGAGTGTATTGCTTTGTGGAGACTTACCGCATTGGGTGTAAGTTGAGTGCAGTACGCTGCACGTCACTCTAGGGCATGGACCAAGCACATGACCATACAAATTACAGGGCAGACCGGCTAGCGGTTTGCCAAACTTAGAACAATACATCCACCATCTGACCACGCAATACTACTGTTACTTCAACCAATCTAATCGACAACGTTACAACGTCTAAGGCTTACCAATACTAATCAGTGCTTGCTTGCCTATAGGTTAAGCAAAAATAAGTCAAGTAGAAAAAAAAAGCTACTTTCCAATTACGCTCTACGTCAATAATGACGGCTAGGGTAAAGGAAATATTGTTGTAAAGAGCCTTTACTACTGCATCGGTTTTTACAGCAGTAAATAGAGAAGATTTTTAGGCTGCAGCGGTTTTTACAGCAGACAAAAGATAACAATGGTATCGTCATCGAAAACATTAAGAGATCTTTATTGGTCCTTTTTGAAGACGTTAAGATTGACTGTCAGAAGTGTCAAAGTACAGCAAGTTGGAAAACAGCTAAGTTAATATTAATACGGGTGCTACTACTACAAGAAAAAAGACTAAGTCCCTACGCTAAAACAATAACCTCTGCCCTCCACTACCAACAAACGACCTTCGACCTTACTCTCTACACCAAAATTTTACCCTTACTTCACTCTTTTTCACTCCTTATGCCATTTAAATCGTCAAGTTCGCTGTTTCAAGCGAAAACACCAAGTCGCGCCAAAAAAGCCACGTTACACGACCTCTTACCAAGTCGCCAAGTTCCCATGCAACTCTACACCAAAACACCAAGTCTTTACGCCCAAAATCACCAAGTCCCTCACCCTATACGCCTTACCACGTCCATTACCAACCAAAACCGTCAAAATAGCCCTAAGTCAGGTACTTATGGATAAATTGAACGCTTTCGGATATGTTTTCACCAAGTTTTACGACGACAGCTTGTGGGGAATAAATGTCAATAAAGAATCAACGGAAAAACACCTCACCAATTTCGTCGGCTGATATATTGTTAAATATAACGGTGGTGAAGAGCCTAACCTCGTTTTTTATAAGTATCGCGAGTTCTTCGACGACTGGACCATTAGCATGTGGAAAATGATACAAAAGACCGTCAAGTATAAGTTAAAAATAGGGCTTAAACGTCAAGGTATTTACGTACCAAAAGAAAGCTTTAGTAAACTTGTAGAAAACTTATTTGAGTTGGCTCAACTGGAAGAATGCCTTTAAGATCCTAAACCATAAGATCTTAAAGGAAAATAGAAAAGCGTTGAGGAAATTTACCTCTCCTACACGCGATTCAAAAGACCTCTCCTTTAGTCTTAGATAAGTTAAGCCTTTTTACGTGCTAACGATAAGGAACCCATTAACCTATTCGGTAGCTTAATACCTTTACATAACAACGCGAAGTACGCTCTTAACGGTGGAAAAGCACGAGAAGCGAGGGCTGCCAACACAGCCAAAGGTATTGAAGTTGCCGCTTTACACCAGTCAATTAAGCAAGATCGTTAGGCCTTTTAAAAACTACAAGGCCCCATCGACCCTCAAAGCTACAATCGCTAAATACATCAAAAACCCTCTTCATTTGAACCAAACGTACGTAAACCGACCATAAGCCCTATTATAGGACTTTACCCATCAGGCCAGGCGACTGGCAATTACCCTTAACACCGTGCTTCAAAACCTTCAAGACTTGAACCGCCAGGAAATACCAACCAATCTTAGGATAATTATCGCGACCTCCTTCCAAAACCTGTTAGGATAGTGAAAATTAACTAAAAACTAATAACGAACTTCACCAAGATCTAGAATAATACAAAAAGTATAACGGAAAGCCTTACAATCTTTTTAACACTTAGATAATGCCATTTTTAAACATTTGCAAGTAAATAGAAATTTTACCTTTTAGTTTTCACTTACTATCCCCCGAAATCCTTATAGGTTACGCCAAAGACTACTATTTAACCTTCCTAACAAACACTACCACATTTCACGAAATTTATAATAGCATAAAGGACCACTTCGAATACAACGTCCAACTTATGCAATATTATATAAATTAGGCTACTACACAGTAAACTACAATAATAACAAAGAATAAAAAAGAAGAATTACCAATGGATATTCTTAATCAAATGCTTAACAAGCTAATAATATGTCAAAAGGCAATAGGAAAGGCTTACGTTAGCGAAGCCACACTTCGCGAGTAGGTATGGGCAGCTGTCACTAGCGTTAGTAAGTTAGAATACGATTTACAACACTCGGATGACATTTGTAGAGGCTTCTTTAGCCAGTTACGTTCCTCGTTTTTCACCGTAATAACATATACACCAAACTCGTTCAGTATATATCCCTAAACCGACAACTTCCTTAACGTGGATAAGGAAGACCTTACGGTAGTTAATTACGTCAACCGCAAGTACTTAAGCCTACAACGCCTAAGGTTAAGTCTATTAACCTCGGCCCTAAATTAAAGGCAAAACCCATGCTAACGTTATTAAAATTTAGGCGGACCTGTTAACCGCAAGAACTATCGTTGTGATAATATTAGAAGATATTAAATTTATAGTAAAGCCGATTATTAGTTAACTTACCACCCCTCCGCTGAAAATAATAACAGGAAAGCAACGTATTACGTTTAGTACAATATTGTTTCCAAACAATATTACTTCAACCAGGTTATAAATACTAAAGGCGATAAGCCAACTAACGCCGCCAACGCCCTTGAACAAATTAAGTGACATAAAGATATTATTTCCGATACGGATATTTAGTAAATGATCGACTTCACTTTTTTTTATACCGTTTGGGTAGTAAAAAACCCGTACCTTTGCCCTAACCATACCCCTAACCCCTTACATATCTTTAATATTCGCGAAAATTACGCGGACCACACGTTTTGAAGTATTATTCCAAACAATAAGGCCATAAAGTACTAAGCAATAGGTTATTCGCAGTATATAACACTGCGGAAGGAAAACATTACAGTTATTAAAATTAATCGTCATGATACTAACAAGGCCAAAATTAGCTTTAGCCCGAGCGAACAACTATCGTTACTAAGGATAACAATAATTTAAACTGTTGTAAACGCAATTACGTTTCATATCCCTAAGTTACCTACCCCTTTCCTACTAAATTTAAAAGATATAAAAACCCTTGGCGTCAACGTGGACGTTAATTTAAACGAACAAGTTAAAAAAGACTAAAGGTTTCAACTCGCTTTTAAGTGGTGGCACTTATAATTTTATCTTTAAGGCCTGGAAATAATGGTGTTAAACTTAATGAAGCCGGAAATACGCCAATTATACCGGCGTTTAACCACCCAGTTGTTAATAGGCTATATAAAGTTTAAAAGTCCGTAAGACATATCAATGTGAAATACTGGACCCTAAAAGCTACTAAAAGGCTTTGCTACCACTACCAAACGTATGTTCAAGCCCCTCAAAAATTCAAATTTATACTAAAAGACGACAAGGACTTTAATTGTAAAATATTTATTAATATATTTTACTTAAATAACAAGCCTACTTTTCACTTCGTTAATTCCGTAACCTTTTTCCACAAAGGCAAGTTTTTAAAGTCTTTTTCGGCATAAGATACGTGGAAAACGTTAAAAATTCTATAAATTAACACGTACTTGGGTTTACCCAACGTCGTCGTCTACAATGCCAATACTAACTTTTCGGCGGCAGAGTTTTTTTAAAAATGATAAAATAATAGGTATTAGATACAAACAGGTACCTATAAAAACCCAATAAAGCATTAAATATGTTAAAAATGCATACGCCCTACTTCGCTGAGCGTATACTATCCTTGCGTAATATATTAAAAGTTTTACGAATCCGGAGGCACACCCATAAATAGTAGTAGAGGGCTCAAACGATATTATAGGCCCTAACGGCCTAATGATAACACTATTAGTCTTTAAAACGTACACATACCTAACGAGTGAATCTCCGCCCTCGGTAAGTACTTAAAAACGTATTGCAGCTTACAATAAATCTTTAAAGGAACTATAAAGAGAATCGGCACGCCGCCAAGTTAATAATACCTTTAATAATAGAAACGAGCCTACAATAATCGACATACTTACTTTGCCACTGTAGAGTAAAGTCATGGTATAGTGGTAGCTAGGCAAATAAAAGGGGCCATATAAGATATTAAGTATCGCAAACTTTAAAGTAATTATTAAAACTACTAACGGTCCTATGTCTTTCACGACTACTCAAGTCAAAATTTACATTACAGCTACTAAAGATAAAGACCCTTAAGTTAAACAACCGAATTAATACGAACACCCCCCCCCCCCCYCCAACTCGTTATCAAGAAGCTAATAAAAAACCGCTAATGCGGATGACCTCTGAAAAAAAGGGACGTTAAAAAGGAGGAATATACTAGGCCGTATTTACAATACTACTTAGGTAAACAGAAAAGAAAAAGATAACGAAAACTTGACAATAAAACTTCGGGTATAATGAATTATCAAAACTTTCGGCAAACCTTTGATAAAAAGCGACAAAGTTGAAATCGACGGCCTACTAATTTGAAGTGTGGTATAATTTGTATCGAAGGCTAATTTCAATCTTTAATACCAGAATGTCACGATTTTTAAGTCGAGAATTATTTACGAGGTTGAGAGCAAAACCACGGGGTGGTTGCATAAAAAGTTACGGCGAATCGCTTAAGGATACAACGATAAAAACAAAAACTGGATCCTCACGCAGTTGCCAAAGGTTTAAAAAATTAGCTAACGTTTATTGGTTACCCTGACAACAAATTTTATAGCTAAAATTAAGGGAAAATTTATATTTTATAAACGTAATATTGGGTAAACTTATATACAGTTTATAACGGATTTACAACGGATTATATTATTACAACTACTACAGGAACTCCGTACCATTTACCTATCAAAAAAAGTAATACGATGTATCAAACCACTATATAAACTTGCTAAGGCTGTTTACTGTTTCCTAATCTACTAGTCGCACTTCTAATCACAGCTGGCGATAATGTCTTGAATATACGATTCGTATTTATTAGTAACGCAAAAGAAGGACTTAGGCATAGTAAACATACAAACTAACGATATCCTTCTCGTCGGAATAACTAGCTTTATGGCATAAAAACTATAAACGATCGAAAAATCCAAGTTTTAAAATTATAAGCCGATATCGACGTTAATGGAAAACAATTACATTTATAAATCGTTAATCCGAATACTTAGTATTAATACCGACCTAAGCTTTCGTTAAAAGACCTAGGGAACTATTATTGCTATAATCGACAAAATTAACGAGGCTAAGGCTTAATGGTACCTAAAATAACATGTACAAGGTAACTATATTACTACTTTATACTAACCGGAAGCCTTATACGATTTATCCATTACGGTATAAGTATAAATACCAATGAATAAAGACTTTAATCTACTGAATGAGAGGTTGGAGTAGCGAAAACGAAACCTGGACCGCGAAATCAATATAGTATTAATCGACCTTTTAAAAGCTAAGTTAATAATTTTCATTGAGGGGTCCTTTACAAACAACACCGTCTTATCTTTACAAATCGGCTTCCTGATAACCCTTGTTAATAAATATAGGCGGGAAGATCAGTTCTACATTGTCGGCAACCTGATTTACTAAACCTCCGTTAAGTGTAAAAGGATTACACGAAACGTGCTAGCTTTGGAGGTCTATGGCATAATAGCGGGTTTTAGCTTAAAATAACGTTATAGGAAACCCTTAACCTTATTACTAGATAACTAAAAATTCCCTGTATTCTAGTAGTAATTTATATTGATTTAAGGGACCTTTTCGAGTGCTTGTTAAAGCTCGGAATTACCAGTAAAAAACGCCCATTAATCGACGTAAAAACACTCCACGAAGCCTACTAGGGGAGGGAAATTGAGGAGTTCCGATAGAACGATAGCAAAAATAATTCTACAAATGCCATGACGAAGGCCGCGCCAAATAAAGCCCTAAAAAGGTTTGTAGACAGTAACAAACTGACTATACGCATTAAGGAATACGTAAATAAACCGCCCGAAAATCCCGGATCACGTGACGGCGGACAAGGATGTGCTAGTAGATTGGAAGACTGCCAGGGGATTGATAATAACGACCTGTTTAAAGGGCACGGTTAAAGTAAAGGCCTACAAAGGTTTGTGGCGAAAAAATCTTTTGTAAAAGTTAATAAACTTGGACCTCGGAAAAACGGAGTAACTGAGGCCAAATGAGGTTAATTTGAATGAAATTGGGTACAACTAAATATTAAAATCAACTGGAATTAGCAGGGGTCTGACTAATTAACGAGGAGACAATTCAATGGTAGCCAAAAAGGATGGTTAGCTACACTGGCGTACGCGCACAAAATAAAAATCCGCCGGTGTTGAAATAGTATTATATGCAATGCAATACGTCAACTTGATTTACATTAAAGTTAACTGTACTACGAATGTATTTCTTTGTAAAGTTTACCGCATTAGGTGTAAGTTGAGTATAGTATACTACACTTTATACTAAGGCACAGGCCAAACAATTAGCCATACAAATTACAATGCGAACCGGCTAGCGGTCTGCCAAACCTAGAACAATACATCCACCATCTTACCACGCAATACTACTGTTACTTCGAACAATCAAATCGATAAAGTTGCAATATCTAAAGCCTACCAACAGGTATCATTAATTTTAGCGCCGTTCTCATTCCATCCTTAGTTTATTTAAGACTTTACTATATGTTGTAACCTTTTTTTGATATTTGGTAATATAGATAATTTAATTCTTATATTAATTTGTAGGAGCTAATTACTATTAAAGTTGGTATTAGGTACCTGGAACTAATAGTATCGTTAAGAACTTTCACTGTCGTTCGCAATTTTTCTTCTAAGGATTTGAAATTTCCAGTTTTTAATGTAAATATATAGTAAGCTTTTGATAAGAATACGTAAATAATGTTAACCATATTAATACCCTAATAGAATTTAACGGGAACTTATGTTTAATAAATCCCTATCCATTTAACGTTAATTTAATTCTATTGCTACAAAGTTAATATCAATGTTATGAATTAATGCGTTGCAAGGTTATAGATATATTTTTATCCACAAAATATGTAACTCTTCCTATATTTCCTTTACCATAATGATTTTGAAGAAATTATAGCAATAAAACGTTGTTATTAAGTAAATGATATAAATTACAAGGTTTAAATTGAAGTAAAATATGTTAAGAAATACCTTAAAGTAAAAGTTCTATGACGTGAATATAAACTGATAAGGGGTTTGTAAATACATTGGGTAATGGTAATGAAATTTCTCGATCTCTTTCAATATAAAAAAATCAATATCTTTATAAATAGTTCCATTAAATAATAGATACTACATGGTATTTTCGGGGTGATTAAATATTTGGTGTAGTTAAAGTATTTCCTAGTTCTTCAAATTCAATATATTTACCTCTGGTTTTTTGAAGTTGAAACTAAAATTATTCTCATTTCAAATTGAAAGAGAAACTTTAACCTTTACCTTTAACCAATTGTTTAATCTTAACGTTGATATTGATGTCAAGTGGTTTCATCACCTCGAGAAAAAAGAAAAATGAGGTAATAGATTTTGACAAATGAAAAATGACAGGTCTAACGAGTGAATTCAAAATACATTTGAAGAACATAGTAACTTTGAGTGGGGAGCGTCCGTAGGTCCATATTACGTATACTGTTACCAAATATATATGTAGATACTGATGACATTAATCTTCACTCGAGGAAACTTTCCTTACTGTAACCATCTGTTAACTTAAGATTTTAATAGAGCTTTGTTTAAGAATAGAACCCCTAAGATATTTTTTGGATTAAAACTTTTGAGTTACCCATAATTTTTGAGCCCCGGAAGCGTGATATGTGTTTTGTTGGTTGGACCTAAAATTGTGGCCTTTTTAGTCTTCGATCAACGCTTAATAGTACCAGAGATGCGATAATCCGGTTTTCTCCTAAATTCGAAGGAACTACGTAAAGCATTTATATTCAAAAAAAAGTTTTTAAAAAAAGCGGGTATAAAACGTAGTACATTAACATAAATATAGTCAAATCTTTCTAGTTAGTTTAGGTTTTGTATAGATATTATTATAGTATTCTTATCAACCTATAGAGTGGTTTGTGTATCGTATAACTAATTTAAAAAAAAAACACAAATTCTCAAAAGAATTATTCCAATCCAATTAATATTTTTTCATACTCCAATTCCAATCAAACACCATTAATTTCGATACATTCACAGACAGCTCTCTCATTTAATAGCGCTGTCACCAGACTTATATACGATTTCTTTTCATCGCTGAAAAATCATCTAATAGCTTTTACTATAGTAAACATCAAAGAGAAAAAGCAACAATGTATGCTTTTTGCGCACTTGTAAAAGAAACCTGGTTTTTTTTAGAAATATTAATGGCTGTAGTAAAAGCGACAGGCAATTAATCCGCTCTTGACAGAAATGAACGTAGCTACGTACCAACCTTAATTATTTAACTTTGGAGCATTTTATAGAGCCTTTGATATGTATACGCCCAACTTAAAGGTTCGTAAATGCTTGTAATATGTTTAAGAATACATAATTAATGTTTTTATCGTTTGTTTTGACGTAATTTACTTTATTGAGTAACATTCTTTATTGTTGTGTATCGCGTTTTACACAATGAATAATATTACGATCAAGGGTTTACACATTTACACGAGATATTATTTAACATTTTTGTACTTTTTTACGGAACTTTACCCTTCAATGAACTTTTTCAATGAGTTTATCCAATGTAAAGCAAACAAGCCTGTAGGGATTTATGTACGTTTTTTTTGCCGCGTCATATTATATTAATATTATTATATCACATAACATATACCGATATTTTATATAGCGATAACTCTTTAAGCCGTTTCTGATGCCAGTTTTACGTTTATGTAAGGCGTTATATAGTTTATAGTAACGAGTTGAAATAAAACGCCGGCTATCATAACTCTTGGTTCAGTCTCACTTCTCATGCGTAGGCTATAAAGCATTATTTGCGACCGCCTAAAATATTCCTCTTTCCAACGTATCTTTTTCCAACAGGTGGCGGAGGAGACGGACTCACGAATTTTCGTCAAGGTTCTAACTAGTTTAAAACGTGACGTCGAAAATTGTAACCTTCGATATACCCTCATTAAACGTTTATATTGAAACAGTAGTTAATTATAGTATAATGACGTTAACTATACTAATATTAAGTTGACTTAATTATTTGTAGCATCAACTGTATTGATTATAAGTCAGGTGCAGTATGTTTCCACTTAAGATTAGAATACGGGCCAAGCAATTAGCTATATAAATTAGGTTGTATACCGGCTAGCGGTCTATTAAACTTAGAAGTAACACATCACCACTTTCAATGAAATACCAGTTACTTCGACCCGAGATTCGAATAGACTATATTTTAACAATAAAATCCTACCAACACTGATTAGTGCTTATTAGGTTAATTATAGATAAGTTAGGTAGAAGAAGAAGTTACTTGCCGGTTGTTACCCTTTGTCTACGCAAGGTAAAGGAAGGATTCTTGGAAAGTGTCCCTGTAAGTTGTGCAGCTATGTACAGCAGCAAGTCGAGCGAGCTTATAGACTGTGGAGTTGTTCGCATCAGTCTATAAGTGGCGACGGTATCACTATTGAAAATACCAATAAATCTTAATTGAACAAGTCTTGGAAGAAAATCGTTGATATTAACCGCTTGAAAGTCTCAAAGTCATCAATTTACCAAAGTTGGCAAATGGCTAAGTTGCTACTACTATTGCGGGTACTACTACTGCAAATTTCAAAATACATACATCGAAGTCAAACGATCCTTTCAACTACAAATAACGTACAAACTACCCTTCTAAACTGATATTTTTCACTTTATACTCCTCAATCGTCATGATGGTAGCAAGCAAGATTGATTACATCATCGATTCCGTCTAGAATGAAGAGATCAAAAACCTCGGTGTGATATTCATTAAACACTACGATAACGACCTCTGGTTTACGGATGCCGAAATTTTTTTTTCAATTAAGTACTTAACCAACGTCATCGGATACTTTATACTCGATTCAAAACCTACTGAAACCAATCAAGATCTAAATCATTCAACGAATTTCCCAAGTAATTAAAAAATTAGACCTTTTATATGGGAAAACCGGCAAATAAAAAGGTTAAGATTAGGCTAAATACTGAACTATATAACTCAGATATCCATATTCTTTGAAGAAATAAAAAGAAAACAATCTTGACAATGTACTATACGAATACAAAATAAATTAGCTCAATGGATCTATAAGGGCAAGGGAAAAGGTATTATCGGCGACAGCATTTCTCAACGCCCTCATATGCGTTCGCAAAGCTCCACTAAAGCCTAAATAATTTCCTTAAACTATTCTTCCCCAAGACCCTAAATCATCAGTGCTACTGGTAATGATGAAGAATTAATTAACCTAGATGTAACAAATCTTCAAGTCTAAGGCTACCATAATATCCACAAATCAATCAAGGAAAAAAAAACCCCCTTAATAATATTATAACTATTAACAGGTTCACGAAAATTATCAAGTTCCCCACAGCAATATTTTAATCCCTTATCACTTTTAGTTTCAGCAAATCCTTCAAGTAAGGAGGCGTTTTACTTGTAACCCTACTGTAGACACAACTGCCAGCTTTTTCACTCTAAAATTGGCCAGAGTTAATTATTACAACCCCTAACACCAACCCTAATATCACTATTCGAGGGATCTAAACGGTCTTCATAACTAATATATCAATATTACCCCTTGAAAAATGCCGATAGTAAATACAGATCACGCGTGAATCAAAATTTTCGTTAAGATCTAAGGAGGAATAAATATAAACGTAGGATGAACAACCTCTTTGACGTTAAGTTACAACAGTTCTTTAATATTTACCGCCAATTGAAAATGAAATCATCACGTATTTACTGTTTTTTTCCAAATATACTAACCTGCCAAGCTAAAAATATTACCTTTGGTACTTAACTAATTCTTTGTTATTTCAGAATATTTACGATAGTTTTCAAAAAAACCCGCACTACTATATTTATCCTGCTGCATACCATAACAATTATAAAATATCAAATTATCTGTCATATTCGATTAAAAAAAGAATTCGAAGAAATAGACCATTTTAATTAATTGTTTAAGAAGCTAATATTTGACAATTAAGTAATACGGAATGTAGAAACAAGTAAAGATACGTTATAATAAGAAGTTCAGTAAACTATTACGGATTATATAAAGTTAAAACACGTTTAATATTACCCTGATACTACTTTTGAAACTTTTTAATCCAATTGCGTTTGTTGTTTGCGACGGTTATAATACTAGTTTCGAGTTCGACTAATATTTACTCTCAAACTTACAACTTTAACGACGATAATGAAAACCTCATCCACACCTATTACATCAACTAAAAATAAGGTAGGCCTAAAAAACACAGTTAACAAGAGGCTCTTACCTGTAAGCGTAACCACCAACATACAAAAAGAGGATAATAATTTTGTTGTTAATATATTTCAATTAATTACAACAGAGATTTTTCAAAATATCAATAAAATATAGTTAATCAATGATTAAAAGATTAATCAACTAATTTACTACACCATTACTGAGAGTGAATAGAAGAAGGTAATATATTAAACTATACACCTTTTAAAACATAATTGAAAATAAAAAAAACGCATTACAAATTTCAATACTAAAAAGATACAAAATGAGAAAACTTTAAAGTATATCGGTTAACATAAATATAGAAGCCCTAAAGCAACGTAATAACTTGCCGATTACCCCTTTTCATCACATCTAACAGGTAAAAACTATAATTATAGTCATAAAGACGAAAGTCCTCATCTTATATACTGGTTTACTATCTACGATAGTTACGTGAAATATGACATTCAAATTATTACGACGAATATTGAGGAAACACAGTATTGAAATATAGGCTATTCATAATAAATTATATAGCGAAGGAATGTTGATAATGCTACAAAAATTAACTACTACGATACTGTTAAAGCTAAAGTTGGATTTATCATTAAAAAAAAATTATCCTTGTAAAGGAACTGTGGCCGGAGCTGTTGCTCAAGGTGGTCGGATTCTGTCTATAAACCTCGATGAAGAAGAAGAAAGAGAAGTCTTTGCTAGGGAGCGGCTATAGAGCTAAGATGGTATAGCCCTTTTCCCAATCATATAACGTGTCCTCAAGTGGCTTTCTCCCTATTTTAGATCATCGTAGGAGCGAGTAGAACTACCAGGGTTGGATCCCTAGCAAATACTAGCCAGAAATAAGCCTGTAACATTACCTTCAAAGACACCCCTATCGTTCCTTCCCTCGTAAATTTTTTTTAATGTTGTAGTATAAGGCGCCATAAGTATAAGAAAGGTACACGCGCCTTCTAAAACATTACGGTTCCGTGTGGAAGGCACCAGGCCAACGTCACGTGAAAGGGGCTTTAGCGCCCTCCTTTTCCTATAAATAATCCGTAAAATCCCAATTAAAAAAGATAAAACTTTCTTCTTTCTTTAACCTTCAACTTTTACAGATAACATCAGTACTTAAAAACACCAGTATAATACTTGATTATTTTGTAATCTTAGTATTCCCTTTACTTATTAACGTTACTATAAATCTTTAGCTCGCCGCCAAAGTAAATAAAGCTATTAGAGATGTGGATTACATACTCTGAAGCTATTTAGTCCTTACTAACGAGCATAAAGTTCCCTGCTATAGGGGCTATCGATATGTACCCTGACGGAACTCGAAAACAGACATGTTTCGAATACGTTTATAGAATATCGTATAATCCCAGGAAGTTCTGCCAAAAGACTGAGGGTAAGTGGTTCCAATAGCCGCGAGGAAGCTGCTAACGAGTAGCTAAGGAGCGTTGTTGAAAGCAACACAAAAGCTTGTTGAGGTCTCAGAGCATATTAATGCTAAACTGGGTCGTATAAATGCTAAATTAAGTCAGCTTGTTGAAATAGGTAAGAAAATTCTGAGTAAGGACTCGGACCAAGACTTTGGGGATATATTTAAGTAAGTAGGGGCCCGGTAATAGTCGTTCGCTTTTCGCCTTTATTAATATTAATGTGATTGTTTGATATACGCTTACTAACGGCTTATACGCCGCTCCGTTTGGTAAAGTAAAGTGCAAAATTATACCCGTTTATAGGTTAGGCGTAAAGGCTTATCTTTATATTTAACTAGTATATAACGCGATTTGAAGGTGTCGAGAGCCACGGTATTAGAGAAATTTAAAAGAAGCTTCCATGTTAGGTGTATATAGTCTACTCATTTAACCAAGACTTGTCGTTCCGGTTGATTGTAAAGTCGGGTAACTCCAACTTAGGGTTTATTACGGGCCCTTAATATACTTTAGACTTGGTATTCCAGTTACGCCTTACTATCGTCGTTTTTAACAATTATAGCTTACGGTTAAAAATCTTCATTTTACTAGATTAAGAGCGGATTCGAAGCGATTCGGACAAGTTAATTTACATAAAATCGAGGATATTTCACACCCAGTACCTTAAATTTAATAAAACGGGAGTCAATTACCCGCGTTACCTGATACTTATTGTGAAGCCAATTTAACCTTTTAGAAAATTCGTTTGACTTATGGTTTCTAAGGAGAAGCTAAACGTTGTCGCCAACTCGAAAACGTTTCAAGGGGGAGCGCCGCTTATTAACGCCTTCCTTTATGCGTTGTTATGTAACCGCTTTTACGAATTGTACAAATTCTATAGTTTCGCGGATCCGTTAAATAAAGTTTTTAAACTTTACGCGGAGTGTTGTCATCGGAACGAGAAAACGTTTTACGGGTTAAAAAAAAATTAACGTAATAATTATAGGTTATGAAAAGAGAGTTAATACCAATAGTGGTCGTATCCTTATTATTTAGTTCCAGTTAATAACCGGGTAAGAAACGGCTTTGATTAAGTTATATGTAAACGATAAATCGGCGTAAATACGTAAACATCTTTTAATTTACGCGTTCGGTTCCGCCGTTAGTTTCGGGGTAAAAAGCGGTGTTTAGGCGTTATTCTAACCTAGTTATATCGAAAAGTCGTTTCCAAAACCTATTAGTCAAATTCGAACTACGGTCGCTAACAAACGTACGCGAAAAACCATAAAACCGCCAATAATATTTGATGACCCATTCTGTATAAGCCTCGGCGTTTGTAATAGTTATGGCCTTAAGGGTAACAGCTTTACTTAAACGTTTCATAATAATTATAGAGAAATTTAAGTCACCCTTATGTTTTTAAGGTAAATTAACTATAAAGTCGACAGAAATCTCGCTCCAAAGCCGTTCAGAAATAGGAAAGGGTTTGAAAAGTCCTTTTTAAAGGTGTCTTTGATAAGTTATACGGCTATAAACGTCGAATTTACGGTAAATAAAACGGACTGTATGGTGTAAGTCTAGTCAAAAATAATTTTTGAAAAGGATAGCAATAGTAACGTTGTAGCCTAGGTGTCCGGTAAAAAGCGAATCATGTGTAACTTAAATTAACGCGGTAATGAACGGCTCGTAAGCTGGTACCTAAATTCAGTCGCGAAACTTTAAAATTTTATCGTCGTTTACCCGGTACTTTGAAATTAAAACCTTTAACTTACGGTCGTCATCGGTACGAATATCCATTAAAAAGTGTCGGTCGCCTATACGTACCATACATACTAGGCGGGGGTAAGTGGTATCGCGTATAATAGCAGCATTCTAACAACTTTGAAGGTCGACTTTGGTAAAAAGTTCACGGCTTTCTAAATTTAATTCGCTAGCGACGGTTAACCGGAAAACGTATGTACGTGGTAGAGGCTTAAAATCAAACTATTCGGGGCGAAATGATTGGAGTTTTCGACTTAGGTAACATGGGTTCGAAAGGCCTTTAAAATATCCTGATTTCGTCGTAATAGTATATCAAATTGTACGTAGTATGTTACTTTATTATATAACAACCAAAAGCGAAATTAGTAAAGGCGTTCAAACTAACGGACTTGTCGTTTAAAAAGCCGCCGTATCGTTAAAAGGTATTTTAAGTTTTTGTAATCTATTAGGAGAGTAAACAGGCGCGTCATATCTTGGAGCTCCGCATTCTATATTTTTAAATGACTTATAATCTTAAGTAACTCCTTATCGCGGATTTAGTAGCTATATTCAGCGAAAAACAAACGATAGGAGTAATACGTTATTAAGCGTAGGTTGCTGTGGTTATCGCGCTAAAAAAGGTAGCTTCTTAGGACCCAGATAAAATAGTCGGCTTCGAGAAAACTATCGCGGTCGGGATCCTATCAAAAGAACACGGGTTCGAAGAGAAATCTAAGTTTAAGCCGTTTAAAAGTAGCCTTTTATTTAAGTCCCTAACGAAATAAAGTACCTTTACGGGTCAGCCGTAATGATGACCCCATAATCGTCGAATAATTGCTGATAAATGGCGATAAAAATTTATAAACCTTAAAAAGTCCCATACTACTAAAACCTTCGTAAAAGCCGTCCATTTCCTGATAACTCGTAGCTTTTTTAGGTTTATACGGACGCCGACGCTGGCTTAGATAACAAGTCTTAAATATTTGGTTTTCAAAATACCAAACTAGTATTTAGAAATATCTAGATTAAGTCTCACGACGCTTAATACGTTAAGGATTTATTTAACTTTAGTTATATAGTCTTCGAAGGTACCGTTGAAATAAATGAGGATGTTGTAGAGGTAAACGAAATAAAAAATGTCGAGGAAAAGGTATAACGAATTGTTAATATGTCGTTAAAAGGTAACGGGGGCGCTAAAAATGCCGAAAAGAGTAACAAACCACTTAGAAAGTCCAAAACATATACGAAATACAATTTTCCATTTATCTCTTTCCTTAATACAAAGCTTACAAAATATTTGTAAACGTTTTTTTAATAAAAGGAAATGGGTAAAGATTTGCGTTTGTAATAGCATTAAGCCTACGATAATCGATATAAAATCGTAACCTTCCTCCGGGTTTCTTGACGAAAAAGACTAAAACTCCCGCCAAAAAGCTATTTACTCGAATGTAACCTTAATTAAGTAACTCGGTTAACGTTTTACGTAATACGAGGAGCTTTTTACGCGATATTCTGTATAAAGCGCCATATGGTACTTGTAAAGGCTAACCTTGGTTATCAGTATAAAAGGGAATTTCGTAATTCGCCTTAAAATGGTAAAGGGGTAGCTTATCGCTGAGTGCTTTATCGAATAGGGGTGAGAATTCCCTGAAATTAGTAAGAAGTTTATCGTAAACGAAAACAAGTGGTTTTAAGGCAAATATTTTATTAATATTTTCGAGGGAGATGGCGGCGAGCTGCATAATAAAGGTTTGATCCCTGCGGGTCTATCGTAAAATATAGTAAAATATAGCGGTGCTAACCCCTTTCGGCACTTTTTGAACAGGCGTAAACCTTTGCTTTTAAATATGGTAATTACTAGCTTGTCCTAAAAGTAACATGTATTTCGCAACTTTATAGGTAACTTATTAATATTTTATCTAAGGATTACCTAAAATAACATCGTATTATAAGAAAGGGACGATGTAGGCTTATATTCTATAATGGTATTTATAGAAGTTGATGTTTAACAAGGTTATAAAGGAAATAAGTCATAGGGGAAAACCGGACGTGTAAAACGTAATTTCGTCGAGTTATCGTAGAAGGATAGGAAATCACGGTAACTTTAAACGATTGGTAAGCTATTTACTCGCGGCGTTATAATATTTACAATTTATATTTATTCAAGCGTGGAGAAAACGAATGAAATTACAAAGTAAATTTTTGATAAATAGAAAGTTGTTCAAAAATTGAAAAGAAGCCGTTAGATCAAATTAAAGTTCTACCAACTTTTGTACGCGACTGTGTATAGGAGTTACGCTTTTATTTTTTCGAAATCGATTAAGTTTTCGGCCGAAGTAAGAAGACTTTTTATAACAGCTTCATCGTTAAAGTCGTTCGGGCGTTACGTCGGGTTTTATAGATAGGTATGGATCCGGTAGCCGTCTCCTTCGTAACGTAAATATAACCAGAGGTCCTTACGGCAGGAAAGTTTCGCGTGGTTAACCTAAGACGGCGCGCCATTTAGGAACGTTAAAGAAAATGTAAAATTGTTTACGAATTCCCTACTTTAGGCTCATAAACCAAGCGATAGCTATTTTAACTGCGTTGGGGTCGTAACAATAGGCGCGAAATATAATTATAAAGGCGTTGGAGTCGTTAGTATTACATTCGTCTTCGCGGGCATAATAAACTTTTATAACAGTTTTCGCGGGGCTTTTTTGGTATTGAAAAATAACGTAAAATTAATCCTCTTTTATACCGATAAACTTCTGGTTTCGACGAAACTTACGTATTATCATAACCTTCCATACCGGAAATCATAGCTTAATACCGAAAAACTTAACCAGCTAATTAAATGTTTTACGTTTAAATCGGTAACGCCCATTATAATAGGCATTAACATTGTAATCGAAATTAAAGAAGTCGTCGTTATTTGAGGAGTTAATACGGTCCTTAATATGGAGCGGTATAGCAGCGGTGTCGTTCGTAACGTACGTAAGGGAAATCTCCTAAAGGGGAAGTTAACCCGAGGATGTAAACGTGCCGGTAACTTCGAATTATCGGATTATATCTGTTAAAGCGTTTAACGTATTAGTGTTTTGTTATTTTAAATGTAAACCGTATTTCCGAGCGGTTTAATCCCGCTCGATAAGTTTTATACGTAAGTCGTCGGTAAAACGCTTGTATTAAGTCGTAAAGTAATCGTATTAGGCCGCTAAAACTCTTTAAAGCTATTCCCTAACGCGTACGACAAGTAATTGCTTTAGGGATTAGGGGTCTAAGTTCGTTATGTCGGAGGATAAAGATATAGCTCTAAGCTATAGCTGTTAAGGAGTATCTAAAACACCATCGGGCAAAGAATCGAGGTTTATATATAAAAGGATTATGGCTGTAGATATCGCTTAAAGTGGTCGGATTCTATCTATAAACCTCGATAAAAAAGAAAAAAGAAAAGTCCCTACTAGGGAACGGCTATGGAGCTAAGATGGTACCACCCTTTCCCCAGTCATGTAACGTATCCTTAAGCGGCTTTCTCCCTGCTTTAGAGTATCGCAGGAGCGAGTAGAGCTACCAGGATTTGATCCATGGTAAATACTAACCAGTCACTAGACTGTAACACTCATGACTAGAATAGACAACTATAACAACAGTGTTTGAATTTATTGCCTTTTAAATTTTGGAATTCCCATCACCCTTCCTCATTTACCTTCACAACATGAAAATTATCGACATTGAAGTCAATGTTCAAACTCATAAACTGATAAAAAGAATGGAAGAAAGTTCTCATTCAATTCAAAATAAAAACACTTATGATTTCACCATAAAAATTCAAAAAAAATAGTATTCAACCTGAAGAATTTATAACTTCGTTAACTATATACACTTTTTAACTATCAGGCGATTAATAAACTAAATAAAAACCATCAATACAACTAATTATAACAATATGGACTTACCAGCGCCAAAGGCAATAAAATGGGTCTGCTATCATTACCAAACACACTTTTAAACTCCACTAAAATTTAAATTCACGCTAAAAACAAATTTTCAGCTCTAAAATCTTTCTCAATTTATTCTATTGAGGCTATAAGCATATACTTTACATAATTAAATACACAATGGTATGCTATGAAACCAAGTTGCAGAAAACTATTACATCAAAAGAAAACATGAAGGAAACTATGTATATGGTGGATTGACACGAAGCAGGGACCCCTGAATTTATTAATCAACGATATCGATACCAATTTTACTAGAACAAAGTAGCAAACTAATACTAAATACTTGTAAATATAATATAAAAAAACATTGTTAAAACCCTCTAAGTTATTAATAAAGTTGAAAAAGCTCATACACTTTTACGTGAAACTTATGATATCCTTACCTCAAAAATTGGCAGTTTTACAAATCCAAAGATACGGCTATAAATAGAAGTAAAAGACTTCAAAGATATTATTAAGCTCAAAAGTCTCATTACAAATTTAATGGTATTTAGAATTTACCTACTAATGATAACAGAAAAACCAATATCGTTGAATACCCAAAAGTAAGCTATGATAAACAATAAAATCCTAAAAAATGAAATAAAAATTCAGCATGTCGCCAAATGAATAATGTTTTTAACACTAAGAAAGGACCATCGAAAACAAATATTCTATCTTTTCCACTTGAAAATAACGTCTTTACATAAAAAAGCCAAGAAAATAGGATAAACTTTACGAAATACTAGTTATCAGAAACCTAAAAATAATGATGAAAATCGCTAAATATCTTTTAAATTTTTGCATCACATAGGTCAAACCGTATGAAATACCCTTTAAATCCAATAAAAATACTTAAGCTCAATATCTTGGAGCCAAACACCTTAACGATATAACCTTTCCGAAGCGAGTATTAATAAGCTTATAAAACGTTGAGAACGTCAAAAACCACTCAAAATGAAGATACATACGAAAAAGTAAAACAGCGATAACTATTACGAACCTAAAAGAATATACACCATCATTTAAGTATCTTGAAAGTAAAAGTCCAATAGGGACTTCGATTTCAGGTCACAAGCTAAAAACCTTTTTAAGAAATCCGAAAACCCCTCTCAGAAAAATAACCAAGTTAAAATCGACGGCTTTCTTATACAGGAAGTTATCCCAATTATTCAGATAACGACATTTGAAAGACAAATTGTAACAATTTTTATGTCGAAGATGATCCACAAAAGCAAAAGCAAAACCACGAACCAACTGTAGTAAAAGTCAAAACTAATTGTGAAAATATAGGGTAATGAAGGGAAAGCCTAAATCCTTACTCAATCTCCTATAATCCAAAAGATTAGCTAGCGTTTAATCATCGCAATTTATACCTATTTAAGTATTATCGACAACTATAAGTTCACCTATAATAGCTGTAACATTACGTAAGTATGCACGTAATCCGCTATGAATCTTGATTGGATTATATTATTAAAACTTCCGAAACAATTAAGGGACAGGTTTCCTACAGGAACGATAGTATGATATACAATACCTCGTGATGGACTAGCCAAAGAAGGTATTGATCAATTATTAATATACCAAACGCTGTTTAAAACAATTTAGGCATAAAAACGTTGATATTCAATCCATATTTATTAATTACGTAGGGTAAAGACTTCGGCATCGTTGGCATACAAATTAACGATATACTAGTTTTTGGAAATACTGAATTCATAACGGTAAAACAGCATATAATCGAAAATTTAGGTCTTTGAAAGTATCAACTAATTGAAACATTAGCTAAAAATCAAGACTTAACTTCAACAAATAGTTAACCCATATACATAGTATTAACGATACCTATACTATATAGTTTAGCCTATATTTAACAGAGCCAACCACAAGTCTGGAAAAAATTGATAAAACCGATAAGGTAAAACCAAAACAATACCTAAAACAATGGACTCATACTATTTAAATCGTGTTATAATACCAACCGAAAGCAACCTACAATCTATCAATTACATCATAGATTCAAAGTCACCAAAATCAGAATTTTAACAATTTTATCAAAAATATCCTATAATGAATGGACAATTCAAATAACGATATGAATGAAATACCAGTGAATTGAATAATTATAAAATCAATAATATTCACGAACTGTTTTTTTACGAATAATATTAACATTATATCGCAAATTAAATTCCATATAATACTTCTCAACAACAATAAGTCTTATATGTAATTTAAGATAACCGGTAACGGCGTACTCCAAATATTCATGGAATAAAACCGTGTTAAATGAATAGTAATAGGTTAGAACTATTACAATTTCATAATAGACTTTAACATCAGCATAGTAATTACCCACACGTTGAAAATTATGGCTAAACAGTTAAGACTACCTTAAAGACTTTTAATAGTATTTACAAAATTCCAAAACCTTTGCAAATATCAATAATATATATATACAAATAATAGAAAACTTTTAATAATAGATGTAATATATTGAATGTAGGTATATAAATCTTGGAAAACGAATACTTCAAGGTAAAATAACGGCAAAAACCCCTGCTAACGGAATACCTAAAGCCACGTCCACTAAAAATTTAGAAGGTTTTATGGATAGAAATATACTTATTATAGGAATTAAGGGTTACATGAACCACCCGATACGAGACGTAAAGGAATCGGTATGCCCTAAGAAATTGAAAGACAGCAAATGTAGTGGTGGAATTAGTAGTATATAAGAGAAGCATGCTATGATATGCTGGCCAAATGTAATAAATTAAATATGTACAAGTTTGTGGTATGTCTAAATCAATGGCGAAATATTTGTATACGGGAGTTGAGGGAGTCGAGACTTGATATTGTGGGGTAAAGAACCGTAATTAGATTGAGTTGGAGTGCAAAAAAGGTTTGAACTGATAGAGATCTAGCATGCGACGTGAGGAGGGATTTAAGAACTTACAACAAATTAGTAGATTGCAATACTGGCGCGTGCAGACACAAAAACAAAGAGTCGCCAGTATTGAAACAACAATTAATTGCAATACAGTCAAGTCAACTATACAAATAATAAGTTAATTATATTGACTGTAAGTTGACAGTATTGTTTATGGGATTGAATTTATTAAATGCAAGTCAAATCCCATGGGTTCCCACTTCAGACTAAGAAATAGGCCAAGTAATTGGCGATACAAATTAGGGTGCGGACTGGTTAGAGACCTGCTAAACGTAGAAGTAAAAAATCACCACTTTTACTACAATTCTAATTACTTAAACTAAGGATTATAATTGACAACGTTGCAAAGAAAAAGACCTACTAATAGTTTATAATTAAACCCTAAAATTAGCAGAATAATAAGTAAACTTTTATAGGGTTCACAATTTGTTATAATGATATCTTCGTTAAAGATAATTTTTCCTAACAAAAAAGGAAACCGAAATGATTTTTTTTTCGTAGTTAAATAAATAATAAAAAATTGAGTTTTACAGCACTGGTGACTTATAATACTACATAAAACAACGATACGTACTTTATATCCTGTATTACAATTATGCGACATATGAAAGAGATTATATTTTCAAACCGTGTAAATAAAAGGTTTACCTTTGTCATTGTCATATATGTTTCTGTATACGCTGATTGTGTGAAAGCTTCAAAAAGGAAAGCAGAAACGTATATTCGACTTTTAAAACGTCGTCTACAAATTATTCGGGTTTTAAATAAAATCCGATATAATACGAAGGTAATATCAGAAGCTTTAACCAAAAACATTACCACGACCATTCCCGTCACAACAAGCGTCCGCCCGGCAAAAACAGATCGGAAAATCGAATAGTATCCCATTAAAATCCGTTAATTTTTGGTTATTAAAAATGCGAAACAACTTACGTTTTACGCCTGCACCCTCAGTCCCTTCGTCTTTGCGGTTCACAATGACATAACAGACTTAACAGCTAACACCAAAAATCTTGTTCCTTAGATATAAAGTTTAAATAATTTTGAGATTTATAAAAAAAACGATTTAACCGCAAAAAACAATATATGGATAATTGGTTGCCCTGTTTAGGGTATTATATATAATAAGGTTATTACGGATATCATAATCTGTAAATAGGATTAGAAGGATTTCAAATTATAAATGTGAAGTTGAATGAAATATTAAACCTCTAGAATCCCTATAACCGGATCATAAAACACAACCATCAACACGATTAAAATCTTATATTCAAAGGCTCTTTAAATGATATATACCGCTATATTTATATCCAGTTTCTTTCTTTTTTTATAGTTTCGACCAAGGAACCGGCCTCTATAGATCAATTGAGTTAAAGCAACTTAACGAACTTAAATCCTGTGGCTTGTTTAAGCTCAACCGTTACTAACGTTTCGAAACATTAGATATTGTAGGAAAATTAGTTAAAGACAGTTGAGTAAAGTAAACTTATCTAATATTAAGGTGATTTTACTGACAGCAAGTTGATTGTATTATTGGTGGAAATGACTATATTGACTGAAACTTAATTCTAGTAGATGCCTACGTCAGACTAGGGTACAGGTTAAATAATTGGATATAAAAATTATTACGTAGACCAACTAGCAGTCTCGTAAACTTAGAAGTAACAGATCACCGATTTCAATGAAATATATCAGTTAATTCGATCAGATATTCGAATCGACTGAGTTTAAAAGATAAATTCTTACCAATATTGATTAGTGCTTATTATATCAAGTATAGAAAAGTTGGGTGTTTTATTTTCTGATTTTTACGTTTTTTTAGTGAAAGTAGAGGGGAAAATTCTTGCAAAATGCCTTTATAAGCTGTGAAATTGTTCTTGGCAATGAACAGGGAGGGCTTATAGATTTTAGCAATGTTCGTGGCAGTTTACAAGTGGCGATAGTATCGTTATCGAAATTACTAAAAAATCTTTATTCAACCAATTTTGGAAGAAAAGCGTTAATATAAACTGCTTAAAGGTCTCAAAAAAGTTAAGTTACTCAAATCAACAAACAATTAAGCCGTTATATATATTACTGGTATTTTTATAACAAATTTCAAATCGCAAAACGACTAAGCCTTACGACTCCTTTAATTACAAATAATAACTTTAATCCTACAACTTGCAGCCTACCTTTTTACACTAATATTTTCTCTCCTATACATCTCAATCAATAAACTGCTTGTTAATAAGATTAACTACATTACTGATAAGAAACCAATCAAGAAAGACTCTCGGCATTATATTCGTTGAATATTACGATAATAACCTCTGGTTTATGAACGTTGATAAAGACTTTACCCTCAAGCACTTGACGAATTACATTAGTTTCTTTATCGTCGACTTGAAAATAATGGGATTGAACCAAGACCTTAATGCACTTAATAATTTTTTCGAGTGTTTTAGCGAATGAATCCTATAGATGAGGAACGTAATGGATAAGTAAGTCAAAACCAAGCTAAATATTGAACTACAAAAACTTGAAATCCACCTACTAATAAATAAAGGGAAAAAATTAATCGAGAAAATATACTCTACGAATATGAAATGCATGAGAGCTCTAAGCAAATATATAAAGTTAAAGTCAAAGGTACCGCTAGCCACAGAATCTATCAACGCCTTTATACGCGTTTTCAAAACCCTGTTCTAATCCAGATAAGTTTATTGAAACCTTTTTGTTAAGGATTATACCATACTAATGTCATTTGGAAGGAAAATGAACTAATTAACCTAATCATAATGAGTTCTTAAATCTACCATGTAACTCAGCAATAGCCTCTTTATAAAATACTAACAAAACTATTTCCAAATCCACGGTAATCTTCAATATTCCTAACTCGTTTCATTTTCATAAGTCCGTTAACAATAACAGATAAAAGAAAAAAAGATTATACGTGTGAACCCAATATAGGTTTAATTACTGATTTTATCCCTTCAAACTCTATCGGAAATAACTATTCATCCCACTAATACTAATACCAATTCTAGTATTATTGGTCGAGAGATTCAAAGTATTTTTCCAACCAGTATATCACCCCCCCCCCTAAGATATTCCTATTATAAATACGTATTACCCATTAATAATAAGACTCGTTAAACTCCGGCAGAAAGGGAGATAATAAAAGGTTAAGCTGTAAAACCAACTCAACGTTAATTTACAACCGTCATTAAATATCTAGTATCAAATAAGGATCCAGCTATCTGTTGTTCACTTGCTATTTCTTAATATCCTCACTTGTTGAGCAGAAGATTATTAACTTCGATATTTGACGAATTATTTTTCGTTTCGAAAGATTTACTATAGGTTTAAGGGATTCCCTAAGACTAAAATAATCTCGCTTACTGTTATATAAACAGAAGAGATATTATATGATCTCATATATTAATATATAAAATTAACGAAATAACGCACACTGTTTATAATTTTGACTTTGATCGACTAATAAATTTCCAGTAACTCATAAGAAATATTGAATCTCACGAAAATATATCATATTAATAAATTCTTTGAGTTTTTACAAGTTATGATTTCTTTTAGTACGATTCAAAACAATGTAACGGCACCTGTGAAGGATTTTCTTTTAAAAAAAATACAATTCCCGTTTATGAATATAATGATGCGGATATCTAATGTGACTAGTGTATATCCCAAGCCTAAGAATTTAATGAAAACGATAAAAATCTCGTCTATATCTATTATATCGACTATAAATAAGATAAACCAAGGCAATACAATGAATAAAAGGTACTTACATGGAAGCGTAACCACTGACGTACATAGGGAAAAGAATATTCACCTTTTTTCAAGATTTTTAAATTGATAAGGTAGGACTCTTTGAAATACTAAGGGGTAGAAAATTTATGGTAAAGAGGGTGGCTAGTTTATCAATAAAATTACTTCTCAATACCAATCGAAGGAATTGATATACCAAATTTAATACTCCTTTACCTTTATTTGAAGAAACATTCAATTCGTTATGAATGTGAAAGGTACGACTGTAAAAAATGTGAAAATTCTAAAGTTATCAGCTGGAATGAAACTATTAGCTCTAGTTTCAAAGTAATGTAATAACTAGCTTACCACACCTTCTTATACTGCTTAATTAGTAAAGATCTCTATCGACATCATAAAGATAAATATTTTAATCTTTTATATTTATTTTTTAACAGGCTGGTGCCTAAGGTAGTGGTCACCACTGAAATAGCCCTGACGGTTGCTATGCTTCCACAATGCTCTGTAGCCGCTTAGAAGTACGCCTTCAAACCTGCTACATGACCTGACCACTCCTTTTTCGTAGCTTCGTAATATCACCTTAGTAGATGTTTCTCTTTCCTTTCTTTATCGAGGACTATATATAGTATTCAACCACTTTGAATAATAACTTTTTCTAAGTTTTTTTTTAATAACAATTTTAATAATTATTTTTCTTGTTATTTTAATTATTTATAAGCAGTTATATCTTAAAGCTATGTTTGCCCCCCTTTTGAACCTAGACCCCAATATTATAATGTACTTATTGTACGTATGTGTAGGATATTAGTTACATGGCGCCTTGACGATGTAACATAGCTAATTTATTGTTTAATACAAATGATTTATTGAAACTCTATATGCAAAGTTCGTTGAGCTGGACTCAGCCTTTTACGAGTCCATTTTACGTATATAATAACTCAACATCGATGTCTTAGCTATGTTAATAAATATCATCCGTTAGTTCAAAGCTGTTGTTAGTACACCTATATTTGCGAAGAAAACCTTTCCTTATTGGGGACCTGTTTTTACATTACTTATAAACGATGTAATTATCACTATCATAGAATCAGGCTACTGGCTATTAATTTTATAGGTTACGTAACTGTGTATGTAAGAGGTTATGCAGTACCCGACCCGGGCGCATTCCGAGCGCGGTCCGTGGATGTCACGTATAAGAGTACGTGATATACCGTATACAGACTGTATACGTGAGTCCTGCACGATGGAAATTCACAAATCTTTCTTGTTTTTCTTGAAATCTTAATTATTAACACCAATTGACACCATGTTGAAATACTTTTATGGGTAGAACTATAATATATAATTAAAGTTTCCATTTATTGTTTTAAAAGGATATTCCTTATAATAAACAGACCGATAATAAATATCAGTAATTTCGCGCTACATTTGAGAGTTATTAAGGAAAATAGGTTGTTAGAAAATACCTAATATTTTGCCCTGAAAAATATACCAACTACCTTTTTTATATCGATTGAAGCCTATATATCGTGTTCTTTCAATATCGTAAATTATGCTTCGTTTCTATCAAAGTAGATATAATGAACTATTTAATCGACTTTTGATTTCGACCCAGTTATTGCGTATCCTTTTACTTCTTATTTCTCTCAGGTTCTTATTGAGATTTACTAACTTAAAGCCGACCTGATGACTATTCGAATTGGGTTTTCAACCTTGAAAACCAGCTGGAAAAGATATAAGTAAATGTAATTCGATAAATTTTCTTTTATTTAGGAAGTAGTACGTTAAATGATCAACTTTATCCTAGATATGGATAATATATAGATCACGGAGGCCTGGTTCGCATTTCTCTACGAGTGATAAAATTTTACATCAGTGATTAAACAAATCATTACGGCGTATTATGAAGCCGGGGAGCATAAGTGTATATACGATATTGATACATTTTTAAATTATATTAAGGGTATTTTGGAAACTATTATTATATGAATAAGATGAAATCAAATTGAATTGATTATTTATGACCGATAAAAATTATAAATATCGTGTATTATTAAGTTCGAAACATTGGTAATTTAAATGAGCGTTTTTTATTAACTTTTAACTATCAATACAATTACATTCGTTTTCGTATCACCTTTTGTATCCGAGATAAGTTTATCTCGATAAACGTTATTCTTGTCGTCTATGTCTTTTTGTTAAAAAATACCGCAAATTGGAAAAGGATTCGAAATATTAAAATTTAAAATGAAGTTTCAGTCGATAATTATTAGGATCCATACAGGTCTCATCATCGGATGAAAATATAGTTATAATTAGAGTTTACAACATTTAGATATCTTTATTGAAAGGTTACGAAGATCGTAATCGGCTACCATAACAAACCCGTTTCAAATAAACCCAGTATTAAAAACGTTGGGCAACGTGAGTACCAAAAAAGGAGCGTTAATCTAGATAGGATATTAAGCGTTATCTACATTATAACTTTTCGAATGACTTTGAACAGGGTAGTAAACTTTGTCTTTTTTTTCCCCCGACGTAAATATACATGGTTTAAGTCGAAAAGATTAATGTAAATTTTCTATTATTCCTGACGTGGGAAGTCTAACTCCTGAATGCAATTTTGATCAATAGTTATATTCCCTGGAAAACATAGTTATAAAATACAATAAAATGGGGTTTAATTCGATTAAAATACGTATAAATGAGATTGTTTTTCAATTTTTTTTTTTCAATAATACTTGTTTTTTTCGGTACTCAGATCAATTTTGGCTACAATTATTATTAGATAGAATTTAGGTACGTTACGAGAAATTTCGTTTCGTCCTTGAATATAGTATAGGAAAACTCGGTAACTTTAATCGGCGAATGAACTGTTTACTTAGAACGCTATAGTATTTACAAGTTATGTTTATTAAAACTATAAAAAGATAACTAAAATCAAAAAGTAAATTTATTATAACCGAAAATATTGGTAGGACTTTCGATCGTTGAAAAGTTGTCGATTCGAATCGTGTTCAAAGTAATAGTAGTATTGCATTGGTCAAGTGGTGGATGCATTGTTCTAGGTTTGGCAGATCGCTAGCTGGTCTGCATTGTAATTTTTATGGTTAATTGCTTGGCCTGTGCCATAGAGTGAAGTGCAACGTACTGCACTCGACTTACACCCAATGCGGTAAGTGCACACAAAGCAATACACTGAACTTGCAGTACAGTCAACTTTACAATAAGTAAAGTTGACCTGCTGCACTGCATATAGTACTATTTTAATACTAGCGGCTTTTTAATTTGTATATATACGCTTGTGTGGTTAACTAATTTTTTCCGGTTAGCGCTAAATAGCGACCCCATCAACTTTCCAGCCCCCTGTTAATTCCAATTGACTTCCATGCTGAATTGTACTTACTTGCATGAAAATTAACTCTTTTTGACCTTAATTTCTCTATCGCTCCGAGTGCCGAGTTTATCAACTCCTATAAAAAATTCTTTCGTTATAGACCTTTATAGGCCTTTATTCTTTACTTCAACCGCACCAATCAAACAGCTTCGTATCATCAATTCTCTGGAAGTCTTTTAGTCCATGAGTATATCCCTGTCCGCCGTCACATAATCTGTGTTTTGAGGGCGGCCTATTAACGTAGCTCTCGATTCGTATAGTTAGCTTATTGTTATCCACAAACCTTTCTAAGGCTGTATTCAGCAATACCTTCATTATAGAATTAGCAGGGTTGTCTTTGCTATCTATTTATGGGAACTCTTTAATCTCCCTCCCTTCGTAGACTTTATGGAGTGCTATTACGTCGATTATCAAGCGTTTTTTCGCTAGTAGTTCCGAGCTTCGAAAAGTATTCCAAATGGCTAATTAAGTCGGTACAGATTACCACCAGGATAAAAAGAATTTTTAACTGCCTGGTAATAAGGTTAAGTGTCTCCTATAATGCTGGACCTACGTCGAAACCCTCCATTATACCATAGACCTCCGAAACCAACACGTTTCATATTATTATCTTACACTGAATGGAAGTCCAATAAATTAAGTTACCAATAATACTAAATTGATATTCCCGTATGTGTTCGTTAACGAGAGTTATCAAAAAGTTGATTTATAACGATAAGTCGGTGTTATTTATAAAGCACCCGTCTATGAAAATCATTAAATTGGCTCTTGATAAATCGATTAAAACTATATTAATTTAGCGGTTCCAATATTGTATCTGCTACTTAAGCCTTTTGTTTAACCGGTTAAAGATTTTATTTATTAGCTTTTATTTTTATACGGCGATTGATAGGTTGTACAATATCTTCGGTTAACATAGGCTATCGATATAATTACCACAAATACGTTATTTAAGGTACCATGAGGTGTTAGCCGTATTAATCTTGTTAATTATAGTTAAAATATTACCTTAGCCTTTTTATCGAGAGCTAAGACCGGTATTAATACCAATTATATAGATTCATACGATTTTAAAGTCAAATTAACTATCTTCTCTCAACGTTATTACCGGCTTATAATTCCAAAACTTGGAATCCTTAATTACCTGCTATTTTAATGCTAAAAAGCCAGTTGTTCCGATGAAAAGAGTATCGTTAGTTTACATACCTATTACGTCGAGGTACCTCTTTTATATTACTAACAAGTACGAATCGTACGTTTAAACTTTTATCGCTAGCTGTAACTTCAAATACAAGTAATAAGTTAAGAATTCATAAATTCCTATCTTAACTAGTCTATATAGTGGTTTAATACACTGTTTTACCGTTCCTAAAATGTAAAAAACACGTGATTCCTATAGCAGTTTTAGTTATACGATCCGTTATAAATCTGTTATTAATTAGATATAGGATTACGTTATGCCACAGCTATTAAACGTAAACTTACCTTTAATTTTAAATAACAAACTTATTCCTGAAAAGATCAATAAAAGCTAATCATTTTTTAAAAATCGTTGGCGACTACGTAAGGATCCAGTTTTTATCTTTATCGCCGTATCTTTAATCTATTAAACGGAACTTTTCGTACGTCCGCCTCGTAGTTTTACTTTTAACCCCATAAATAATTCTCAACTTAAAAATCGTAACGTTTAGGTTTTAAAGGTTAAAATCTGTTTTCGGCACGAATTATATAACCCCTTAAATTAGTAGGCCGTTAATTTCGACCTTTGTTGGCAGGCTTTTATCGTTGCAACTTAGTCGATTCAAATCACTGTAGTTGAAGTAACTGGTGCTGCGTTGATATTGTTGGATTGATTGATTGTTGGTTTTAATTTTGGCAGACCGCTAGCTGGTCTACACACTAATTTGTATGGCCAAACGCTTTGGCTTATGCCCCACTTTGAAGTGGGCACCTACTAAAATGCACTTGCAGTACAGTGTATTCAAATCCTACAAACTGCAGTCAATTTGCAGTACGTACAATCAACCTTACTGCAAGTAAAGTTGACTTGACTGTAGTGCACTTGCCTGCTATTCTAACAACCTTTTCGTTTTCCTTAAAAGTTTTTCTGAAAGCTTTAATAATCTCTTACGTTAGGGGCTTTAATAATAATTTTTCGTTATTCTTCTTTTTCCTATTTACCTAAACAGTATTTTAAATGCGACCCGGTATATATTTCTTTTCTTTAACGTTCTTTTTCTTCAGGGGTTGTCCACGCCGGTGGCGTTTTATCAGCTTATTGATAACAGATAAAGGAGATTTATTTTAACTAGGTTGTTCAACGTAAGGGTGTTTATTGTTGGTAACCCTAATATAGAACTTAACCAAAATGATTCGGAAATATAAAAAATTGTAAGTAGTTTTAATAACTACGTCAGAGTTTCCAATACTTAATATCTTAAATAGGCCTTTTTATTTACCCGGCTCCTAATATACGAAGATTTTACTTTATAACGGCAAAGCTATTACGTCGTTTATTAAAGGGCTATTCCTGGTATTTAAACTATCATTAACTTAACGTCGTACTGATTCTCTTCGTAATTCCCTTAAAGTTTTTCCGTATGACGTAACATGTTTTTAATTATTTTCCGAAGGAGGAGATTCACTCGTTAAACGTAGGTACACTTTAAAAACCAGCATCGTTAATACTAAACCGTTAGGCCTATAGTATTGTTTAGGCCTTTCATTTCAATTTATAGGCATGTCTTCGAATCCGTAAAGATTTCAATTTCTAACATAAGGATATTATACACTCGGCGAAGTAAGGTGTATGCCTTTTCAACCTTCTTAATACTTTAGTAGGCTTTTACAAGTACCTGTTTATACTAAATACCCATTATCTTAATATCTTTTTAAAACTCTGCCGTCGTAAAATTGGTACTTATATTATAAACAACAACGTTAGGTAAGCCTAGATACGTGTTAATCCATAACATCATTAACCTTTTCCACGTATCCTTTACGAAAAAGGACTTTAAAAACTTAGTTCTGTAAAAAGAGGTTACAGACTCAATGACGTGAAAAACAAACTTATTATGCAAATAAAAAACATTAATAAAAACTCGTAATTAAAGTCATTATCGTATTCTAATATAAACTTAAATCTTCTGAGGGGTTGGGTATAGGTTTGGTAATAGTAGCAAAGTATTTTACATTTTCATACCTTACGGACTTTAGGACTTTATATAATCTATTAAAGGCTTCGTGGTTAAAGCGCAGGTACAATTAACTTATCTTGAGCTCCGTTAAGTTTAACATTATTACTTTCAAGCTTCAAAGATAAAACTATAAGTACCCCTACTAAAAGATGAGGGAAAACCTCTTACTGTTTTTAACTAGTACGTTTATATTAACGTCGAAAATGATATCGAGGGTTCTGATAACCATTAAAAAAAATTAAAAAAATTAAGTGACTTCAAAATATAAAATATAATTAATTTTATAATAGTTTAAATTACTGTTATCCTCAGTCATAAGAGTTATTCGCCTAGTTTAAAGCCAACTTTAGCTTTATTAGCATCGTAACTATTCATTTTAATAACTATAGTACTTTTCCTTCGCAATTATACATACTGCGAATCTCCTTCTATTAAATACCTTATTACCCCTATATTTGGCATAATATCTTAAAACGTGTAATCCGCGTAATGATTATGATGATTAAAGGTATATAAAGGGTTAAGAGTTTAGTGTTATGACCCAAGAACATCGGAGAGTCAGAAAATAGGTCAGTATGGGGCTAAGCCACTAAGAACCTGATGTCCAACACATTAGGTGGGAATATCTCTTATGTCAGCAACCTTAGGGTTAGGGTTACGCACTAAGGATCATTGAGATCATGTTTCGATCCAATATGATTTAGCACTGAAGGCGTATGAAGAATTAAGGATATAAGGACAGGGTCAGCACCACATAGATAGTATTTCCTTCATAGCTCTTCAGTTGTCAATCTAAGTATTCAGTCTCAGTATATTCTGAATAGCCTCACGGCTTTTGATTATTACTTGCACGGTTGCGATATTGTTCACTTAGCACCTCTACTACCTTCTTGATAACATAAACCCTCTGACACCTTCTATATACTCAGGGGTATTTAGTGTGATCATTACATTTATTTATGAAAAAGTTAAATGTTTTTACCACCTAAACGGTATAGGAAGGTGAGGTCGGCTAATTACTAGGCCGCACCAAAAGTAATATCTTCGTGTTACTTAATTTGCTTAGGCGTATTAACACCGTTAATTAACTTGTTTCCCTCGAAGTTTACTATTTGATTCAAGTAGTCTGATTTAAAAGTAGTGGGGTATTATGTATAATATATTGTCTTCCAAATGTTACGCTTGAAGGGAGGGTGTCGAATTAAACAATAGCTAAACTTACTACAAATACAATATTTTTTACTACTATTACGACGATGATGTTAACGGTTACCAGGTTCGCCTAAATCTTAACCTTATTAATGTTGACATGATTACTACTTTTAGTTTGTAACCGGTAGGCTAAACTTTAAGCTTTAATAACACTTGTAACCGTATTTACGGTCAATGTAATTAACCACCGTAAGTTTTTTTATCTATGTTATTGAAATTGCCAACTTATAGGTACATATTAAACGAGTTTGGTATACGTGTTATCACAGTGGTAAGCGAGGAACGTAATTAGTTAAAAAAGCTATTGCAAGTGGTATCTAGGTGTTATAAAGCGTATTCGAAATCGTTAATACCTGTAATTGCTACCTATACCTTTTTGAGAAGTGTGGTTTCGCCAAATTAGGCTTTCTCTATTACTTTCTGGTATAATATTAACTTGTTAAACATCTAATTAACGACATCTATTAGCGTTTCCTCTTTTTTTTTTCTTTACTATTATTATAGTCCACCGCGTAGTATCACAATATGCATAGTATTAAGCATAGTAGAAATCGTACTTTAAGTAGATCTTTATAACATCGTAAATCTCGCGAAACGTAATAGCTTTAGTAATGAAAGTAACGTAGTAGTCCTTGGAGTACTATATAAGGATTCCGGGAAACAATAAGTAAAAACCTAAAGGGGGAATCTTTATCTACTTACAAATATGCAGAAAAGATATTATCATAATATTTAGGCAATTGTGAGGTTTTCCGTTATACTTCTATATATTGTTCCAAATCTTAGTGGAGTTGGTAAATAGCTTATAGTTAATATTAACTTTATAATAAACCTTAAGGGTAATTTATAATAGTAATTATACAATTTATTAGTGTTTACTGGTAGTTTAGGTTTTAAGAACTCTGAGATACGGTGCTAAGGGTAATTGCTAGTCGCCTAGCCCAAAGGGTAAAGCCCTATAGTATGAATTTTAGTAAGCTTTCGTATATAAGCACATCTAAAGGAGGAAGGGTTTTAAAAGCCCTGTCAATTAAATTGCTAGGGAGCGATAGGTATTTAAAGGTTCTGAGAAGGCTGACGATCTTGTTCAATTAGATAGTGTAAGACGCTAACATCAATACCTTTAGCTTCCTGAAAGGCTCTTGCTTCACGCGCTTTACTACCACTAAAAGCGTACTCCACGCTATCATGTAAGAGTATTAAGCTACCAAACAAGTCAATATATTCCTTATCGCCATCGCGTGATAAGCCTTAACTTGGCTAAAAGTAAAGTGGAGGTCCCGTAAATCGCATGTAAAGGCGGTAAAGTTCCTTAACACCCTTTTTCTTAAGGTATAGTTATTGAAGACGTTTTTAAAATTAGGCTAAATTAAAGAGTTTTTACGCTTCCTCTATAGTATCCTGTAGTAACAGATAAACTCTTTATCTTTGAAATTCTGCTTTAATCCTGAACTTAATCCCTTTTTGGATTGAAATTTACATATTAACAGTACAATCCCTAAAAAGGTCATGAAAGTTGTTAAAGGAGTTGTTAGGATCGTCAATATTGTTATATTTAACGATATAGTAGCCGACGAAGTTAACCAGGTGTTTTCGCTTAAAGCAGCGAACTTAAAGATTAAATTGGCGTAGGAAAAGTGAAAAATAGTAAAGAAGAGGCAAAGGTTTGGTATAAAAGGTAAAATCGAAGCTTGTCATTATTATTTTAAAAAGGCGAAGGTTATTTTTTGTGTTTTTCTTAGAGTAGTAACCCTCGTAATAATACTGACTTGACCGTTTTCTAACTTGCCCAACTTTAAGACTTTTAACATTTAATATTAACGTCTTTGAAAAAGATTTGGTAAAGATTTCTTGGTGTTTTCAATTACGATACTGTGACTAATTTCTAGATTTCCGTTTTAAGAATAACACAATCCTAAAGTCGTTTTTTATTTTCTTGCCGTTGTGATACTGATATAGTACTAATAAAGGCCTTTCGCAAAAATCTTTCCTCTACTCTAGCTGCCGTAGTCGTAAAGCGTAACCAGAAAGTAGCTTCTTCTTTTACTTAGCTAATCCATACTTAACCCAATAAGTACTGATCAGTGTTAGTAAGGCCTTAGATCGTTGTAACGTTGTCGATTCGAATCGTAGTCAAAGTAACAGTAGTATTAAATTGGTCAAGTAATAGATGTATTGTTCTAGGTTTAGTAGACCGCTATCTGGTTTGCACTGTAATTTGTATGGTTAATTGCTTAGCCTATGCTCTAGATTGAAGTGCATCATACTACACTCGACTTATTCCCAATGCGGTAATTCTACATAAAGTAATATACTTAACTTGCAGTACTGTCAACTTTACTATAACTAAAGTTGACCTACTGCACTGCATGTAATACTATTCCAACAGAAAAACCATTTAAATGTTGGAGTTAAGTTATTGTATCGAGTTCAAGTTCATTCAACCCTTATACGAGATTATATATAGGGGTTATTCTTTTTTGTTTTGATGGTCGATAAAATAATTGGTAAAAGTAATGTGAATATTTATTAGTTTTAGTGCTGGAATTGCTTGAGAGTTTCGCGGTATTCAATAGATAAACACAAATACTTCAAATATTCGCGTCACATGTGAGGTATAAGCTAAGGTCCTTACAATGAGTGAGTTTTAAATGGTTAACCCAGGTAATACACCGCTTGGTATCGGTTCGTAAAGCGTTTTCAACGGTTATAATAATATTTCCTTAATTATGACGAATGGGCGCATCGGCATTACTATTCTCATTAAGAATAGAAACGCTGATCCTAGTATTAATAATGTAGTTAGAGAAACAGTGCTGAATACGAAGATTATAGACTCGTTTATTAATAAGTTAAGCGTGGGTAACCTATTCATTATAATTTACGGGTATATATATGCGTAATATTACGTTGGCTAGTATATTATTAAAAAACCCTTTCACAATAGTAAATTTAACGGCTGATTTTGAGGCTATAACATCAACCTTTGTAGATAAATGTTTTCAAACGTTTAGAAAGATGTAGAACTGTTTACAAACCCCTTATTTTGAATTTGTAATCTAGGCAATTGTTGATTTTAGCGCATTCGAGTCGTAGTAATATACGCAAAACCTTACTATAAAGGTGTTAGGGTTACTGTTACCATCTTCACAATCTTAAACGTAATAACTTTTTATAATAATCTTCGTAAAGCCCTTCAATTGTTAAAAGATAGTATAAAAGTGATCTTTACTTATATCAATAAGCCTTTGGTCCTTACGAAATATTTTTAACATCGTAGTTTTCATACCAAAAAACGTGAAATAATGTCCGAAAATTTCACCGATTGATCTAAAGCTTTCCGTTTAGTACTTTAACCCCTAATATTATTGTGTAGGTCGTCAATATTATAATTTGAGTTAGAGGAATCTGGGTTATTGTTATCATCAGATAAGTCGATGTGGTTTCTGATAAAGAGTAATGTAGTAAGTATGTTGTTCGTAGATAATATAGAAATGGGATCCTTTTTGGGAAAAGGTTGTTTTGAAAACATAAACATACCGAAAACTTTAAATTACTGGATTATTTTTATTCAAGCAACAAATACGTTAGCCTTGCGTCATTTCATATGGAAAAAGTATTTGCGAAAGGTTTAATTCCGCTTAACAAACTTCATATTCAATAAATTAATAAATCGTTTATATTAAATAGCCAAATATTCGTATAAAATTATTAAAACACTTTGAATTTAATCCCTTACACGTACATCGAGTGATTATTCCAAAGCTCAAGGGTTTGTATTCGAAAGGTCGGAAGATATATACCTAGATTATAGCAGCTTATGAATAATCAACATATTATGAGAAAGAAATATTAAGTATTATATATAAAGAAACCAAGCTGAATCTGTTACTTAAAGGGATCGGGTACTGTTTATAATCCTCGATAAAAAAGGAAGGAGAAACCTCTGTTAAGAAATTGTTACAAAGCTACAGATAAGGGGGTATTCAGTCACATGATAGGTATAAAGGCATGCTCCCAAGCAGCTCCAAAACATTATAGGAGCATAGAAACTACCAGGGCTAGTTCCCTGGTAACCATTGACTCAGGCACCCCCCAGTGACAATTCACACGTAAAACCGCTCCTTTCCTGTTGTTATTAGATATAGTACCACTGAAAAATCTATCAAAACTAAACATACAAGGGGTGTTAAATTTTTTTTAAGGATTTCTCTGAATTCAGTACTTTTTTTACTAATGTTAAGGGGCTTTTTAGCTGGGTTCTGAGTAGTTCTGAGGCTTTGGCTCAATGAATTAATAGACTTAAAGAATTCATACATCAGGATCAATTAAGTTTTCCTAGTTACTAGTAACAATAGCGCGTTAGGGTGCTTAGGTAGAAGTGTTTCAAAAACTTATTTCTGCTTTTAGGCAGGGCCTGGCGAACGTATATAGAGGCGTTAAAAAGCGCTGTTAAAAGTAATACCCTGGATTTTACGTATCGATTCAAGATCTTCATCTGTAATACATTCGTAAATAATATTTGGCAGGTTATACTCCTTCCCTCTCTTTATTTAAAAATTGATTCCTCATTTACGTAATTTGAATTTCAGTCTAGTATTAACTTATTTATCTACATTTGTCTACACATCTAAGATCTTTTCATTAAAGTATTAGCAAAAGTCATCAAAGACGTTAGTTACATAGTTAAATCCTATTAGGTCCAAGTCTAAGATAAATTAGCTGATACAATTATCTAAATATTCTAAGTTAAAGTTTTCGTCGACGTTTGTTTACCATTAATTATTGTTCAAATTTTTAATTAAGTCAAAGCCAAGGCTTTTAATTGCTTCTTTTTCGACGGGATTAGTAATGATATCTTTTTGAGGATTATTGGTAGCCATCTCAAAATTTGGTTACATACTTAATTGAAAATCTGACGGTGAAGGAAAGGATTAATGTATAAGGGGAGGTTGTAGGTTGTATGCCGCTAAAATTGTTATTTGCTTTTAGAGGGGTCTTAGATCTAGCGGTTTACAATTTGTAATAGTAGTAGAGATTTAGCTATTTGCTAATTCAAGAGGTCTTAATAAGTTCGTCATCAATTTTTCAAGATTGATTTTAAGACCTTGAATGGTTGAATACAACGCTACTTTTTCTAAATAATATTGAGAAAAAAGTCTCGATAGTTTGATGATATCATCGCTACTAATAAACTGCCACGAACAACTATACAATCTATAAAATGTCCTTACATGCTGCCGCAAATAACTGTACCAGTTATAGTGGTACTTTGTAAGGATCAGCCTGCATTCAGCCTAAAAAAACGTAACAGCTAGAAAATATCTTCTTCTCTTATGTTATATATGCTTAACCTAAAAATCGCTAATCAATATTAATAACCCTTCATCATTGCAATGTAGTCGATTTGAATCGCGGTTGAATTAACTGGTTTATTGCATTGAAAGTGATAAAATGTTACTTTTTAGTTCGGCTGACCCCTAGCTGATATGTGTACTAATTTGTATGGGCTACTGCTTTGCCCGTACCACACATTGAATTGTGTAGTAACCTGTCAATGATTTGCAGTAAATATAATTAACTTGCAATCGGTATCGTTACATTACTGTATTATAATCAATACTTATTCTAATACTGGCGAATTTTGTTTTTTATACGTATGTTAATACTAGCGTAGTTGACTTTTAATTCATGGTAATAGCAGAATGTTTTTCCTTCTCCATTGGACTTACCCCATTAATCACAGTGTATTTTACACCCAAATTATATTTCAATTACAATACTTTACCTATTAGGTCCAAGTATTTACTTCCTTTGTTTCTATATCCTAGTTTTTCGTTACAAACTTGTAGGTTGCTAATCCTTTTCTTTTGTATACTCCCCTAATTTTTGTCCCGTTTACCAAGATATCTTTATATCGTTTCGTCACGTATTAGACGTACTGGCTTGTTTAAGTATTTGTCAATATATATAGTTAATTCATTATTTGTTGGAACAGTAGTTAATTGCAGTATAACCAAGTCAACTGTACTGACAGTAAGTTGACTTTAATGACTGCAAGTCAATTGCAGGGAGTGCCCAATTCAAGGTAGGGCATGGGCCAAGCAGTTGGTCATACAGATTAGTGGTCAGACCGGCTAGTGGTTTGATAAACTTAAAAAACCAAATCACCACCTTCAATGCAATACACCAGTTACTTCAACCACGATTAAATGTGAAGGGACTAGACCGGAGCTGCCGCTCAAGGTGGTCGAATACTGTCTATAATCCTCGATGAAGAGAAGAAGAGGAGAAACCCCTGCTAAGGAGCTGCTATGGAGCTACAGAAAAAGGGGGTAACCCGGTCACGTGACAGGTGAGGGCATGCTTCCGTGCGACTTCCAAGCGGCTCTAGAGCACCGTAATAGCATGGCAACCACCAGGGCTAGATCCCTGGTATCCATTAGCTCAGACACCAGCCTATGACATTTAAAACTACTCCGTTGTAACGATAAAGGCCTCCCAACACTAACTATTCATATGAAAGGATATGTACATTAGTCGGAACGTAACGCAAAAAGATAGGGATACCTTGGCAAATTGTAATATTACCAGGGTAATAAGTAGGAGAGATTCCGCCCTTCATACTGGCTACTTTTCAGCTTTTATGCTCTATGGAGCCCTTCTCTCAAGAGCTCATACAGTCGCATCCCCGGCGCAAGCAGGCGCCGGGCAGGGACTGAGGAGGCCGCATCTCCCGGCCCGACCAGAGCTACAGTTTGTACACCTACGGGTCTCTAAACTGTGGGGCACCCTAACGTCTTGTTTGGAGGGATGGCATGGAGTCTCTGAGGCCTGTACAGACCCTCAGTGGACCCGGGTTACGATCCCTCCCGCCGGTATCTAGAGGGTTATGTCGTAGCAGCTAGTGATACACTTTATGGATGGCACTGCCCGGTGATAGTAAAATAAAATAAAAAAGTACGAGACGCGGACCCAAACTTATTGGCGAAGGGTATAGGATTGGTAACGTATAAATTTGTGACAAAAAACTCAAGTGTAGGAATAGAGGAAGTTAATGCCTGGAACTGCGGGGTAGTGGATTTTAATTGAAGTGCAATTTGAGTGTAAAACATATTGGAATTAGGGGAGGTAATATCGACAAGGATAAGTGGAAGTTTAGCAATTACCTCTAATTGGTAATGGGTTATACTAGCGCATAGGTACAAAACAAAAAGTTGCCAGTGTTGGAACAATAGTTAATTGTAATATAGCCCAGTTAATTGTCATAACTGTAAATTGACTGTATTGATTGAATGTTAATTACAACGAGAGCTCAATTCAAGGTAGGGCACAGGCCAAACAGTTGCCTATACAGATTAGTGTATAGACCAGCTAGTGGTCTGCCGAACTTAGAAGACTACATCACCACCTTCAATGCAATACACTAGTTACTTCAACCTCGATTCGAATAGACTACTTTACAATAATAACGGCCTACCAAAATTCTTATTTATAAAATTTTTGTAAGGTGCCGTTGGGTGTGGTTTTGGTTATAATATTCACTGAGCTATCTTTACTATTAATTCATCTAAATTCGTTTATCTCTCTAGCTTTATATGCTTTTTTTAATATCATGACGTTTATTATTGAACGTTGTTTTGAACTCTTTCTGACTTTGGAAGGGAATTTATAAGAGTTTCGAAAATTAATATGAACGATTAGATATATCGAATGTAAACTTGGTTGTTTAGTAATAATTTCAATATATCGGCGGTTATGATATCGATATCAAATCTTGTTATAATGATGTAGACTTTAAATTTTACCCTGCTTCACATAATACCTGTACATATGACGAATATCTAGTGTGTTAGGTAGTCATTAATAGCAAATTATCTATCGGATTTATTTTCTTTAATGAATATTATAAGGAATTCAATCTGGGAGGTGAGGTTAGCATTTTTAATAAAGACGTTTGTAAATGTTATTCGATTTTTCGTTGTTAGATTCACTAGTACCATATTAATACCTTCATCTGGTTATTTCTTTACTATTATATGTGTTTCTTCGACTTTTCAAAGTCTTTATTTCAAAAATTTAAACTTGTGTTATAACTAATAAATCATAGAATTTTTCTAATTTGCATTTGTAATAATATAAGCTATTAAGGCCCTTTAATTAAGATAACTTTGAGATTTTTATAGTCGGCTTTATTGATTCTTATTACGTTAATGGTTTGCATTTTTTAAAGTAAGCTAAAGTTTGTCTTACGGTTGCTTTTAATACTATTAATACAGATTAACAATATATTAAAATTCAGTTATCCGTTTCTAACTGACGTTTTAATCGGCTTATAATTTCAAAGTCTTGAATATTTAATGACACATAGTGTTTAGAAATATTATGTCATTAATCTATATTCCAACAATACCAATGTTTTTACTATATATAATTAGTATATATATATTAAACATTAATAACTTTATATTCAACCTGGTTTTAAAGTGCATTTGATACGCTAAATGTAATAAACGCCTGATTTCTTGAAAAGAATGATCCGCGGCTGCCGCTCAAAGTGGTCGGATACTGTCGATAATCCTCGATAAAGAGGGAGGAGAAGCCCCTATTATAGAGTTTAGAAGAGGGGAAAATTTGAGTGGGGAGGCGAATTTGTATTGTTGTTATTTAAGTTTATCCAGCGTTTGCGGATCCTACTAATCCTTTAGAAATTCCTCTTACAACCCTAGGTAGCTGTTTCCTTAGTTTAAGTCATATTGGCATGCATCACAATCCTCTATACTTCCATTTATTTCCATAATCAATATATGCTTGAGTTCTCGAAACTATATACAAATAAAATAGAACAAAAGTTAAAGTTTGTAATATAGTTTGGGGTTTATAGTAAAGGTTAACGTGGGGGTGGAGTAATGTTGAGTAAAGGAAAAAAGAAAATTGAAAACAAAATGAAAACAAACTGAAGTTTCGCAATAATACCCAACAATCTTTCAATCTTTCTAAATTTTTAACCACTAACTTTTCAACTTTTTAACCTTCCCTTCAACCTTTCCTTCCCTTTAACTTCAATGTTGATGAATATTAATATCATTGTTTCATTTAAGTGCATTTTGGTAATCATTATTGATGCTGTTGTCATTAAGTCACTTTTTTTCTCCACATCTTGAACTTTAATCCTCTCCCTCGTTTATTACTTAATTCTTTCCCTTTATCATTGTTTTTTTTTTAAATGTATGGTTTTAGCAAATTGACTTGAACTTTTCTTCGCTTATTTTTTGTGGCAGAATTAACAATCTAGAGGGAAACATATGAAGTAATTTGGTTAATTTCCTATGTTCGTGTCCATTGTGGCTTGAAGATAGATGCTCGAATATTCTTCAGATTTTTGTATTTGCTAACCATAAAACTTCTCAACTGAATGTTGCGAGTTTTCAACATAGTTTCTACATTCAGTGGCCGACTTGGAACTTGCTGTCATTATTATCAAGGTTAGTTTTAGCTTTAATCCATCGTCTCACTTATCTGTTAGTTATTTGTTGATAAATATTATCGCGTTAGCTAATAAATTTATCGTAGATTGCTTTCTCGTTCACATGTGACTCAGAAAAAACCATTATCAATTGTTTTCAATTCACATTTAACATTTGCTTTTCAATAAATTCCGATGGCTTCACTGTTCATTCCAATATAACTTATTAGAGCGTATATTTTACGTTTTTCATGAACCAGTTGTTGATAGCGTTTATAATATTGACGAACGTTTTAGGCGACTCTTAGGATCGTTTAAATTTATACTTATGAGTACATTTATTAAATTTCTTTTCGAATAGCTTTATCAACCCTTAAATCATCCCTACTGACGTAACTCAATATACAGGTGTATTCCTTTTTTTCGTTCCTTCTTTGATTAAAAACTGAGGAATTTTAAGGTTTTTGAAGTATTTCGCCTTATCAGAGTAATATTTTTAAGGTTGCCGAGGATGTTTGTAATGGTTTTCTATATCCTTTATCATTTTTCGCCTATTGGTTTTCCTATGGCTCGGTGAAATAAAAATGATAAGAAATAATCAATTACGAGATGCAAATAGGATTCGTCGCTGGCTACTTTCCGGTTGATTCACTCCGTAAAATCCATTTCCATAATATATCATAGTTTCAGAGCTATTATAGGTAAAGAGTTGGTGTTGAATATTTTGATTGTACTGGATAATGCGTACGGTTCGTATATTTTAATTTGTTTTTAATATCGATATAACGCGTCTGTTACTATGATATTCCCCTTAATTTATGAAGAATTTTGGTTACAGCGAAATTTCTATGAAAATCGTGAGTTTAACTTAGTTTTCGATACATTGCATCTTTTCTTAAACCAATAGAGTATTCTCTACTAAATTCTCGTTTTAGCAATATGGTGTTTTAGATGTTCAATTGTAGTGAATTACGTTTTACCTTTTTTTACTCATACTGGTAAGTCTTCTATTATTCTATGGATGATTATAAGGTACCCCATGAATCTTATATTCCAGTTTAATTCATTAATTTATACGGTTGTTATTATTACTCCTAGTCGTAGTATTTGTTCTGGATATAATACTTTTATTGGTAAGAGAATTTTTATTTATGGATATTTCAGTATCATTGGTCTCGCGAGTAGACATTCTCCCACCATTTACCGTAATCTACATATATTTGACTTTGAGTGTTTAATAGTTAGTTTCGATTATCTCAATATGTTATTAGCGATTTTTATTATTTGGTTTAAGTTAGGACTATATACGATTTTTGTATTCAATATTCTAAGTATGTTAATTCATTAGACAATTCTCTATATGGGTATTGTTAGACTCGTTAATAATAAAATTAGGGTCCCTTGGTTATTATAAACTTTCGTTGGGAAAGGCGATTTGATTTTCTATAATCATGTTTTTTTAAGTGTTTTATAACTTTAACGCTTTTTTTTCTCCAATGGTATATCGTGTTTAGTCATCGTGGAGTTTTTAGGAGAAGACCAGAATTTTCGCCTAAGGTATCAGCTTGTCCACGATATTAGTATTAGACGGCTACTTATGGAACTAAAAAGTAAGCGATTAATTCCTTCCATAAAAAAGTTTTTTGCGAAGTGGAATTGTAGTAAACGGTTTGGTATTATTGTAACATTTTACCTCATGGCTAAATACATTATTACGAATGCCTCAACGTATTGTTCTTTTTACTCCTATATTTTAGATATTTTTTACATTTTCTTCGAAACTTTCTTTGTTGAAGTTATTGTTTTTTTTTCAAAGGATGTTTTCTGAATTGTCGTTTATAATGATTTTTCAGGTATTCATTTTGCGACGTAAGGTGTGAATTAGAGGAATTCTTTTAATATCTTTGGGTTGATTTTTGGATTTCACTTACATTTCGTATCTTTTACAATATTTCCCAGATGGAATAACTTGCCCTCGTCATAATTCGAAACTTAACGGGAGAATATAGCTTTCAAATAACATAGTTTAATAAAGACTGATATTGATTATACGGAATATAAGATAAGGAAAATACCAAAAGTGTAAAAAGCTAAATATTGTTCTCAATCCATGTAATAAGGTATTTTTGTCCTCTATATATCTATCAAAGGCTGTTATCCAGGTATAATTATATTCTATTCACGATGATAGCGTTAATTTACTTTTTTTGCATTCCCTTCTTCGTTTTTTGTAGTGTTGTCGCCAATTCTCTTATCGTTTTCGTTGTTTGGAAACAGCTAATTACCTAATATAATGTATTTTAACACGCAATAGGTATGTTAACTTCATATTATTCTTTGGGGAATCCTTAGTATTCAATATTGCATGTTGTATGTGATAAATATTATTTTAAACTTATAACCTAGAATAGTAAGGATTTTCCAAGATCGATTTGTCGCATAGCCTTGGAAGAAAATATTAAAGTCGTTTGAAAGAAAGATCTTAAAAACTTTGTGTATTAAATGCGATGGCCATTACGGTTTAGCTATGTAATTTTTAACCGAAATATAATTGTAAATAAATATATATTTACCATTTTTGTTGAGTGGATAATTCAAGTACGCCTTTTATGTAAACTAGTTAGTTTAAAGAACCCAGAAGATTTTATCGTATGTTAAAATCATTGTGTAAAGGCGACCTTATCTTACGAGTATTTAGGATATTTTAGCTTGAATAGCCTTCTATTTGGTTCGAGTTCAATTGAGCGGGTGATGAAATCAGTTATTTTCACGTCTTTTAAGCTAACTGCGAATGTATATTTTCAGGGATATACCGAACTTTTGGCTAATGTTAGTCCTCCTTCATTTTTTTATGAGATTGTAGGTATTTTTTGTTAGCGAATTCGTCGGCTTCGTTCTTTTTTCTCATATCGTCATCATTAATGTTAGAAGATGTTAAATTCTTGTGTATGAGCTAATGGTTACTAGGGATCTAACCCTATTAGTTGCCATCCATGCTCCTATAGTACTCTAGATACACTTGGAAGCCGCTCGGGAGCATTCTTTTACCTGTCATATGACCGAGTTACTCCTTGTCTTATAGCTTCGTAGCAGCTCCTAAGCAGGGGTTATCTTTTTTTTCAAGGTAATATTTTCCTTTTCCGGCTCTGTCAATATGAATCTTTAGGTCTTAAATCTGTTTCTCAACTTACTTATAACGGAATATCTTTAAAGCGCTTTAGCGGTTTAATACGATTAGTTTACTATTTAATATGAATATTTTACCGATGCCTTATATATAGTTCTTTCAGCAGGACCAAACTGTTCGCCAATACGCTCTATACTCTGAATAAAATTATATTGACGTACTAAATATAAAGAATACGATCTGGTATCTTAAAAACACCGGTACACCTACGTTTCTGGAATGACGTTCCATGAAGGGAGGTTCCACCACATTACCCATAAACGTAGTAATTACCACGTCGCTTTTTACTTTGAATCGCGTTAATTTACTTGACGAAAACGACTCGAACTGATTTAACTTCTATTACGATATCGGAGCCCCGTTTAATAAATGTTAACAACCTAAACATAAGCCTTTTAACTAACCGATCAAGTTTCTCAGCATTAATTCACGTTTTCCGGTAAAATAAGTTCCAATTTTACTCAAATAACGTAAAACCCGGAATTTCATTAGTACTAAAAAAGATTTTTTTCCGTCATGTTTTCATAATTAGAGGGCGTTGTAAAAATAATCATAACAATTCATTATGTCCAAAGTAAATACGACGGTACTAACGACCATAATATCTTTATAGTAATATGCTGTACTTATTATCATAACTTAACCGCGACTATAATTGGTAACGCTTAGTTTACGAGCATAAAGTAAGGAGTTCGTAAAATATTTCACGTATTTTTAAACATTTAAGAAGCCTTATTTACACAGGTTGGCGGTATAGTTTGTAAATTCGCCGTTGAACTTGCTATTTTATGGGGAGTCATAAATGATACGCTGGTCAAAACCTCTTTTCCCCTTTAATATTCTCTCGGATAATGACTAGTAGGTTGATCGCGCCTAACTTATCAATAAGCGACTTTAAAACCTTCGTACTCGGCACGGTGGTGCTAGCTACGTTAACGTTATTAGTACCGGAGGTGTGGAACACGACGGGAGCAATAGTAACAACGTATCAATCTGAGACAGTTAGTGAGGTATTATTATAATTGGCGTAAACGTTTTTCAAGCCGTTTTCAAGCAGAATATTACTTAGGTTAATTATTCGGAACTTTCCCGTTATAAAAGCAATAACTTGTACCAATAGTACAATGCAAATGGTTATCTCATTCGTATTTTCCTATTGGATTTAGCGTAACGCCCGAGCGGCTTTGGTATCAAATCTAACATCAATATTTACTTTACTTTTACCGAAGATTTTATTAACCTTTATGAGGGAAAATGTAACTTTTGTTTGTAATCGCGTATAAAACTTGGAAGGACTTTAATTCGACTTGATATCTTACCCCGAGTGTTTTAACAGCTATAGTAAATTGACATTAAAGTTTAATTGAATTTATTCACTTTCGAATGGATATAAGTTGTAAATATGATAAAACTACGAGTAAATAGCCTACCAATCTATTGACAATACCGAATATTCACATTTACCTCCGACGACTTAGCGACACTATATGTTACGTTACGTATCTGGTTTCGGTTTACAATTTTTTTTTTTTTACTTTTTTAAATGTTAACTTCGATGGATATCTGTATCTAATATAGGCCTATATTATTTCCCATTTGTAATACGGCATTATTTTGGGTAAACTATGAATAGAATACGAATGAGTGACTTACGCCGCTTCAGTATATATACTTAATTTGGAACAAACGGGTAATTACGGTATATAGGAATATGAATTTCCGCTGATATAAAAAAGGTAAAGGATTTAGTGTCACCACCTTTTATATTATATTCCAAAAGGCCGGGAGGGACTAACTGTTATAGTCTGACCTAGGATGGTAAGCCAAGTAGGTGCCAAATGGGGTTTAGTATTGAGATACGGTGGAAGACTAGAAGAGGTTACCGTAGCTCCCCATAAAGAACTTATTGGTATAGCCAGTGCCCAGCCAGTGCCCAGTCCGTTATGTGCCCTTATATATGCCATGCACGGACCGTGCCCGGTTTGCACCCGGATAATACCTAGTTAGTACCTAGTCTGTTACGTACCTTTACACGTGCCGTATACGAACCGTGCTCGGTCCGTACCCGGATTAGGCTCGAACAAAGTACTGCTTATTCCGTTACGTATATAGTTATGTAACCTATAAATTTAATAGCCAATAGCTTAAATCTATTATATGCCCCCTTTTTCCCTGGATATTATAAGGGTTACGATGTCCTTCTGGTTAAATGCAGGGTTTGAGCTTTATTCGCCTAATATGCGGGTTGGGCGTGAGCCAGTAACGCAGCGTTTAACGCAGCGTTTAACGCGTCGTATAATATATTGGCCGATCCGACCTTAGGCCGTCGACGTCGCTTAACGCGCCCTTGAGCCTAGTGTATAATGAATCCTTTTTGTTGCCGGTATCGTATAACGCCACTTTAACGAGCCGTATAACGTAATTTTTAACGCTCCATATAATGTATCTTTTTTGCCGCCGGTACCATATAACGCGCCGTATAATACCGCGTTCCTACCTTTAATATCATATAACGTACCTCGTATAATACGTAACCCTTATCGAATCCGGTTTACCAGTTCTTATAAATACGAACGTCTCCGTAGCCCCTAAAAAAAAATCTTTTCCTTTTTACAACGTCGCTTTTTTTTGTTATTTACCATTTTTAATAAAAATTTAACTTTCCTCCTTTATTTCCTTACTACTAATTTTCGTTAATAACCCTTAGCTATTTTTTACCTCGTTTTTATAACCGATATATATTATAAAGCTAGTATGGGCTACATGACCGCGGGTATCTTTAATAAAAATAATAAGCCGTCTCATACGATATATTACCTTATTATAAACGAATAACTTACTATTAACCGCCTTTGATAACGTCTTTATATTACAAAAGATATCCTCGTTTTTAGTAATAACGAAAATAACAGTAAACTTTCTTTTTATAGGCTAAAGACGTTCATATATCGTATATTAACCGTCTTTTTAATTTCGGCGTTTTGTTTATTTATATCTGAGTTTATCAAGCGTAAAGTTATCGAATATATTGAAAGATCTTTAATAAGGTAAGATTATGAATTAATTTTACGGGAGGCCTTATCGCAATGTAACCCCTTTTTGTTATGTATTTAGAAAATGAACTTATTTACGATTCTATTCAGTTTACGCGTCCTCTTACGTTAATTGATTATTACAGCCGAGGATAAGGGTTATATTTTATCTCTTACACGTAAAAGTTAGGGAGATATCTCGTGTTATCGACCCATTTTTACCTTTTCCTTTTTTAAATTAGTTAATTAGTTTGCCTAGCTTCGCGATATTACTCGGGTATACGGAGTCTTTACCGTATCAGCTGTATAAACCGTTACATTTTTAGCTATACGTCCCCATCATTTTTTCCTTCCAAGTCCGTCCTCCCTTAAACCTTTTTCGTTACCTTCTACAGTATCGCCTGTTTATAAAGATAGTACTCCCTCGGCTAACCATGCTTTAACGCGTAACGTCTTTACCTTGGCCCCCTTTAGTTACTGTCGTATACCTTCCTGTAGTTTTGACAAAAATGGCCAAAATGATACAGCATACTAAGTTATATCTTTTATAGTTGATATAAGCTACGGCTTACAAAATATAATGAACGACATTCAAAGCCTAATTATATGAGATTCTATTTTACCCGTATTTTATTTATTAACTCTGATTAGGAACAAGTTGATCGAGCCGGCCATGAACGGGTATAAAATTGTATCTGGGCCGATCGCTTCACCTGACCTAAATTAATATATTTTAGTTTTTAGTAACCTTCCTAAAACGTCGTTCTTCTTGCCCCACCTTTCGCCCTATTTTTTGTTAACCGTTATCGTTAGCCTCTTTTAACGCCAGTCTTTCCTAATGTTATTCGCTTTTATCGACTTTTCTCAACGGTCGTCCCTCTTCGCGTTATCCGCTATCAATATCCCTTAATATTTATTAATTTTCGAATTATCTTCCATCCGTAGCGTCTCTCCACGCCCGTCCCGACTTTTATCAGCCCCTTTTGTCAACACTTATTAGTGCTCGTTACGCTTTTTATCGTCCTTTTACCCCGATATTATCTAGTACCTGAAGATAGTTATAATAAGGCCTTCAACGTTAATAACGCCGATATTTATTAAACCCTTATCATAATAATAACAATGAATAGGTGGATTTTTGATAGGTTATCATAAAAAGTTGGGTAATATTTATGTGGCTCTACTTATTATATTATAACTTTATTTAATAAAAAAAATCCTTGTTTTATAAAAAAATATATTCTTTCGAAAGTAGAGGCGACTTACTATATATATATCGCTTAAAATAAGCTCGATGCCAACGTCTAAATACCGGGTTATTATAAACCCAAATATCCCCCTATTTCCTTTAAATTTATTTAGGATTACAGTATATTGCCAACTTTCTAGTAATCTTTATTTCGACTTATTATAACCCTTTTACCTAACTTATATAAAATGAATCCCTTCCCGCCCTTTTTTTGTGGCGAAAATCCTTTAAACTTTAAATTCCTTATATATACCCTTTTTTATATCATTAACGACTAAAATTAGTTTTGGATAAGTATTGGATAAGATTTATGAAAAAAGGGAATCTGAAGTCTCCCTTTCAATTGAATTTATGTAAAATATAAGGTATTTGTTAAAAATATTTAAAATGATATTAAACAGGTTGAAATCTTGACGACCTAGTATTAATTGTAAAGTTAATCGAATTTTTCATTTCTGCGATGAATTTTAATATTACGAAAACTTCACTAAATCTCGTCTCTTACCTTACATCGTTTCGCCAAACATCGTTTGCGGTTCGCCGCCGTTTTGACTTACTATTAAATATAAGTAATTTTCGTTTGTGTTAACTTCGCCCCTTCACGTAAGTAAGTTAAAAGTATAATTACTCGCTCCGTAGGACTGGTTAACGACTTCATATTTCCATTTACTTTCGGGATAAAAGATATTTAATATTTATCTAATAAACGATTCGTGTTAAATCTGTTAACCGTCGACTTTCGGTTATTGGACGTAAACTAATAAACAATTAAATATAAAGATTAATTACATTACGAAATGATAACGACGATACGTAAACATTTTTAAACTTTTTAATATACTCGTTTAATACCGTTATTTATTTTTAGGTAATACATCGTGAATGAAAGTTATTCGACTTTTACTAGAGAATATAGGGTCGTTTAAAATATGCCTACCAAATCCAAATCGCAGTTACTGATAATAAAAACAGGGAATCTATAAAATCTCTACTATAAATATAGAAAACGTTCTGTACACGTATCGTCAATTATAAATTACAGAAACTTAAGTAAGACGAACTTGGAAAGACAATCCGTAATAACTAATAAATATCGAAAGCCACCCTTGATAATGAGTTGATCGACCATAAAGGCGACTGAAATATACGTTCAATATTGATTTGAAATGAATAAAGGTTAATAAAAGCCTTATCGTAAAGTACAATGAGGTTTTGTTCTATTATATTTCATATATATTCGATATAAACGTTAAATAGTTACGATTATCCCCTTTTAATAATAATTATATTGGAAAACATAAAATGAAATATTTTTTCCTGGATAAACTATAATAGGCGAATCGTAGATTTATCATAAAATTTTCGTCGCTAATAGTTTTTAATTCGGTAGTTATGAACGGTTACGGTAACGTAATAAGTTTTTCGGTTTAATCTCGAAATTCGCAATTTAGACTGATTATCTTACTTTATGTGGGAAATATTTAACGTTTTAAGAAACCGCTGATAAGCGAACCTTATATAATAGGTCGTTTGTTACTCTTTAAATTTATAATTCCCTTAGTGTACCCGAGCCGAAAATTAAACGATTATTCGGCGTTAACGATATTAGCGGGCCTAATACGGGTTGGATACATAACGATACCGCCAATTTCATTGTATTAAAATCCTCCAGAGTTATCCCCGATAAAGACTCGGGCGTAGGTCGGGCTCGAGGCGGTTCCGTCTTTGGCGATCTTTCGAAAACCTCTAGATTACACTTAAAATACATGTCGTCGCGATTGAACAATTAAGCCTTCTTCTTAATAAAATAGTCTACATAACCCGCTTTAATTAACGTTCCCTTAATATATAAGTCTGTTAATATTATATTTGATATGGAAATAGAAATTAGTTAAAAAAAAACTCGCGCGGCGTTTTTTAACTTCGGGTTTATCTTACGATCTACTGGTTAACGTATCTGGATGGGTGTCCTCAATTGCAGATTTATATCGTAAGTGGTATTAAAAAAGTAAAAGGACTTCAGCCAATTTAACCTAACGTTCTGAAATGAAACGCGGTAAAAAATATTCTAATCTTTTGTAATCCATCAAAATCGTAAATTGCTGCGTATACTACATAATTCTAAAAACCACGCTTTTAAATAGGATATCACCGCGAAAAGCTTTTAATCGTCAATATTATAATTATGTTTCGTATTTATTAATCGTATGAAGTGGTAAACTATTAGCTCTAAAATTCCTCTTTTATTCCATTACAATGATTACCATTTCAACTTCGTTTCTAAAAAGTCTATTTTCACCACCGTTAGCCGATTTAGATCCTAATATATTAAAATCGGGGCTGTAATAAAAATATACTTTATGGTTTGGAATACATCTTCCTTTTTTTTTTAGCCCTAACAAGTTCCTTACTTTATTAGTTGCACGAAATGATCTGTTAGTTCAGAGAAATGACTAATAAAATTACAAGAAAATTAGCAAAACCAAGAAAAGTCGAACCTCCCGAATAATACGTTATAACTGCTACTTGCGAATTGCCCGGACTTTTTTGGGGCCGGCCCTAATACCTACCCTAACCGTTATAATAAAATCCAGGTATTTTACTTTCCTAAATACGAAGTTACACTTTTTCAAATCCAAATAAAACCTTGTAATCTGAAGACTTCTTAAAACAAAGCGAATTTTCGCTATATAATTTAATGAAATACCGGAAAAAAGAACTAAAAGATCGTTTGAATACCTTATAACAAAATTATAGAAAATATCCGCCATTATATAATCAATATATCGTTAAAATGTCGTTGGCGTATTCGCCAACCTGAAAGAGGTAACCAACTATTAAAATAACCCAAACCGCGTACAAAACAATATTAATTCCTTTTATCTGAGTAAAACCCGAATACGGTAAAAAGCTGTTCGAATATCCAAGTTCGTTAGGAATATCGTCTTCGATAACGTACGGAGTATTTTTTTTTAATTCAAGGTAAGAAAAAACTCTTTATCCAGTCATTTTACTTATTATTACATAATTAATATAAAATCTCTATTCTCTCCCTGGCTTAAAAATAAGTAATACTAGCGTTATTACCAATAAAAAGCTTACCTAAACCTAGCCTTTATTTATTAACTCCATAACCTGTCATTAAAACTTGAAACGTTAATTTCGTCATATTGAATACAAATGTATTGAAAACCGTTTGAATAGATATTTAAATTCGTTTGATTTAATATAAATAAAGTAATTAAGTTTCTCTTTATATAGAAGTAAAGCTATAACCTTATCTTTATTAAATAGGTTACGAAATTTTATCAATTGTAATAAAAGACGTAACGAATCATTTTTCACCTTAACCGTAATCATCGCCGTCGTTTGTGAAATCTGCGTTATTTTGTAAAAGCTTATAATAAAAGGTAACCGAAACAAATCCCCCATACGTTATACATTGCAGTACAAACGTTTTATTGAATGAATTAAAATCGAACTTATTACGCTTTATATATTACTTACCTGAAAACGTACTATTATAGCGTTAATAAGTAAATCTATTTAAATTTAAACTACTAAGGGATTACCGCTAACGTTTCAAGTTATTTATTGGTATTATTGGTAGGCATTAGATGTTGCAACGTTATCAATTCGATTGGTCGAATTAATCTTAGTATTGAGTGGTCAGATGGTGAATGAATTTTTCTAGGTTTAGCAGACCGCGGGCCGGTTGGCACCGTAATTTGTATGGTCAATTACTTGGCCCGTGCCCTAGAGTAAAGTGTAGCGTACTGCACTCGACTTATATCCAATGCGTTAAGTCTCCATAAATTAACAAACTTAACTTACAGTTCAGTATAGTCAATTTTACTGTAAGTAAAGTTAACCTACTGCGTTGCATGTAATTCTATTCCAACACTGGCGGCTTTTTAGTTTGTGCGCGCATGTTAGTGTGGCTAACTAATCTTTTCCAGTTAGTATTAAACAGCAACCTCGTACCCCTGGTCAATTCCGATTGACTTTTATATTGCATAGCACCCAATTTCGTGTAAATTGCCCCCAATTAACCTTAATTTCTCTAGCGCTCCGAGATGCGAGTTTATTAACTCTTACAAAAAGTTTTTCTGCCACAACCCTTTATAAGCCTGTACTTTAACTATGTCATTTAAACATATTACTATTATCAATCCCCTGGCAATTTTACAGTTTTCCAGCATATCCCTGTCCATCGTCACATGGCTTGTGTTTTTTAGGCGGTCCATCTACGTAGCCCTCGATATATATAGTCAGCTTGTTGCTATCTATAAACATCTACAAGACTTTGTTTAGCGCCGCTTTTATCATAGTATTTACGGGGTTGTCTTTGCCATCGATTTATCAGAACTCTTCGATTTCCTTTCCTTCTTAGGCTTTATAGAGTGCCATTATATCGATTTTCAGGCGTTTTTTACTAGTGTTTTCGAGTTTTGAAAAGCATTCGAAAAGTCTCCTTAAGTTGGTATCAATTACTATCGGGATAGGAGGAATCCTCAACTACATGATTATAAGGTTAAGGGTTTTTTATAGTGTTATACCTACGTTAAATCCCGTTATTTTGCCATAAACCTCGGATACTAATACGCTTTGTATAATCCTTTTATAATTAACGAAAGACTAGTGGATTGGATTACTGATGATATTAAATTAATCTTTCTGCTTGTCTTTGTTAACGATTGTTATTAGAAAGCCGATTTGAAAAGACAAGTTAATATTGTTTATAAAAAACCAATTCGTAAACATTGTCAAATTGGACATTAAGAGGTTAATTGGCACCATATTAATCCCGCGGTCCAGGTTCCTTATCTGTTACTCCAGCCTTTGATTTAGTCGGTTAAAATCTTCATCCGTCGGTATTTGTACTTGTGCCGTAATAAATAGATCATAAAAGGCTTTCGGTTAGCATAAAGTAGCAATTTAGCTACCCCGTACACGTTGTTCCAAATATCGTTAAGCTTTGGCTTCGTTAGTCTTGTCGATTGTGTCAAAAATAAAGTTTTAGCCCTTTTGGCGAAAGTTTAGGCCGATATTAACATTAAGTATACGGATTAACGATTTATTAAAATTAAATTGGTTGTTTTCTGTTAGCATCGTTACCGGCTTGTAACTCCAAATCATAAAGTCTTCGATCCCTTATTGTTTTATTGTTATAAAGCTAGCTGTTTTAACCAAAAGGGTGTTGTTAGTTTGCATACCTATTATTCCGAAATCTTTCTTTATATTAATAATAAATATGGATCGTATTATTAAAGGCTTCATCGTTTACCGAGATGTCAAGTGCAATTAGTAAGTTGGGAACTAGTAAACACCTGTTTTAGCTATTTTATACAGTAGTTTAATAAACAGGATTACCGTTTCTAGAGGATAAATGGCACATATCTTATAGGGCAGTTTTAACAGTATAATTCTTTGTGAATTCATTGTTAATTATATATAGGTTTACGTAATATCACGGATATTAAATGTAAACTTGCCGTTAGTTTTGGCTAGTAAACTTGCTATTAGGTTACTTACTAAGCGTTAACTAATCTTTTAAATGATTGGTGACTACGTAAGGATTTAGTTCTTTTCTTTATCGCCGTATATTTAAACGATTAGTCGCGACTTTTCGTACGGACGCCCCATGGTCTTACCTTTAACTTCGTCGATAATTCTCGACTTGAAGATCGTAACGTTTGGGTTTTGGAGGTTAAAGTCGGTTTTCGGTATAAATTATACAATTTTTCGAATTAGTAAACCGTTGATTTCGATATTGTCGCTTTCTCTAATAGGTTTGCCGAAGGTTTAATTAATACCTTATGTTTTAAGCTTTACTACCAAGTCTTTGTTATCCTTTTCTTTTTTATATACCTAAATACTATTATAGATATGACCCGGTATTTATTTCTCCTCTTTAACGTTTTCCTTCTTTTTCGGAGATCGTCCGCGCCGGCGTGTTATGACCCAAGCACATTGGCGAGTCAGGAAACAGGCCAGCATGTAGCTAAGCTACTGAGAGCCTGAAGTCTAACAAATTAGGCGGGGAACATCTCATTATCAGCACCAGACTAGACAATCCTCTAGGGTTAGGGTTATCTAGATCACAAGTGCTTACTGAGCCTCAGTGAGCACTGGTGAGCCTTAGTACTAAAGATGGTATGAAGGCCATAGAATATAAGGATACGGTCAGTACAACATAGATAGTATTTCCTTCATAGCTCTTCAGTTGTCAATCTAAGTATTCAGTCTACACACCTGAATAGCCTAACGGCTAGTGATCATTCTATAGCACAAATAAACATCTTCTTGATATTGCACCTTTGTTACCTCTGCTACCTTACTGCTAATATAAATCCCCCAATACCTTCTTTTTACTTACGGGTATTTAGTGTAATCATTACATTGCGGCTTTTTATCGGCTTGTTAATAACGGGTAGAGGAGGTTCGTGTTAACTTAGTTGTTCTACTTAAAAGGTTTAAGGGTCTTTATTTTTGGTACCCTTAATATAGGGATTAACGTTGGTGATTTGAAAGGATACAAAACCATTAACAGTTTTAATAATTAGTTTAGAGTTTACGATATTTAATATATTTTATAGCCTTTTTTATTTGTCCGGTTCTGGTTACATGAGGACTTTATTTTGTAACGGCAAAGTAAGTACCTCAATCGCTAAAGAGCTGTTACTAGTATTATAGGCGTTATTGATCTAACGGCGTGCTGATTTTTTTCTTGGTTTTTTTAAAACTTTACTATAGGCCGTAACAAGTTTCTAAGTACTTGCTAAAGGTGGATATTTACTCGTTAGGCGCGTGTACATTTTAAATATCAAGAGTGTAATCATTAGATAGTTAGGGTTTATAATATTATTAAGACCTTTTACTGCCATTTATAGGCGTATTTCTAACTTCATAAAGTTTCCAATTTCCAGCGTAAGGATATTGTACGCTCGGCGAAGTAAGGCGTATGCCTTTTTAACCTTTTTAATGCTTCAGTGGGTTTCCATAGATACTTATTTACACTAGATACCTATTATCTTAAAATCTTTTTAAAATTCCACCATAAAAACGTTTGTACCAGTATCGTGGACGACGACATTAGGTGGACCCAGATACGTGTTAATTTATAATATCCTTAGCGTTTCCCACATATTTTTGGCGAAAAGAAATTTAGAAGTTTAACTTGGTAAAAAAAAAGGTTATTAAGTTAACAACGTAAAAAACTGGCTTGTTATTTAAGTAAAATACATTAATAAAAATCTCGTAATTAAGGTCCTCATCGTCTTTTAATGTAAGCTTAAATCTCCGGGGGGTTTAGGTATACATTTGTTAGTGATAATATGGCAATTTAATAGCTTTTAGGGTAGAATATTCTACATTGTGATGCTATGCGAACTTTATGACTTGATACAGCCTATTAACAGCTAGGTGGTTAAAACGCCGGGTTAATTAACGTATTTCCGGCTTTATTAGGTTTAATACAACTGTTTACTAGCCTTAAAAATGAAACTATAAGTACTCTTACTTAAGGGCGAGTGGAAACCTCTAACCTTTTTTAACCAGCTCGTTTATTTTAACATTAATTTTAACGCCGAAGGTTTTCATATCCTTTAAGCAAATTAAAAAAGTGGTAAGAGACTTAAGGATATAAAACGTAATCGTTTTCACAACAGTTTAGATTACCGTTGTTCCTAATAACGATAGTTGTTCGCCTAGGCCAAAGCTAACTTTAGCCTTACCCGCATCGTAACGGTTAATCTTAGTAGTTGTTATACTTTCTCTTCGTAATGCCATATACTATGAATAGCCTTTTATTAAGTACCTTGTTATCCCTATGTCCAGCATAATACCTTGAAACGTATGGTCTACGTAACAATCTTGGAGGTTAAAGGTGTATAAGGGGTTAAAGACTTAGTTAGAGTAAAGGTAAAGGGTTTTATTACTTAAAAGGTATAGGAAGGCGTAGTCGACTAATTACTAGGCCGTACCGGGAGCAATATCTTTATACCACTTGATTTATTTAGAAGCTGTAGCGAAAACATTAACTGGATTATTGCCTTTAACGTTTACGATTTAACTTTAGTAGTTTTATTTTGAAATAATAGGGTACTGGGTATAGTATATTACCTTTCAATTGGTACCTTTGGCGGGGGGGGGGGGAGGGAATGAGTTAACCAATAGCTAGACTAATTATAAATTTAATATTTTTTACTACTGTCACGAAGATAGTATTAGCGGTTAATAGTTTCGCCTGAAGCTTAACCCTATTGGCGTTAGAATAACTGTTACCTTTAGTCTAAGGTTAAGGTTGGTAAGCTAAACCTTAGGCTTTATAGGCGCCCGTATTGACGGTCGACGTAATTAACTATCGTAAAGTCCTTTTTATTTACATTAAGGAAGTTGTTAGCTTAGGAGTATATACTAAGCGAGTTTGGTATACGTGCCATTACAATGGCAAACGAGGAGCGTAACTGATTAAAAAAGTCTTCGTAGGTAGCATTTAGGCGTTATAAGGTGTATTCAAATTCTCTAACGCCTGTAATCTCTACCTGTACATATTCGCGAAATTTGGCTTCGCTAACGTAGGTTTTCTCCATAGCCTTTTAACATATTATTGACTTGTTAACCATTTAATTAAAGACATCTATTAGTAATTTCCCTTTTTTTTTCTTTGCCATTATTATAATTTATCTTATAATAACCGAGTTTATATGGTATTGCGCAAAGTGAACATCGTATTCGAAGTAGCCCTTTTTATTATCGTATATTTCGCGAAACGTAGTGGCTTTGGTTAGGAAAGTTAAGTAGTAATCGTTAACGTAACCTGTAAAGATTCCGGGAAACAATAAGTGAAAACCAAAAGGTGGGATCTCTATCTATTTTCAAATATTTTGGAAAGGTATCATTTTAGTATTGAAAAGGTTGTAAGGCTTTTCGTCATAATTCTTTATGTTGTCCCAAATCTTAACGAAATCAGTTATAAGTTTGTAATAAACTTTAACCATTTTAATAGGTTTTAAAGGAAGGTAGTGATAATTATCCCAGCCCTAAATAATTTTTTCTGGTGATTTAAGCCTTAGGGATTTTGAAGCTCAATATTGGAGGTAATTGCTAGTCGCTTGGCTCGAGGGGTAAAGTCTTATAATAGGACTTATGGTAGGATCGTACGCATAGGCGAATCTAAAGGAGAAAGGTTTTTAGGGGTTATAGAGATTAAATTGCTAAGAGGCGATAGGTACTTAAAGTTTTTGTAAAGTTTAACAATTATACTTAATTAACTGGTGGAAAGTATTAACGTTAATACTTCTAGCCGCGTTAATAGCCGTTGTTTTACGTGTTTTTCCACCGCTAAAGGCGTACTACACGTTTTTACGTAATAGTACTAAACTGCTGAACAGGTTAATAAGTTCTTTATTACTAACGCGAAAAAAGGCTTGACTTAGTTAGGGGTAAGTTAAGGGTTCCTTAAATCGCGTATAAAAGCGGTAAGGTTCCTTAACACCTTTTTTTTGGTTATGGTTTTTAAAGGCGTTTTTAAATTTAAGCTAAGTCGAAAAGTTTTTATACCAATTTCGTAATACCTTACAGTAATACATAAACTCCTCACCATTTAAACGTTACTTTAACCTTTAACTTAACCCTTTTTAAAATTCAAGTTTACATACTAATACTTTAGTCGCTAAAGACGTTACGAAAATTGTTCAAGGCGTGGTTATGGTCTTTAGTATTGTTATGCTTAATGATATAATAGCTGATAAAATTGGTAAGGTATTTTTCCGTTGTTTTTCATCGATATCCAACGTTTAAAGGTTTTCGTCGTAAAACTTGGTAAAAGCAGTTTCGAGGGCGTTAATTCTTTTTTGAATCTTTGGGACAGGTGTTATTTTAAGGTTAAAAGCGATGTAGAATTTAGTAAGGCGTATATAGAAGGGAACTTGGTGATCTTTAGACGTGAAGTGGTGTGGAGATTTAGCAACTTAGCGATTTGGCGTAAGGTCGCGCGATGTAGTTTTCTTAACGCAATTTGGTGTTTTCGTTCAAAGCAGCGAACTTAACGATTAAAGTGATGACTGGAGTGAGAAAAATAAAGTAAGAAAAAGGGTGTAATGTAAAGGGTAAGGTCGAAGGTCGTTATTGGTGATAAAGGTTGAAAGTTGTTATTTTTAACGTAAAGACTTCGTTGTTTTTCTTATATTAAAACACTCGTAGTAGTACTAACTTAGCCGTTTGCTAATTTACCGAACTTTAAAACATTTAGCGGTAAATCTTAACGCTTTTCTTCAAAAATTATTAATAAAGATTTCTTGGTGTTTTTAGTAACGATACTATCGTTAACTTCCAAATTTCCATTGTAAGACTGATAAAACCTAGAAGTTTTCTCTGTTTTCCTGCTATTGTAAAACTAATACATTACTAATAAAGGCCTTTCGTAAAAATCTTTCCTCCACCCTAGCCACCGTAACCGTAAAGCGTAACCGGAAAGTAGCTTTTTCTTTTACTTAGCTTATTTGTGCTTAACCTAACAGGCAAGCACTGATTAGTATTGGTAGGCCTTAGATGTTACAATGTTATCGATTAGATCGGTCGAAGTAACAGGTGTATTGTAATAGTCAGATGGTGGATGTATTATTCTAGGTTTGGCAGACCTCTAGCCGATCTGCACTGTAATTTGTAGGGTCAATTGCTTGGACCGTGCCCTAGAGTGAAGTGTAGTATACTGTACTCGACTTACATCCAATACGGTAAGTCTGCACAAATCAATACACTTGCAGTACGGTCAACTTTACTGTAAGTAAAGTTGACCTACTGCATTGCATGAAATACTATTCCAACAACTCTACTTAAAGATCGTGAAGTTTGGGTCTTGGAGGTTAAAATAGGTTTTCGGTACGAATTATACAACTACTTGAGTTAATAGGCCATCGATTTCAACCCTATCTATTTTCTCAAAAGATTTTCCAGTGGTTTTAATAATCTCCTATACCCTAAGATTTACTATTAAGACTTCGTTATCCTTTTTTTTTAACTTACCTAAGTAGTATTATAGATGTGGCTCAATGTGTATTCCTCCTTTTTAACGCTTTCCTTTTTTTCAGGAGTCGCTTGCGTCGGCGGCGTTTTATCGGTTTGTTAATAACGGGTAAAAGAGGTTTATATTAGCACGGTCGCTTTACTTAAAGGGCTTAAAGGTCTTAATCTTTAGCAATCATAATATAGGGTTTAATTCAAGTAGTTCGGAAAGATATAGAACCGTTAGCAGTTTCAACAACTACTTTAGAGTTTACAATACTTAATATCTTATATTGGTCATCTTATTTACCCGGCTCCCCTTATATGGTGACTTCACTTTGCAACGGCAAAGTAAATACGTCGATTGTTAAAGGGATGTTTTTGGTGTTAAAGTCGTTATTAATCTAGCGGCGTGCCGTTTTTATTTCGTAGTTCTCTTAAAGCTTTGTTGTCGGCCGTAACAGGTTTTTAAGTACTTGTTAAAGATGGAGATTCTCTCGTCAAGCGTAGGTACGCTCCAAAAACTAGGAGTGTAGACATTAGGTCATTAAGGCCTATATTGTTATTGAAACCTTTTACTACCATTTATAGGCGTGCCTCTGGTTTCGTAAAGCTTTTAATTTCTAGCGTAAAGATATTATACGTTCGATGAAGTAGGGAGTATTCCCTTTTAACCTTTTTAATATTTTAGTAGGCTTTTATAGATACCTGCTTTTATTAGATACTTATTATTTTGGCATTCTTTTAAAACTCTGTTGACGCAAAGTTGGTACTAGTATCGTGGACGACAAAGTTAGGTAGACCAGTGTATATGTTAATCTATAGCATTCTTAGTGTTTTCCGCGTATCCATTACCGAAAGGGACTTTAGGATCCTAGCTTCGTAAAATCAGGTTACGAAGTTAACGACGTAAAGAATAAACTTGTTATTTAAGTAAAATACATGAATAAAAATCTCATAGTTATAGTCTTTATCATCTTTTAGTGTGAATTTAAATCGTCGGGGAGCTTGTATATACGTTCAATAGTTATGTTATAGTCTTTTAATGGCTTTTAGGATAGAATATTCCACATCATTATGCTTTGCGGATTTCGAAATTTTGTATAGCCTGTTAATAATTAAGTAGTTGAAACGCCAGTATATTTAATATATTTTCGTCTTCGCTAAGTTTAATACCATTGCTTTTAAACCTTGAGTGTAAAACTATAAATGCCCCCACTTCAAAGCAAATAAAAACCACTAGCCGTTTTTAACCAGTTCGTTTATGTTAATGTTAAAGTTAACGTTGAGGGTCTTTATATTCTTGAAACAAAGTAAAAAAGATATAAGCGATTTAAAATTGTAAAACGTAATCGTTTCTATACCAATTTTAATTGCCGTTATCCTTAATGATGATAGTTATTTGTTTAGGCTTAAGTCAACTTTAATCTTACTTGTATCATGAAGATTAATTTTAGTAGATATGATACTTTTCATTTGTAATTCCATTTATTGCGAATAACATCTTGTTAAGTACCTTACTACCCCTATATTTGGCATAAAACCTTAAAACGTATGGTTCGCGTAACGATTTTTAAGGTTCAAAGTGTATAAGGGGTTAGGGGTTTAGTTACAGCAAAGGTAAGGGTTTTCATCACCTAAACGGTATAAAAATACGTGGTCGGCTAGTTACTAGGCCGTATGGAGAACAGTATTTTTATGCCATTAATCTATTTGGAAGTATTAATGACAACGTTAACAAGCCTATTGTCTGTAACGTATATAATTTAATTTAAGTAATTTTGTTTTGAAGTAGTAAAGTATTAGGCGTAGTATTCTTCCTTCCGGTTATTATATTTGGTAGGGAGGAGGGGGGTAACAAGTTAATTAGTAACTAAACTTATTATAAATCTAACATATTTTAGTACTATTACGATAACTGTATTGACGGTTAACAGTTTTTCCTAATATTTGGTCTTATTATCGTTAATGTAGCTATTACTTTTAGTTTAAGGTTAAAATTAATAAGCTGGATCTTAGGCGTTATAGGCGCCCGTATTTACGGTCGACGTAATTAACTACCGTAAGGTTTTCTCTATCCACGTTAAGGAAGTTGTTAGCTTGGGAGTATATATTAAGCGAATTTAGTATATGAGCTTTTACAGTGGTAAACGAGAAACGCAACTGGTTAAAGAAGCTTTCATAGGTAGTATTTGAACGTTGTAAAGCATATTCGAACTAGTTAACGCCCGTGACTGTTATCCGTATTTATTTACGAAGTATGGTTACTTACCCAAAGCCGGTGGAAAACTAATACGAATCGGGGCCAATTCGTTTTTAAGTTATTAAGTTGTAATTACAAATTAAGCGAAATTAAACGTAAGGTTGATAGTTAAAATCGATTAACCTGGATAATATAATTACTTTATAGTCGACGCAATATAGCTTACAGTATTTTATCAGCAAAAAAATTGGTTTACGTTGGCTCCGAATGGGTAAAAGGTATATTTATAAGAGTGGAAGACTAGGTATTCGCCGACAGCCTATCTTCCTCGATAACGCTTGAGTATAACGTAAAACTATTATTGTTTTGTATTCATTCATGTATTATAAATAATATTCCTTCCAAAAAATGAAGAAAACCCTCAATAATCTATTATAATTCGTTTTACGATAATCAATTAAATATTTATTAAATAAGGTTTAATATTAAGATACGGTAAACGACTAGAAAAGGCTATCGTAACCCTTTGTACAAGACTTATAAGCATATGTAGTTCCTACCTAATGTCTATCTCGTTACGTGCGCTTATACGTGCCAGGTATGAACCATACCTAGTCCGTACCTGATTAGTACCTAGCTAGTGCCCAGCCCGTTACATGCCCTTACACGTGCCGTATACGGACCATACCCGGTCCGTACCCGGTCTGGGCTCAGACCGGGTACTGCCTATCCCGTTACGTGCACAGTCACATAACCTATAGACTTAATGGCTAATAGCCTGAGTCCATAACACCAACCCATTACTATACGCCTCGCCGCTATCTTCCTAGATGATATTAACAAAGTGTTTGCCTTAAATATAATCGTTTTTATCGACTATAAGCTTCCTAAAGCCTTTAAAGAGTTTTCTACTTTATTTGATCAAGCGTTGGAAGATAAGTTACCCCTTTATCACTTCGAAATAGATTACTAAATTGTTCTTTAAAAATATATTAGGAGCTCAATTTTAGAAATACTGCAGGGCTCGTTCTGTGGCATATGTCGAAAGGAGTTCCTTACGTTAACCGAATTCTTTAACCAAAGTTATATTCGCGTAAATAGCTCCTTAACGGGTTCCTCTATACTTTTTGGTAAGAAATTTAAGGGTAACTTACGTTTTTATGTAGACTACTATAAACTTTACGTTATTACAAAGGTAGACCGCCACTCTTTTCCCTTTTTCAAGGAAAATTTTGCGAATACCTCCCGAGTTAAATAGTTCATCAAGTTGGATATTAAAGCCGTTTTTTATAAACTCTGTATTTAGGAGAGAGATAAGTGGAAACATGAGTTCTGTAGATGTTTTAAACTTTTTGAATAGCTAATTATCTCCTTAGGCTTTTATAATACACTACTAACTTTTGAATGTTATATCAATTTCTTGCTATGACCCTTTCTCGATATTTTTAATTTTGCTTTCTTTTACGATCTTTATATGTATTTTAGTTACCCCAATTACTATTATAATCTTGAGTTTAAGTAAGTACTAAACGCTTTAAGCGTTATTAATTTTCATTTATATATATTGAAATGTAAATTCATTGTTGAAAAGACCAAATACCTGGGATATGTTATCGAAGTTAAAGTTGGTCTACGTATGAACCCAGAAAAAATACATATTATCTGGGAATAGGCGACTTGTGTTGTATTAAAAAAAGGGGTTTTCACGGGTTTACCAATTTTTACCGATAATGTATTCGCAATTATTTTATAATAGTTAGTCCTTTCATTCGATTTACTTGGAAAAGTAAACCTTTTTGTTGGGAACACTAGGAAAAAATTTCTTTCGAACGTCTTAAATGCAACTTACTTTTGAAGTCCGTTTTTATTTAGTTTAATACCGACCGAAATATATTTTTGAAAGCCGATTGAGTTGATCGGGCCTCAAGAGATTATCTACTTTAATAAGACGCTTAAGGTCATTTACACTCAATAACATATTACTCTTTGTACTTGTTGCCCACCAAATATAATGATGAAATTTAATTTAAAGAATTAATTCAAATTATGAATTTTTTGAAAATATAGAACGTGGAGCTCTCAGACACGAACCACCAGTTTTTTATTTTTCCAGATCATAAAAACTTGGAGTATTTTATAATTATACGACGAATTTCCTAACGACAAGTTTACTAGTCAGAACATATTTTCTAGTTTTTTTGTTTTTCAATTTTCTTCATAATAACGGGGCTTTGTTGTTAGAGTCTTAGATCGTTGCAACATTATCGATTCGAATCGTGATCTAAGTAATAGTAGTATTGCATTGGTTAAGTGGTGGATGTATTGTTCTAGGTTTGGTAAACCGCTAGCCGGTTTATACTATCATTTGTATGGCTAATTGCTTAGCTCGTACCCTAGTATAAAGTATAGCGTATTGCACTCGACTTTCACCCAATACGATAATTCCATAAATAATACACTTAACATGAAGTATAGTCAACTTTACTGTAAGTAATGTTGACCTACTGCACTGCATATAATACTATTCCAACACTGGCAGCTTTTTAATTTGTAGGTATACGCTAATTTAGTTAACCAATCTTTTCCGGTTAATACTAAATAGAGATATCATTTACTTTCCAACCCCTTGTCCAGTTCAATTGAATTCTATAGTAAATTACACCCAATTGCATACAAATTAACCTCATTCGATATTAATTACTCCATTGTTTCAAGATCTAAATTTATTCATTCTTACCAAAAAATCTTCCGTCACAGGCTTTTACAAGCCTCCAATTTAGCCTTGCTAATTAAAAAAATCTATATCGTTAATTCTCTGGTAGTCTTTTAGTCTGCCAATATAACACTGATCGCCGGTACGTAACTTGAGCTCACTAGACGGCTTATTAACGTAGCCTTTGATACATATAGTTAGCTTGTTATTATTCACAAACCTTTTAGGGCTTTATTTAATATTGCCTTCGTTATAGCATCTACGAGATTATCTTTACCGTTAATCCATCGGAATTCCTTAATCTCCCTCCCTTCATTGGCTTTACGGAGTACAGTTACGTCGATTATTGAGCGTTTTTCATAACTGGTTCCGAGGTTCGAAAGATATTCAAAAAGATCTCCTTAAATTAATACAAATTACCACTGGAATAGGAGAAATATTTATTTACCTAGTAATAATATTAAGAGTTTCTCATAGTTCTATACCTATATTAAAGCCTGTCATCATACCGTAGACCTCCGAAGCTAACACGATTCGTATAATCCTCTTGTACTCCATGGAGGTCTAGTAAATTAGACTACCGGTAATGCTTAACTGGTCTTGTACCTATACCGCAATAGAGAGGTCGTAAAAGGCTTCCGGTTAACATCAGGTAACAATATAGATACCCCAAGCATACTATTTCAAGTACCTTTAAGCCTTGGCCATATGAGTCTTATCAATTGTAGCTAAAATAATACTCTAGCCCTTTTAACGAAAGCTAAGACCGTTATCAACCCTAAGCATACGTATTGACGATCTATTAAAGTTAAGTTCAGTACTTTCCGTTAAATTTATTACTGGCTTACAATTCCAAAACTTAAGGTCCTTAATCGCCTGCTATTTTAATACCTCAAAGTTAGCCGTTCCTAAGAAATAATTATCGTTAGTTTGTGTACCTACTACGCCAAAGTCCCTCTCCTACGTTACTAAAATGTACGGGTCGTACGTTAAAAACTTTATTGTTAGCTGTAAATTGAAGTGCAACTAATAAGTTAGGAATTAATAAACACTAACTTCAGTTAATCCGTACATTAATTTAATACACTGTATTACCATCACCGAAAGGTAAATAACACGTATTTCTTGTAACAGTTTTAATAATACGATCAGTTTTAAATCCGTTACTAATTACGTATATACTTACATTATATTACGACCATTAAGTATAAAATTCCCTTGAGTATGAATTAGTAAACTTGTTACCAAAGCGACTACCAAACGTTAGCTAATCTTTTCAATCGTTAGCGAATACGTAAAAATTTAGTCTTTACCTTTATTTCCATATCCTTAAGCAATCAAACATTACTTTTCGTACGACTCTCCCGCAATCTTTCCTTTAACATCGTAAATAATCCGTGAATTAAAGATCGTAACGTTTAAGTTTTAAAAGTTAAAATCGGACTTCGGTATAAATTATACAATTCCTCAAATCAATAGGCTATTTATGTCGACTTTATCACTTTCTTGGAAAGGTTTGCCGAAGGTTTTAATAATCCCTTACGCTTGGAGATTTAATATCAAGTCTTCGTTATCCTTCTCTTTCCTGCTTACCCAAATATTATTTTAAATACGATATGTTATGTATTTCTCTTTTTTAACGTTTCTCTTTTTCGGGGGTCTTCCGCGCCGACAACGTTTTATCGGCTTATTAATGACGGGTAAGGGAAGTTTATATTAGCTCAGTCGCTTAGCTTAAAGGATTTTATCTTTGATAACCCTAATATAAAACCTAACCCAAGTAATTGGGAAAAATATAGGACCGTTAGCAATTTTAACAACTACTTCAGAATTTGCAATACTTAAAATATTATATAGGTCCTCCAAATTATCCGGCTCCCGCCACACATACAATTTACTTTATAACGGTAAATTAAGTACGTCTATTATTAAAGGGTTGTTACTAATATTAAAAGAATTATTAACCTGGCAGCGTACCGAATTTTTTTTTCGCAATTTTTTATAAAGCTTTACCGTAAGCCGCAACATATTTTTAAGAACTTATTAATAGTGGAGATTCACTTGTTAGACGAGAATATGCTTTAAAACTTAGAAACGTTAGCACTAAGTCGTGAGGACCCACAATGTCGTTTAGACCTTTTACCGACATTTGTAAATGTTCTTTCTAATCTGTAAATGTTCTATTTTCCAACGTAAAGATATTATACGCTGGACGAAATAGGGCGTATGCCCTATTAACCTTCCTAATACTCCAGTAGGTTTTTACAGGTACCTATTTACACTAAATACCCATTATTTTCACATCTTCTTAAAACTCTGCTGTCGCAAAATTAATACCAGTATTATGGATGACGACGTCAGGTAAACTCATGTACGTATTAATGCACAACTTCCTTAAAGTTTCTCATGTATACTTTACTAAAATGGACTTTAGAAATTTAGCCCTGTACAAGAAAGTTGTGTAATCAATGACGAAAAGTATATTTTTATTATTTAAGTACAATTTATCGATGAAAATGTCGCAATGAAAGTCCTTATCGTCTTTTCATGTAAACTTAAATCTCCGGGGGGCTTAGATATACGTTTAACAATAGTAACAAAGTCTTTTAATAAGTTTTAGGGCAAAGTATTCCATATCTTCATACCCTATAGACTTTAAGACTTTATACAGCCTATTAACGGTTGGGTAATTAAAGCGCCGGTATAGTTTACGTATCTCTGGCTCCGTTAAGTTAAACACCACTGCTTTCGGACTTTAAAAATGAAATCATAAATACCCCCCCACTTAAACGCAAGAGAAAACCTCTAGCTTTTTTTATTAGATCGTTTGTATTAATATCGACGTTAACGCTGAGAGTCTTTATATCCTCTAAGTAAAAAAGAAAAAGGGTAAATTACTTAAAGATATAGAATGTAATTGCTCCCACAATAGTTTAAATTAACGTTATCCCCAGTAAAGATAGTTTTTCGCCTAGTTTAAAGCCCACTTTAGCCTTATCAACATCGTAACGATTAATCCCAATAGCTGTAGTGATTTCTCTCTGTAGTACCACGTACGGCGAATAGCCTCCTATCAAGTACCTTACTGTACCTATATCTAATATAATACCATAAAACGTGTGGTCAGTGTCATAATCGCGAATATTAAAGATATATAAGGGGTTCAGTTCTTGGTTAAGGTAAAGTTAAGGGATTTCACCACCCAAACGGTACAAAGAAGCGTGGTTGGCTAATCAGTAAGCCGTGGTAAAAGTAATATCTTGATGCTAATTAATTTACTTAGGGCTATTATTACCATCAATTAGCTTATCGCCCCCGAAGTCTACGGTTTAATCTATGTAATTTTGTTTAAAAATGGTAGGGTACTAGATATAATATATTACCTTCCTATAATTTCGCTCAGCGAGTGGATTCTAAATTAAGAAATAGTCAGACTTACCACAAATCTAACATCTTTTACTACTATTATAACGATAATACTTACGGTTAGTAAGCCTACCTAAATTTTAACCTTAGTAGTGCTAGCGTAGCTGCTGCCTTCAGCCTATAGCCGATAGGAGAGACCTTAAGCGTTAAGAGCGCTCGTAGCCGTACTTACGATCGACGTAATTAACCGCTATAAGGTATTTAAATCCAAACCCGAGAAAATCATCAATAGTAAAAGCTAACTCCGCATCCCAAATTTCTATACATCTCTTATAACTAGACTCAAATTAAACCAAAAATAAAGAAATTTTTGTACCTGAAACAAAAGAAACAAACGAAATAAAGTATTCAAAATATTAAGGAATGAATCTAATTTTATCTCAATAACAAACAAAATAACTCTATTAAAACTTTACTATTGGTTGAATTTATATAAAAGATACACACACATCGATGATGAAATGATTTTCTCTTCATGAAAATTACAAATACAAACCAACGCCTTATTACAATGATATATTGAGACTATATACTACTATAACAAGCCAAAAACAAACGAAGCTTTAACAAAATATTTAATTATAAGGTCAATTCATTTGAAGCCTAATAATTTCATGCACCAATATTCAAAATAGTAGGGAATCAATATTCTCAAATAAGGATAAAATCAATATTATCTGACAAGAAATTCAAACCAAAGAAAAAGCAACCAATAAACTAAACTATAAAACAATTGATATATTTCATACTTTACGAAATCCATTAAACGTCATTTACATGATATCATTCAACTAAAAAATGAAAATACGTCATAAACTCTGTATAGTACTCGTTGGAATAATAACATTAAATGCAAAACCAAACCAAAACACTACATCAAAGATAATAATCCAAAGCATATATATGATGATTTATCGATGAACGTAATGATGATGCAAAAATATATTTTAAATAGAAAGACTGTAATTATTATAAGAATACATAATTGACTATTCAAGACTTAAAAAATAAATAAACGATATAATAATATAATTATCAGCGCAAAAAAAAATAACCCTATCCACTATAACATTACTTACATCTACAAAATGCTAATTGAATCATTTAAATGAGGTATTAACATCCGAATACAAGGATTAATTAGTAACCGCTTCTTGAGCCACCTTGAAAATTCAACAACATTACGCTGTAACACATTTCGTTTTTACCAACTTTACCAACTTTTCCTAAAAACACGTTTTGAACTTTTAAACGAAAACAAACTGAAAAATATATATTTTCACGAGTTTTTATCTTGACCGACTCCTTCCAATCTTAAGATTTACAACTATAGAAATGGAAAAGCGCCTCTGTGAATTGAAATATAGGAAACATTAGTTGGGAATACGGGTATAACAAAAACAACAATCTAACAAATTCTTTGAAAGCGAAAACCATTAAAAGAATAGAAAATTTGAATATAATATGAATGAATATTTACTAAATTTACCATCTTATGAATGACCTCTTCTTTGCGACAAAAAAATACAGCATAAGTTAATGACAATATTGTTCAATAAGAAACGATCAAGAACAATGAAGCGTTTTTCTGATAAAAAACGACGTTAAATACGACTTTTTAATACAGAAACTCGATAATTCATCCGATATAACAAATGAGTCAGGTATAATATAAGGAAAAGAATTAAGTATATTGAATTAAAACAAACCTACAAGATTACCCAAAGAGAAAGAAAGAAGATGTAAATTTTATAATAAGTTAAAGCATGTTTTAGTGGAAAATAAGCTAATAAAAGAGTTCATTTATTTTAAGATTTTAATCAAATATATCGAACTGAGTTATACATATATCTTATGTTAACAACTCAAGGTCAAAGTTAATACGAAATCATAAAGTTTTACTTAATATCAATAAATACTGACCAATATTAAGAAATGTGAGTAAATACCAACTAATATTACTAAAGAAAAACGATACAATATTAAAATGCTAAGTATATTATAATACTTAAATCATCTTTCAAATAAAATGATGAATATTATATGAGTTATTCTTATAAATATTTCCTTCAAATCACTTTAGAACCTTTTGATTAGCTTATGAAAACTATTAATATTATTTACTCTTTCTACTTTTACTATTGATTTCATACCATCAATCCTGCTACAACTTTAATTTACTCATAGATATGGAGTGTGATCATTATAAAAACGAATAAATATAGACCGCTTGGTATATATAGAGTATATTTGGTTTGAAAATAATAATAATAATATAATATATAAACTTTATTCTTTTTAGGAATCAAATTTAATGTAAGTATAATCAATAAAATTTCAAAAAAGAATCCAATAAATATTTTGGTAAAATTATAGCAAATAAAACCTGTGCATAATAAAACAGTCTTTAGATATAAATGTTTTAATACTTTGACTATAACAAAACCCGAAAGAGTATAGTTTAGTATTAAATTTCCTCCTTTCAACCACTATTTTCTTAATTATTAAAATAAAAACACAAGGCTTTTTTCAATTACTAACAAGACAGCACAAAATAGTTAAAACCGCCATAACTCAAAACTCAATAATATTCAAATATTATTTTTTCTTCCAAACTAAACTTTCAGTAATTCAAAAAATCAAAAAAATAGATCAATATTAATTATATTTGACAAGTCGATTTTTATTATAATAGAATGAATTACTCATTCTAAAAGTGATATAGAAAGATATAAAAAATAAAGTGTTGCAACAATCATTGACTATGATTTTTTTCATGTCAATTTAGGCGTACCCATTTAACATAATGTATGGGCTAAGATATGGTATATATTAATTAGAGTTCCGGTTGTCTAGAAACGTTCCCAACTTAAAACTTACCTACAACTTTTTCAATGCAATTCTAACTATTACTTTTATTATTATGATTCTAATGAACTATTATTACAACTATTAAAATGTTACCAACTCTAATTAATTTTTAATAAGATTAAGCGCATATCAGTCCTGTAAAACAAAAGAATACGGCATTCCTAAACAACTGGAGTTCAGCGTACAGAAAAATTTACATTCAACTTAAATCTTGAGATTTTACGTATTGATTTATAATCGCTTTGGCAAAAAAGTACAATGAGGTGTCAATGATACTATCGGTAACGAATGATTAAATATCATTTCACTTTCCCTTTCATTCATGGAATGAAATTCGAAGAAAAAAATCTATCGAATATAATGGAAAACGAGCGGATGAAAACGAAATTTATAAACGTACAAAAACCTTCATTCGAAATATCACGGAAGATTTGTAGTTGAAGTTGATCGACAGAAAAATTACTGATAAATAATTTACCATTTATATAGCTAAGTTTCTACTTGAAGGATTTCAACTTAATAATATAAATAAAAATAATGGCGGAGAGTTATATACCATCTTCTGTAAGAGCTTGCAAAACTAGTAAATTAATATGTAGCAACAGGTAGACTTCAATATTAAATTTAAATTAAGACTCGCGATAATCAAAATAAAATTATACATTTATTGAGCTGGTAAACTTACACTAGCTGATAATCTTTACAACAATACTAGCATGGCCGAAGTCTCAAAGTTTCTGGCCAAATATTCAGTTACTCCTATATTAAAAAATTCAGAAAAAAAAAACTAAGATGTTAACAAAATTCCTTAGTACCCCATTTCGCAACAAACCACCTAAAAAAAAAATCTCATATTTATTAATTTCAATGACTAGAAATTATATTTAGAATCTCATTAACCGACGAAAATTCTCATAATATCCCAATACAACTCAATAAAATTTGAAAATTCTCACAAGGAAAACCTTCAAACCCCAGCTCTTCAAAACCTTTTTGACGTCCTATAAGACTTACCAATTCCCGAAAACCCTTTAAAGGACCTTAAAAACACAATAACTGAAAACTTTTAGGGGGCTGAAAAAGAAGCTGGACAAAAGACTACACAAAAATATAGATAAAATGCTAGGCAACAAATGCAACAATCCGAACAGATTCTCCCGCCGAAAAAAACACTAAGGACATAGCATATCAAATGATTAGAAACTTCCCGTAAAAAAAAACAAAAAACATAAGACTCTAAATTTGTCAGCTAGTTGAAATGTCATGTAAACTAAAACTAACTGACATAACAATACATAAGTATATATAAAACTTTAAGAACTGCCAAATTAATAAGCGATTGATACGTGGGTTTTATATACACGCAATAAAATATTTGTGAGAGAAAATATATGTAACTAATTCACGGGTTAAAGATTAAATACTTGGAGTTTTAAGTTGAAATAGAACATAATTGGCTTCAAAAAAACAGAAGTATTTACAATTGTTACTGGAAAGCTGCATCACAATACTCACTATCATAATATAAAACCATAAAGTCAAAGATGTTGGGATAATTATTGAATGCGGTTATTTACATGTTAATTGGGATATTTTTTAACATAGAACACAGGTGAATATTGAGCTCATATAGAGTAGGGTTCACGTTATTTAGCAACCTGTCTAAATCAAGACTTAGATATAACTTCAATCAAGGCAATAACACGACTTGATTCAATCATAGTGATTCGAATCAACAATTGTTGCGACAACCAAAAGCTTAGCAACAGAAAGAAATGTAGGAACATATAAATCAAAAAATTCTTTTCCTTATGCGTGGTATCAATATTACTATTCTTAGATAGGTTATTCAATCTAGTTATAGTATATAATTTAGTATCTTCAGTTTATATGATGAATTCTAACCTAAAGTTTGATTTAATCATTAATTTTCCTATTTGCAGTTGTTTTGAAGGGTACAAAAGAGTATTAGATAGGATTAGTAGAGATCTAGGTTTTGTTTCATTAAATTTCACGCTTCGTTCAATAAATATAGATTTTGAATATAGTTTCAATATTTGTTAGTCAATGATCTTAGAAATTAACAATTGAATTAACAAAATCTTGGTTAATTGAAGTTTATTCAATTTTAATGAAGTTTTCTATTTTTACTGTTTACAAGAGTATTAGTTAATCATATATCGTGATCATGACTATAATCATACTTTATTTTTAGTTAGAATTTTGAGTATTGGAAACAAAAGTAGAGACGAAAATACGGTTCATATTAAACGATAAAAATTGTATAGTAATTTCAAATTTTGACAATTCAAAATATATTATATTTTGAAATCGATTTATAATAAAAATTAGGCTTATAGTGGTAGGCGATTTTCGTTAAAACGTAGATAATTCGAATCTCTAGTCTAAGTAACTAATATACTGCATTGAAAGTAGTAAGATAATCTTTTTAAGCTTAGCAGATGGATAACTCGATTTCAAACTTATCTGTATAGGCAATTGCTTAGCCCGCATCCTATATTCAATTTGGTACTAAATATACAGTCTAAATCATTAAATTTCGGTTAATATAATCAATTTACAGTTAATATAGTTAACTTAACTTTATTGCAACTAACTGATATTTTAATATTCGAGACTGTTGTATATTCGTACACATCATTATAACCGATAACCAATTAGAGGAAACAGCTTAACTCTTTCCTATATTTATAAGAATTACTTCAATAGGTCTCAAACTATTTTAAACCTTAGTTGCACTTCAATTGAAGTTACATACCCTATAATTACAAACATCAATTCGTTCATTTTTACGTTTAAATGTTTTATCAAAAACTTATACACCACTAATATCATACCTTTAGGTAATGTGTTTTAACACGGTATTTTTACATATTATCTGGTTAATATTCTATTTTACCAATGTATCCTTATTTCTCTTCGCTACGTACCAGGTATACTAGCTAATACTCGTATCACTTAATCCGTACAATCAATTTAGTACTATCCATAAACCTTTCTAGGAAGCCGCTTTATATAGCCTTGCTCATCGCGCCAGCAATATTATCTTTGCTATCAATTTAATTTAACCTGTCATTTTTATACCCTCCTTAATACTATTATATTGATTATTAAGCGCATTGGATTTTTTCTTTCGCATTTGAAAAACAATTTGTCAAAGTTGCAGATGTTAATACAAACGGTAATATATATTCAATAAAATCTCATATATTAGGAAATAATATTTAATATACCGTTCATTATCCTACTCGTATTTAATCCTAATATTACATTGTAAGTCTTAAACATAGGTAGGTTCCATTTTACATGTTTATATTTAATCGATATTTAGCATACGAGGTTACCGGTAGTTGTCAACTGCCTCTCAAACTTATTGTTGGTAGGTTTTTATTGTTGTACCATAGTTGATTCGAATCTCTATAGTTGAAGTAACTGGTGCTGCATTGGAATTGGTTAATCGGATGAGTTGTAGGTTTTAAGTTCAGAAGACCGCTAGCCAGTCTACACGCTAATTTCAATAGCCAGATATTTTGGCACGTACCCTACTTTGAATTGGGCACCTACTTTACTATACTTGCAGTCAATCCCTCAAGCTGCAGTCAATTTTACAGTCAGTGCAATCAACTAACTGTAAGTATAGTTAACTTGATTGTATTGCATTTGACTGCTATTTAAATACTGACAGCTTTTTGTTTTGTGTCTGTACGCTAGAGTAACCGGCTACCAATTGGTGGAAACCTCTAAAATCCCTCCTTGATTCAGAAGCCAAATCCCTGTCGATTCTAAACAATTTGCACTGAAATTAATATCAATTACAGCCCTTTTCCCCACATCTCCGATCTTTTCGTTTCTCAACTCCCGTACATAAGTCTCTTGCTATAGACCTATACGCATTACGCATTCTACCACTTATATCCCTTTTACCAGTAATTCAACCTATTGCCACCGCCACCGTTGCCTACTCCCCTATTATTATGGTAGTTTTCAAGCTTGCTAGGGTATCCTTATTTTTTTACGTTACGTACCGGGTAGTTCACGTAGACCTAGATTCGTACTATTAGCGTATTACTATTCATAAACTGTTTCTGTACGTTATTAGCTGTAGCTTTAGTTATAAAGTTAATAGTGTTATCATTACCATTAATCTATCGAAACTTATGAATTTCCCAAGTTTTCTATACCTCCTTCAAAGTTATTACATTTATCATTAGGCGTTTTTTTATTAGTGATAACTAATTTTGATAGGTATTGGTAAGGGCTTCGGGAATTTGTATATACTATTATAGGTATCGGAGGTAGTTCTAGCTGTTTATTAATAATCTCTAACGTGCCCTTAGTTATTATACCAATATTAAAGACTGATATTATACTATATATCTCCAATATCAGTACGTTTCTCGTTATATATTCATAATCAACAGATATATAATATATATTGTTCTACAAAATTATAAACTGTTCTTTAAACATTCTTTAATAACAAGTATTCTATGAAACACAATTTACAATATAAGGTTAGTGTTATTAGTAAAAGGGTCGTTCTCAAAATTCATTAACTTCGCTTTTATTAAATCCACCGAAAACACATATCTGGTCATATATTCTTCATTTGTCATTTAATTCTTTTATTTGGAAAAAATTGAAGTCTTCGTTCTGTGGATCTTCTTTATATATTGTAATTTATAAGTCTTATAACGTTTCTGGTTGACATAACGTAGCAATGTAAGTTGTGCGTACGTTTTACTTTAGATATATTTTTAATTTTTACTTATCAACATTGTATATCATAGTAAGGTTCATGGTTTAACCTTTGGAACATAAAGTAATATACTCGCAGTCGTTGATTTTAACTTTAACGTTATGGATACAGATTAACGATCTATTAAAATTAAGTTATGTTCTCTTCACTAACGTTTCGATCGGTTTACAATTCCAAAGGCCTAATTTCTCGAAAATACGTTCTTTCGCTATTATAAACCTAGTGTTTTCGAAGAAAAATATATCTTTAGTTTAAATTCTCCTAATGAAATCTTTTTTCTACGTAATTAATAAATACAGGTCGAATATTGACGTTTTTATACACAGTTTATTTTGAAAATAGACTTAGTACATTATAGCCTAATAAATACTTATTTCGGCTAGTTTATACAAAGATTTGTTATAACATACTACCGTACCAGATAAAAATTTGTTCCTTAGGTTTTTCGGAAGCTTTAATAGTATTATTTGTTAAAAATAAGTAGCAGTTTACATATAAGTTTGCTGTTAGTAGAGCTTTGGACGTTGCAACGTTATCGATTATATTGGTCGAAGTAACAGTAGTACTGCGTAGTCAAGTGGTATATGTATTGTTTTAGGTTTGGCAGACCGCTAGCTCATCTGCACGGTAATTTGTATGGGTAATTGCTTGGTCCGTGCTCTAGTGTAAAGTAGGCGAATACTATACTTAACCTGTCCTTAATCTAGTAGGCGAACACAAAACAATACACTTAATTTTCAGTTAGTATAATCAACTTTACTATAAGTAAAGTTGATCTACTACACTGCAATTGCTACTATTCCAACATTTTCGATTGATTAGTTGTTGGCCAAATTAATAATTTTTTTCGAATGTTTTTTTTTATACAAATATTACCGACTTATCTTTACAAATAGGCTTTCTAATAACCCTCGTTAATAAAGGCAGGCCGGAGGATTGATTTAGCATAATTGGCAACATAATCCATTAAACTTTAGATATCTACGACATAATAGTTGATTTTAATACAAGTATAACTCTGTGGAAACCCCTCAACATTATCTCCAAACAGCTAAAGTCTCCTACCATCCCGGTAGTAATCTGTACCGACTCGAAAAGCCTGTTTCAATATCTTTTAAAGCTTAGAACCACCAGTAAAACACGTCTAATAATCGACGTAATAGCTCTCCTCAAAGCCTATGAAAACAGGGAAATCAAAAAGTTTCGATAAATAGATAGGATAGATAATTCTATTAATACTATAAAGAAAACATCACCAAATAAGGCCCTTAAAATATTTGTAGACAATAACAGGCTAACTATATATATCAAAAACTACATTAATAAGCTATCTAGCAAAGCTAAGTTATATACCAACAGCCAAAGATATACTAACAAACTAAAAAACTACCAAAATAATGGCAACTTTTTTAAATAATACAGTAAAATTAAAGGCAATAATAGCTGAATTAACCCACGTAAGTTAAGCAAAACTCAAAGGTAATTTAACTCATGCTAGTTAAAACGGCCAATGGTAATAGGGGGTAACATTGGTAGTACTAAAAGGGTAGCAGTACTAAAAGGATAACAAGGCTAGTAATAACCTAATTAATACACATGTATTAACAAAAGTAGCAAATGACTTGACCCATATAGGTAAAAAAAGCTAATAGCGGCAATAAGCTAATACGTATACGTTTATACTAGAAGACTTGTATATGGGAGTGGATACAGGCAGGTCTCGGAGCCGTAAAACAAATAAAGGTAATTTGTGGTAAATTAACGTATGTGAGGCAATTGAAATTAATAGGTGTCTAATCAGTTATCGAGGACGAAATTCAGCAATTACCGGAAAAGATGAATCGACTACTCCAACGTACGTGTACAAAATAAAAAGCCGTTAGTATTGGAATAGTAGTAATTACAATGCAATAGGTCAACTTTACTTATAGTAAAGTAGACTATACTAAACTACAAATTAAGTATATTATTTTGCGTAGGCCTACTATATTATCTGCAAGTCAAGTACAGTATACGCTCACTTCACACTTGAGCACTGGCTAAACAATTAGCCATACAAATTACTATGCAGACCGGCTAACGGTCTGCCAAACCTAGAACAATACATCTACCACTCGACCACGCAATACTTCTGTTACTTCGACCAATCGAATCGATAACGCTGCAACGTCTAAATCCCTACCAACAGTTAGTTATATGAACTGTAAAGTCAAGCACAATATATGCACAGTTTAAACTAGGTTACAGGCAAAGCAATTAGCTATACAAATTAGTGTACAGATTGGCTAACTGTCTACCAAACCTAGAAAAATGCATCCACCACTTGACCATGCAATACTACTATTATTTCAATCGATTCGAATCGACAACGTTGCAACGTCTAAAGGCCTATCATTGGCAAGACCTATCAACACTTTGAACATATAACTTTAACACTTAAATTTCCAGATGGGTTTAATAAAAATATCTTAGTAGTTTTACTATACTATTGCTACTTATAAACTACCGCAAACAACTAACACAATCGTTTAACTCTCTCTACTTCACTGTTATAAATAAATGACGCAATTTATAAGGACACTTCGTAAAAATTATTCCTCTACTTTACGTAATTACAAAACATAACCAGAAAGTAGCTTTTTCTTCTATCTAGCTTATTTATACTTAACTTAATAAACACTAATCAGTATTAGTAGGCCTTTTTTGTTATAACGTATCGATTCGACTCTGGTCAAAGTACCTGGTATATTACATGAACAGTGGTAAGGTTGTCCCTTCTACGTTTGGCAGATGACTAGCCGGTCTACCCACTAATCTTTATAGGCAACTACTTGGCCCGTGCATCACATTGAATTGGGCACTTGCAGTCAATACAGTCAACTTGCAGTCAGTACAGTTGACTTGACTGCACTGCAATTGACTGCTGTTCCAACAGTTTACTTAATAAAAAATCATTTTGTAATTTTATAATGATTTTTAATTTTCGACGTCAATTATTACCATTGTAGTGATAAATCTTTTACGCTGGTAGAACGCTGTATATCAAGAAGAAATACCTAAAAGACTATAGTTGTGGCTTTTTGACTACATGTTGTAAGGAATATAGCAGATGTGCTAACTGTATTTGCCATTACAGCTGGCCCGTGCGCCATTGTAGTTGGCCCGTGCATTCGGGACCCAATTGTCCGTATTGACTTGGACCCACAATCGTACGATTTACCTACTCGACCTAGTGAGCAACTGACTTGTTGCTTTGGGTCCCAGGTGTAGTGGGATACAAAACCCTGTGCAAAAGTTACATCAGCGGAATACACAAGGATTCATCCATTTGGGAATCGATGGAATGGGAAGCATCGGGGCCAGATTAGCAGTTTAGCGTACGTCCAAAGCATGGGGGACCCGAGGGCTCAAGGCTGTGTGTGCCGAGCTGGTGATGTCCTTCTCGAAGGTTGTGAACATCTGCCGTTGGGTACAGAGCACGCATGTATGAGATGGTGATGGAATACGCTTGGAGGCAGTCGAGAGATGGAGGGTTTGACATTCCCATCTGTTGTCGTGCAGCAGTTAGTGTCTCGCGCTTATCATGCGTCGAACCTTCCATGCATCCTTCCATGCTTTGGGGGCAAGACAGCGGCTGAAGCAGTGGTCTGTCTGGTTTCGTGCTGCTGTACCGGGTTGGTTGATGTGCATAATAGTACAATTACGTGGTGAGCGCCCCGCCGAGAGCTACCTTGTTGCATCCTTGCACCCCAGCGGGACGATGCACAGGCCACGGGCTGCACTGTTCGCTAGACTGTTCGCGACTGTGGCTTGAGCGGGCAGCTTGAGCGGGCAGCTTGAGCGGGCAGCTTGAGCGGGCAGGTGCGCTGCGCTGCGGCCCGTCGACCCCGCCCACGCGATTGCTCCTGCTGCCGTCGGCCGGGGGAAGCGGGGGTCTGCAGAGAGCAAGTAAGACCCCTGAAGACCCTGAAAACTTGAACCCCTCCAAGATTACTGACTAACTACAGGGACAGCTCCAACTGGTGATTACGACAGAGTACTTGCCCTCATGTCTTGCCTTGCCCGGTAGAACAAAACCGGCTCCACACTTCGCACGACACCACGATTCTCAGGTTTGTACCAGGAAGCGGCCATCATCGTGACAACTGACACAGATGAGAACAGTCGGTGGCCCCGGTTGGACAAACTGGGTCAGGGGATACGTCGGCTGCAATCAACATTTCGACCCACACCATGGTCTTGGAAGCCGTCGGAAACGATCCTTCGTCCAACAAGCATTCATCAGATCATAACCCATTATCTAGTTATCATGACGATATCTTGGGACCTCGACGCAGACAGGACGGCGAAGACATGCATGCTACCCCCGGTCCGTCTCGAGATAACAAGCATCAGGGACTTGTGGCGCGTGTTCTCATGCGGTCCTCAAGAGTGGGATCAGGACAATATGGACTTCACCATGTCCACCATGTCCACCATGTCCACAGTCCACTTCCACACCGTTCGAACATGGCGCCGGTCATTTTGCTCACCGACATTTGCAGAGCTTGTGAGCTCCTGTATGGCCCCTGCATTGCGTGACAGATCGTCTATCCTTGGCCAAACAGTACCATGCATCGTCGAAGCGAGAAGACATGGCCAGAGACCGGGAGCATTCTTGACAGCGGGAAGATGCATGTCATTGTCACGAGCCAGAGGCAACTAACAGTTCATGGCCTCGCGAGCCCGGGTTCGAACGGTCTTCCACAAGTTCCTCACCTTCTCGATGGCCTGGAGAAGCTTTTCTCCTGGGCATTCGCCCTGCCGGAATCTTACACCTGCGTGCGTTGCTGCAGCCCCCTTGCTTCTGTTGCTGGAGCTGGAGCTGGAGCTGGAGCTGGAGCTGGAGAGCTGGAGCTGATGCAGCTGTGGCATAAACACGCGCTCCAAGCACCTGCGCACCCTGTCCTGCCAAACCTGGTAGGCATGGGCCAGCACATCATTGACACCCGTGGGTAGCGTGGGTAGACATTTACAGTTTGCTTGTGCTGTTGGACCAGCGCTTGCCTCTTCCCCTCCGCCCGTCCGTCTTGCTCTCTGCTTCCCATCAGTGCGCCGTACAAGCACGTCCCTCAAGTCCTCGAAAGTCGGACTGTGCACCCTCACAGCTAGCAGTTCCCGAACCCACGGTACTGGATCGTCCTTGACCGCCGAGACACTCGCCGCCAACCAAGGTGAAACCATCCGAGCGCCTTCCTCAGATTCTGGTCCTCTTCTCTTGCCACCGCCTTCAACATTCTCCAACTCTTCACCCCCATCTCAGACTTCGTTTTCACTCCTCCAGGTCCAAGGCTCTCATCGGCACCATCGATAGCCCACCGGCCCGGCTTTTTCGCCACACACAGATCCTAGCACTCGTCAGCCATACGCAGTACGCTCGACACGATCTGCCAACCCTTCTCAGCAAATCTGATTGGCCCCCAAGCAAGAGTCAGTCTACCGAGGAAGGCTACCTGCGCACAAACCGCGAAAGGCTCTTGCACCCGCGCTCGCCAGGTCCGGACAACTGCAGCAAATTTGGATTGTTTCATGCAGCCTGGCTGCTTGTCACTGTATTCTGTTCAGCTGCCGAGACATGCATACAAACCAGAGGGCTTCATCACCTTGGACTTGCTAGGAATACGACCCACGCTTCCAGGCCATTGGGACCCTTGATCTGTGCGTCACTGGCAGCAATCCTGAAAGCCTCCCACCCTCATTTCCATCAGGCCTGTCCAAACGCCAAACCGTCCATACCAAGGCGGACACCCCGAATATACCTGCATCCGCATGCATACACTGCTCACAAGGCACTCGCTTCATGCAGAAACCTTTTTTCCGCGTTGCATGTTACTTGCCCACCCGGCTTGCGCCAAGCGCTACTTTGTTCCGACCCTTCAGCCACCCCTCTCCAGGCGGTAGAGCACCTTTAGATCCCACCCTTGGATCACCTTTCTTGTGAACAGCGATTCTACTGTGCCGGGACCCTCACGACTAAGAACACTCTCGCGTGGTTCCTTAGCCCACCCCGGGGACTATACCCGCAAGCCCCACTGTCGCGGACTCCAGAACCCGCTGAGCTATCCCCGGCTCAACGCCCAAGCTCCGATTGTCTCAACGGTGCCGCTCCTGGGTGCGTTTCACAGTTCCCAAGTGAACTAACGCTCAGCTTCCTCCTAACGTTCCCAACCCCAGGCACCCACCCCTAGCAAACATTCGTGTTGGCGTCAACGGCTGACATGACAAACATCCCATCTTAGATCCTGGAAATCCCGAAACGCGTCTATCGGATTTATCTTCCGATCAGTGCACGACCTTTTGTTGGACGACTTGCTGCCTTCTACGGAAGACTGAATCTACCTCGACCACCCACACGGCCGGTCTTCTGGGGAGGGTATTCGACTTTGAGGAAGCCTCAGACAATCAAGACAGTGGAAGCGTGCAATTTGCGCAACGCTTCTCGAAGTCCGCTTCCGACAACCCCCGGAACGTTGCTTGGCAATCCCACCTCCGTAGTGGCACGAGATTGGCCTGCTACGACCTCAGCCAGAAATTGGAAGAACATTGGCGGGGGATTTGAGACACTGGGCCACACAAGTTGAAGAGCAGGATCAAGCGCAACGCATCCTGTTCGAGCGTCCCGACCATAAAGCAGACGCAATTCGTGGAAGAGCATACCTTCGACCCGGAAGACATCGCATGGAAGCGTGCTCCCACCCGACACCTCTTGAAAGCAGCTGAAACTAGTGACACGACTGCTCGAGGCTGGCGCAGAATCGGACAAGGAGCAGGACCGTCACTTGCGCCATGCGGCGGAGTCGAGTTTCGACCCCTCCGCCTTCGCCCTACCGGGCTTTGGCACACCATCATGCGCAATACCAGGCCAATGGCCAAACATTGCCGGAATCTGTATCATCGTTGATTCGGTCATTCAATGTGGATACCAACCCGGCCCGGCCTATACGGCCTTCGCCACTCGCGGCGAGCACAATTCCAGACATGCCGCTCGATCTCGTCGACCGCATTCGCTCCTTTCCGCTATTCATGTCCGCCCCGGACGAGTTTTTGTCTGCCCTTGGCAAGCATCTACGGCCTCAGATTCACGCAGCACATGATGTCATCTTGACCGAAGGAGACGACGCCTTAGCAATGTACTGGCTGGTACGGGGCGTGGTGGCCGTCACGTCGCGAGATGGCGAGGCAGTGTACGCCGAGCTCAAGCCTGGCGCCTTCTTTGGCGAGATTGGTGTCCTCATGAAGATGCCCCGCACCGCCACCATCATTGCGCGCTCCAAGTGTCTCTTGGTTGTCCTTAAGAAGGAGGACCTGCACGCGGAACTCCCAAGGTTTCCCGACATGGAGCAGGCGATACTGCAAGAGGCACAGGAAAGACTGGCCATCCTGAAGAAGAAGCAGCGTGAGAGGACCAAGAGAAGTGTTTGTATCAGCGGCACCGTCGGTCGAGATAGACCTTCTAGCGAGTATTGCCGGAGTGGTGCCAGTGCCACCATCAAGGAGGGTGTGGCGGTGAACACGAAGAAGAGGAAGTCTCCCAGTCCCGGGGTTCTCGAAGATCCCTCGGTGGGTGGAAGTGCTCTCGGCAGCGGGTTCGTCAATGTGCGGACTACCTTGAGAGAACTGTCTCTGTTCTCGGAGCTACCCAACGACGTTCTTCATTTTCTCGGTCTTAGCGCACAGCCTGTCTCATATCCACCTTTCACCGACATTGTGCGCCAAGGGAGCCCTGGCAGCGAGATCTTCTTCATTGTCAGCGGAGATTGCGAAGTGGTTCGGGAAGATGCCGATGGCGGACGTCTGCGGCGGTCGCGGTCCTCCATGGTGCGGCCACGTCTGAAGGCTGGTCAGTACTTCGGTGAGGTGGCCAGCCTAGGACTCGCCCCGTGTCGCACGGCAACTGTGCGAACAGTCACGGCAGTGGAGTGTCTCATGATCGGCGGCGGTGCGCTTGAAGAGCTTTGGAGAAAGTGTCCCCCTGCGATACGCTCCCAGGTGGAGGAGACGGCGCGGAAGCGATACCAGCAGCCCGGAGACGAGGATGTCGAGATGCACGACATGTCCGAGTACGAGTCTTCAGACACGGACTCCGACCTGCCCACACCCAAAGTACCTGCGGTCACCTTCACGATACCCTTCAAACCCAATTTACCCATGACGGCCGATGCTACGGAGAGCACGCACACAGACCCGGACCCATATCTCAGTGTTGACATGGAAAATCTGAGAAGTCGGCGACGAAGTTCCATCGCGCCTCCGACACCAACTTCGCCAGACACGCCGACTTCTCCTGGAATGAGCGGCCTCAAGGTTTCTCAGATCCATGAGAGCAGTCCCCTCAAGCTCTATTACATGTCGACTCCGACCACGCCACCCGAGACTGACATCGACCAACCTCAGTTCAAAAAACAGAGAACGGTGACGCACCGACCAGTCTTGCTGCCGAACCTGCAGCCGCCCGTTCTCCCAGACGACATCTTGGTCATGGTGTTTGAACATCTCGACATCGTGGAACTGTTGCGGACCCGGCTGGTCTGCACACATTGGCAGCGGCTTCTGAGGACTTCGGACAAGCTCTGCAAAGAGATCGACCTGTCGGTCTACAATCGATACATCACCGACTATGCGCTGGCCAACGTCATTGGACCGTTCATCGGCCACCGTCCCCAAATGGTCGACATATCGAACTGCTTCCATGTCACCGACGACGGCTTCCAGGCATTCTACAGGCTGTGCGGCAAGAACATCAGGTCCTGGCGCATGCGATCTGTGTGGGATGTAAGTGCCAGCCAGATCCTCGAGATGAGTGAGAACGCCAAACAACTCGAGGAGGTCGACTGGAGCAACTGCCGCAAGGTTGGGGACAATCTCCTCGCCCGAGTAGTTGGCTGGGTCGTGCCCGAACCACTTCCGGAACGCAAGACAGCTGCCGTTGCCAACGCACACCCCAACAAGGCACGAGGCTCCAAGATACAAATGCAATGGCAGCAGGCTCAAGCGCAAGCCGCCGCGCAGCATCATCAGCCCCCACCTGGCACAGTCATCGGCTGCCCGAAACTCAGACACCTCAACCTGTCGTACTGCAAGCACATCACGGACCGCTCGATGGTGCATCTTGCTGCCCATGCCTCCCACCGCATTGAGGCCTTGTCATTGACCCGCTGCACATCCATCTCCGATGCGGGCTTCCAGTCGTGGGCACCCTTCCGCTTCCCGAACCTGACACGGCTCTGTCTTGCGGACTGCACCTACCTTTCAGACAACGCGATCGTAGCGCTTGTCAACTCGGCCAAGCAGCTTACTCACCTCGACCTGTCCTTCTGCTGCGCACTGTCCGACACCGCGACCGAGGTCGTTGCGCTGGGCCTCCCCCTGCTCCGCGAATTGCGCCTGGCGTTTTGCGGTTCGGCCATCAGCGATGCATCTTTAGGCTGTATAGCACTGCACTTGAACGAGCTTCGGGGGCTCTCCGTCCGCGGCTGCGTCCGTGTCACGGGCATCGGCATTGAGAACGTGCTCGAGGGCTGCGGCCGCCTCGAGTGGCTCGACGTGTCGCAGTGTAAGAATCTGGGTGGCTGGCTCGCGGGCGGTGGCGTGGTGCGGTGGGGCTTCGACGAGCGCGGACCCGGCCGCTGGCTACCCATGTCCATCACACGTGGGTCATCGGTCTCGTCTGCCCAGCGTACCGTCGACCCGGCGCTGCTCATGAACAACCACATGAACGTACCGCGGCCGCAGACGCCCATCAACGGCAGCAGCACCAACGGAAACAGCGTGGCAAGCCCCGAGTCCACCAACGCGGACGGCGGCGGTGGCCTCGCGCCGAGCCCCTTTGGAAATAGCGGCGGGCCCGGGGCTGGGCTGGGCATGGCATTCGGCGGGGCTGCGGCGGGTGGGATGGGCCCTATCATGAAGCAAGTGGTGCCGCCGAGAGGCATGCGCAACCGCAGGCAGAGGAAGCCGGTAAGATTCATTGTAGAGAAGGGGGCGAATGGGCTGAGGTGAGGTGAGGCGAGTGGGCGGCTCTGCAGGTTGTTTGGAGTTCGCCAGTCAGGGGCACAAGTGCACGTCAACAAAGTCGACTTGATCGCTCGACTCATGGGCACAGCACAGCAACATACTGCTGAAAAGCAAAACAGAAGGGCCTGTCCGTTTTCTTGCAACGTACCAGCGCTAGAACGAGAGGGCGGAATGGTGGGACGGACGGACGGGTTCACTGCATGGCGACCAAAAAGAGGAACAGCATTGCACCACGCAACCAAGGGTTTCGTGTCCGCACTATGCACGGCCGCACGGAAGCGAGCGAGTGACAGGCTTTTCTGAATCATTGAGTTGGAGTTGTGGTTGCGGTGCATTGTGGATGGCCCGGGTTGACATCGAAGGCTGGCGATCGCAACATGTTTTGGTGTTGCTTCGTTCTACCTGTCGCGCATTGTTTGGGGTGTTTCACGACGGGGTTGGGGTTGAATGGTTGGGCAGGTCAGGTCGGGTCGGCTGGCGTTTGTGCTTCTCTCTGGGTACCTCTCTCTTTTCGCTATGCCACCACTTAGGTAGCATTTTTGGGATACGATCAAGAGATAATTGATTAGAAGGCAGGACTTTTGCAACTGGGGTGATTTGTGTGAGGCTGTGCCTGCTTCTGTAGATTTTTGGGGTGATTTGTGAAGCTGGGTGTGGGTGTGTGGGCCCATGTGCTTGTGCTGGAGGGTGGGAGCGATTTGTGCTATATTTGCTATACCAAAACACTTCCGCAGCCAACATTAAAAAGCATTGTTAACAGACTTGGGACTTTCATGTTGGACGGTGCACCTGCATTTGGCTGATTCGTCATATGGAAAGGCCCCTAAAAAAGGTTTTCCACTGGCAGTTGTTAGCTGCCGTCTTTTTTGTCCTAAACAACAAAACTGCTGCAGGGTACAGGGATGCACCTTGCGGGGACACTGGCACTTGCCTACTTTACTGGCTACTTCTGTAGTCTTACGGCTGAGCTGCCTGCTCTCATTTCTCCTCCTTACAACAAACAATACTACTTCAGTTTCATCAGAACAACAAAAACAACCCATCCTCCGGATACACACCGACACGTTCCGCGCTCTCTGGCCAGGGCTGTTGGGGAGAGAATCGAATCGTGTTATGTTCTGGTCTGCCAGGACGCCAGGAAAGCTGTGTACATGCAGGCGTGTGGCCCGAGAAAGGCGATGACTATTTACCACGAACGCCAGGCCGATGGGTATTTTTTTTCTTTTTTTTTTCTTGCTCTACGCCCCCTCCCCTCCCCTCCCGACCAGGGTTGTGGAGATTCTTGCAAGGTCTTCCTGCTCCACCTTCCGTATTACCAAGTGTTCCCATGGTCCCAGGCCAGGCAATGCTGCAGTACGCAAGAGTCAAGCATGGCGCCCATATCGATCGTCAACGCCGCGCTGCAATGCCCAAGGCCAACCACCCCGACGAAAAGGGAAGAAGAAACCAAGGAAGCAAGTCCGCCCCTTCTCACGCGCCCACCGTCACCGTCGTCACGGCAACCACGACGACCGCGGGCGGCGCCGCCTCGCGGGCGCCCAGGTCCTTGCTGGCCCAGCCGATGCGCGGCGCGTCGCCGCCCTCGAAGACGACGAAGGCGGCCTTGAGCGCGATGCCGCCGAAGATGGCGAAGCCGATGTCGGCGTCGTCCTGGATGCCGCCGTAGCAGGTGCCGCCGCCGGGCGACAGCTCCGAGTAGTTGATGTAGGCGCCGGGCACGACGATGCGGGCGGCGGGCGCGGCGGCGACGCCGAGCGTGAAGTCGGGCAACGAGGCGTTGCAGGCAAAGACCCAGCCGCCGTTGCGGCGGTCGTAGGCCGCGCCGGCGACCTGCGCATAGTAGGCCGCGACGACGGCGGTGGGCAGCAGCAGCAGCGTGGTGCCGGTATCGGCGATGCCCCGGATGGCGGTGGCCTCGAGGGCCTGGTTGCCGACGGCAAAGCCCGAGGCGGTCATCATCCAGTAGCCCTGGGAGGCATCGATGGCGGTGTAGGCGATGTCGCCCGTGTAGGCGGCGTGGTCGATGTAGCCGAAGTTGTAGGTGCCGGCTGGTGGGAACGCTGTCAGCAAGAAAGGGAGGGCGCGGAGAGGGAAGGGGGGTCCTGTGGGGTCTGTCTCGGTCATCACTCACGCGCGCCGGCCTTCAGATCGGCGGTGAAGACGTACGAGTCCAGCTGGCCGTCGGCGTGGGCCTTGGCGAAGAAGGTCTGCTGCTGGCTCGGCGACACGGTGTTCAGGCGCGTGAAGCCCAGGCCCATCAGGCCGTCGACCTCGGAGTCGGCGGTGAACTCGTTCGAGACCTCGACGGCGGTCTCGACCGCCATGCCGCGCACGGCCAGGCCGCCCAGCGCGACGGTGTCGGCGTAGACGTCGCCCTTGCTGCTGGAGCCGTCGCCGTAGCTGACAGCCCAGGTCAGGCCGGCCAGCTTGGCCGACGTGTTGGATGCGGCGGGCGCGTACACGGCCTGGCCGCGGACCTCGCCCGGCGGCGTCGCGGTCGAGTAGACCCACAGGTCGGCGGAGGCGGTGTCAAGGTCGAGTTGGAGCGTCTGCGGCGGCGAGCCGACCTGCACCGGCGTCAGCCACTCGACGTCGCGCCGCTCGGGCAGCGCGGCGGCGGAGCCCGTGCCGCGGGCGCGGTGGCGGCGCGCGGACGCGGGCGCGGGCTTCCGCGCTGCCCGAGCGGCGAAGGCGGTGCGCACGCGCGTCACGGCGGCGGTCAGCTCGGCCGGCAGCGAGGCGTTGTACTTGAGGTAGGCCTTCTCGCGGGCCAGCGCGCCGTGGCGCGAGAACGCGGCCTCGTAGCCCACGTTGCGCACCTGCTGGACCGAGGAGCCCGGCGGCCTGGTGATGGTGCCGGTGCTGCGGGTGTTGGGTGAGACGGGGGCGTGCTGCCGGAACTTGGGGACGGCGGGGACGGCGAGGGCGGGCTCGGGAGCGGCAAGAAGGAGGAGGCTGGCGAGCAAGGCCCCGAGGGAGGAGGAGGATGGGTACAGCATTGTCAAGTGGTTCGGAGTGGGCGATTATTCATGTTTCTGCCGCAGCAAGCGGGAGAGTGAGTGCAAGGGGCAATATTACAAGAAGGCAAACAAGCACGTTTCTTTCCCAAGAAAGAAAGAAAAAAAAAAAAAAAAGGAAAAATATACACAGTCGTTCGCAACAAGGCTCGAGGGCGAAACGAGAAGCAAAAGAAATAGCGAGGCACGAGTGAGTGAGTGTGGGTGGGTGAAGAACAAGGTGCTGTGGGAAGGGAAAGGGAAAGGGACATATCATATACACAAGAAACGAAACACGCAGGAGGGTGGATGGGTGGAGGTGACGGATGGCGGCGAAGGCAGCCAACCATGGATCTGTATAATGATGTAGAATAAAGTGCCGTACAAACCGCCAGTGGGCTGGCTGGCCAACACCGCCGGCGAAGCGACATGAGCATGCAGTGGTCCAGTGGTCGAGTGGATCGTCCGAGCATTCCCAGGACCCACACCCGAAGGCCCGAAGGGGGGGGGGGAGCCAACGACGCCAACACGCACACACTAACAGCACCACCACCTGGACACCGACCAACACATCTGCCACCTCGGCTCGTGCCCTGGTGGGGGGGGAAAAAAGGGCCATCCAGCAGCAGTAGCAGCGAAAAGGGGGCCCGTCCGTGACCGTGGTTCGGACGAGGGTGCGGCACGAGCACACACAAG
>JASMMZ010000002.1:2091217-2222935 GCA_038502455.1 Anisogramma anomala | reverse complement strand
CGGCCCGTCTAGAGTGGAGTGGAGTAGAGAGAGCAGCCGGCCTGGCGGGTCAGCTTGGTTCGATTCTCGGAAAATGGCCATGCTAGGGCCGGCGGGCAAAAGGGTCGCGTCGCTGGTGTGTGTATAGGGGAGATGAGCAGGCGGGCAGGCAGGCAGGCGGGCGATAGTGTGCTCGGATTCAAGTCAGGCGTGGTAGAGAGCGGTTGAAATCGGTGGGCAATGAACGGAAAACCTAGAAACATTCGGACCCAGGTATGTTTTTTTTGCGTTGATTGACTTGCTGAAACTAAAAAAAACTTAAAAAAAACTAAAAAAAAAAAAAAAAAAACTAATCGAGTTGGGAACTACGCTCGTCCACCAGGGCTGGTCCACCGTGATTAGGGGCACGCAATTCCAACCTTCTTGCTGAGCGAGCAGCAGTCCGCAGCCTGGGCGCTCAGGTCAGCAGCTGGAAGTGTCCGTAGTATAGTAGCTTGCCATGGATCGATCACCTACACATTGTGCCGGCGTGATATCGTGTTTATTGCAGTAGTTCGCACTCCTTTCGCCGCATGCAGCGTCGCTGGCCTTATGCTGTCGCTCGCAAGCATCCTTGCTGTTTGTGACGAAGTGTTTTTAGCGATGCACACTTGACATGCGGTGGACTGACTGCCTGTGGCCGGTGGCGACCACATTCCGGCATTCTGGCAAAGGTGACAGACATGGCGTGACATACCCCGTTTGCCCGCCATAGCAGCAGTCTGTGTACAATCCTTTGGTCCCGCTGCAGGCTGAAAACGCGGTGGGGACGATGCAAGCGACGGCAGCAAGGCCGATGGCGAGGGAGTGGGCAGCGTGCATGCTTGTTGGATTTTCGGCGTGTCTATCTGGTCTACGAGAGAAGGCGATGCCACGAGAAAGACATACGAGCCACCGTGGGCGTCTGCCTGCCTTTATAGCCGTTTCCACAAAACCTCACGACCCTCCGTGGGCGTAATAATAGCATGCTGCGTGCTGGTCAGGCATTGGCTTGGGTCCGTGTGCGCCACGCTCGGCCAAGAATGCGAGACTCATCCAAAACAGTCCGGACCTCACGTGTGCGGAGAGTTCAGGCAAGTCGTCTGCTGTGACGATTGCATATACAGTGCCGTTGACTACACTGTCAACTGCACTGACATGCAATCATCGGTTGCAAGCAACGCTGTTGACTCGAACCAACGCCAACGAACAAACTGTCCTGGCTACTGGGCTCGCTTGCCATGCAACGAAGAGGGCGAATGAGCAGCCACGCTTGGCACCGGATACGTGTCAGCCCCGAGAGCGGTCGGCATGATGGTTCTTTGTTGCAATGCCCCTTGAGAACCGGCCCGGTAGATGAAGTCCTCGGAAGGGTTAGGAGGCATCTTTTGAAATACGAAACCTCTTGAACGAATCAGACAATGAAAGGTTCCCTCCTGCTTATAAGTAGTTACCTCTTTCTAAATACAACTAACTATTTATTATCAATCGAGCCATTGGCTTCTTTTATAATGAAAGTTTTGAGATCTAAAATGCTAATATAAACTAATAGGGTAACATAAATAACTCGATTGAACCGGATACTAAAATAATAAAGTGTAATGCTAATATTCTCACCGTTTTCAGCAATGAACTACAATATACGATTCCTACCACTATCACCTTAAAGGGCGATAATAACGAAGATAAATCAAATAAAAGTACTAATATAATTTATCGATTTATTTTTTCGCCACGTAATAGTTGTATCGCTTCAGTTTAAAAAAAAACATCCTAGATGTTATTATTGGAGTAATTATGAAGGCTTCTGAAAAAGTAAATAACGAAACTATTTCTTAAATAAAAGTTTGAATTTCAAGTTTTGAAAAAGTGAAAAGAAGAGATTCTCGACTTCAAAGCCCCCAAAAGAATTAGAAGGTAAAATTAACAATATCGATTTTTATAACACCGTGTAATAATTCAGAATCTGAAATTCTCAACAGAACAAAACCGATCTAAAAAACTCAACACAACTAACCAATAACCAAACAAAGTTGCTACATACGTATAACAGTCTTTTCAAAAAAGTTTCACACTAGGAAAATACTTTTTGCATAGTAAAAAAAATTACAACTGGAGAAAAAAACCTATAATGCTTATAGATACCAAAATTGAAAATTTGAAACTTTTCAACTTGAACACAATTTCGTTACGAATTAATTTACTTAGAGGCATAATGTGTAAACTGAAGTAATATCTAAGACAATTTTTACGGGAGTTTTTTAATATTTTCATACTTGCAAAAAATCAATTCAAATAAAAACAATATAAAAACATAAATATTTACATGGCACATTGAATAACAATTATAGCTTAAATCTATGGTTGAAAATCTATATATTGCTTGAATAACACGCGGAGATCTTATTAAAGTCGTAAAATATTGGGAAAATTGAGTTTCTTATGAAATAAATGATGCTGGAAATTAATTTTAAAAAGAACAAAAAAGGTAAAAATACTTTGAATATTAGAAAAAGGAGAAATTAATGTAATATTACGAACGCCTACCTTTAACATTCGTTTTATAAACTTGGTAAAGTCAAAGGTTTTGATAAGGGAAGAAGTAAGGGATATATAGTTCAAACCTTACCTAGAATTTTAAAACCGTCAAAACCATAAAAACTAGAGCAATACTATGATAATTATGGTGAAAAAGCGTATTATCTAATTTATCATTTGTAAAGAACAAGCGAAATTTAATGAAGCATTTATCTTTATAGACAAAGGAAAATTAACGATAAAATAACTAGTAAAACGAGAGATTCTGCCTACCCATCAATCCAGAGGCAAAAGAAATCCCTATAACAAATACTTTGATCCCCCCAAAAATTCAACAACTTGAAAGAAAAAAAATTGAAGAAAAATAAATCTAAACACTCAATTATAAATTAATTCAATAACTTATAACTTCGAAGTAAAATAGTATTGAAAAGTCGTACCTTACACAAAAACAAAATCTTTGAGATACTTCACATATCAAATTACCAAAACTCAATATATATTAGGTATTCCTTACTATATCTAACCAATACAATTGTTTAATTATAGTAAAAGAATATTATGCAACTATTTGGGCAATCTAAAATCAATCTTTAATTCTATTGAGAATACCTCAGATTTAAAACACACGAGTAGGATTAAATACAAAAGAGAAGTAATATTGAATGAGAAATATAAAAAAGATACAGGCAATAACAGCTACTCATCCTTCCCAATATATTTACGAGTAGCCTCCACATTGATTTGTACTTCCACCAGACCTACTTTAAAGTTTTCAATATCACCGAATTGTTTTTTAAATGATAGCAACCATGGCAAACGCCTAAGGATTCAATCAATATCGCGCGCCCCCAGCACATTTGTAAAGGAAACCCAGCTTTTGTAAAAATACCGAAGACTTTAACAAAAACGCCAAATAACTGGTCTGCCCCCCACTAAACAAAAACGTAATTGTATATTGACTTCAATGTATTAGAGTTAAAGTCTTTCATAGAGCTATTAACGCGTAAAAGCGAGACGAAAAAGGTGGCGAATCCGTATATCAAGTTTACGAATAAATTATTAACAATTTTATCATTCGTTTGAACCGGTTCAATTCTACTAAGTAACGTATTTTAGTATTCCGTATCGCGACATATTAGACCATCAATATCGTGGGTGGGGTCTCAAGAGTTAACCAGAAAGGTTTCTCTTAACGTAAGGTGAATAGGCTTGCGAGGCCTAACACACGCCCTCCATTACTATGTTAGATTACAATTATTACGCTGATAGGTCCCGCCAATACACCAGCCCTTCTAATCATATCGAATACTGAAACCGTTTTAAACCCCCTTACTTTTCCTATACAAAAAACCATATTGGTTATCATAACGAGCCCAAATAGGACGCTGGTTACGCTAACTTTGTAAAGCGTTTTGTTGCCTACGTAAGAACTATAAGATACTGCAAGCAATTGTTCTAAATACTAATTTTTTAACAAACCGAATTTTAAAAAGCGATGAAGGAAACGAACCTACGAATCTTTATTAATGTCTTAAAAATCCCTAAATACAATGTTAAAACCTACACCCTTACACATATCCTCGTTAAATATATAAAATAAAAACCGTTCATTATTAAGGATATTAAAAAAAACTTAAAATATTTGTTATTTATTGTAACAAAATTAACATTAAGAGTAAGTTTCTGTTTAAAAATAATATTTAAATTACATCTCTATTTTAAGGAAGACCATCATTACGTCGGAATAATTTGAATTTATTGAGGTAATAACAAGGGTTTATCACTTAATTTACACCCTTTTTCAAAGATGTTCATTAAAGTTTTTAATGAAGTGAAACGTAAAATCGATATTAATAAAAGTTTCTTTATTAGACACTTACATATCTATAAACAGGTATTATATAAATAAAGACTTAATACCTTAGATCGTTTCATTTTTAAAACTTACTATCTTGTCTTTTTATTCAATTATAAAAAATAAATAAAAAAGATCGAAAAATGAAATAAGCTTCAATTTCACGATAAGAATTGCTTATAATAGAGTAAAAACGGGCGATATATACATCTAGTTCGAATCTATAATTACGCGATAACAATAAAGAATGATATTTTAAGAACATAAAAGTAGATAACTTAATAATTTAATCATAATACTTTTTTGCTTTCAATATATAACGATTGCCCAAAAGCATTGAAATTAAAAGGAAAAAATTATATCTGAATTTTCAAATGCCGGTGAAATAGAATTCTAGCTTTTAGCTCGATTTTGTAAAATAAAAAGGTGATAGTAAAGGCCTTATCTAAAAAAATAATTATTGAAATAGTTCCTATCGTAATGAATACCAGCTCGGAGAAAAAGAGCAAGGAAACAGAATCTTGCTATATCAATATTACTTAATAACTTGGATATAAAAACACAAAACATCCTGTGTTTAACACCTGCACATCCGGGCCCTTAGGCTTTACAACTATATATACGAACCTATTCTTTTCGCATAATACGCCTACGACAAACTTCGCTACGACTACGGCCAACAAAACTATGAATGTATCAGAAACAATAAATATACGCCGTTTGAACCTTAAAGAACCTATTTACCTAATGGAAAATATCGAGAGCTCTTTTTCATTTATAAAAATCCCAGTAACTTCAAAACTTTTACAGAATCTATTTTAATGGTAAAAACAACATTTAAACAACAGGCCATTAAATTGGCGGTAATATGCTTGATAATGCGATCAGAGGTTTCAAAAACGATAAGTTATATTGAACGACGTTTTAAATTATGAAAACTAATTTCAAAACTTTGGAAACCCTGGTAACGGATGTAAAATCGTAGTTACTATCGCTTCCAACGCCATATAAAAATAGGTTATTCCGAACATCAATTCGACTACTTTTACATTTAATATTTTCATTATTTAACCGTTCCAACGAATTGACCGGAATTTATAAAATGTTTCAATTGAGACTAACTAATCAATTGGAACCTTATTATCGGCTTAAACTCGAGTGAAATTATCTTTTTAGGATATTAATCATGATTTTACGATGATTAATGTAATAATTAGATGCTATTGAATACAGAAACTAAATACTGGCTTTACAATTACATAGAAAAATATAGATAAAACAACTACAGTATATTAAGTTTTTATTATAGATTATGTTACTTAAACTGTCGATGTGTTTAAGATAAAAAGATCTTAATAAGGTAAAAAGAATTATAGTCAAGGATTAATACAACGGCACCCAAGTTACAAAATCATTTTCCACATTCGAAATTTAAGTTAAAACGCTTTTGTATAAAAAGCTTGGCACGAATTACTTTTGATTATGAAACCTCAAGTCCTTTCTTAAATGAAGACAAGAATTTGTTCAACCGTCATAAAAAATTTTTATGAATCGTGGAAAACCCCTTTTATGATTACGAGTTAACGTAATCGATAAAAAAAACGTATATTAGAATCAATTTATTATTGAAGTATTCCTAGATATTTCTAGTTAGGAGCCTAAGTCCCAAAATATCGTTCACAAGGACTTCAAATTCATATATGACCGGATGAATTGAACTTTAGATAAAGTATGTGAAAGGCGTATTACAAAAGACTGAACCCTTGTAACTGGTATACAATTTAACCAAAAAGTAGAAATTTTCACTTACCATTTGAAAGATATTTTCGGCTTTATTTTTATAATATTACTGGGGTTACTATATCGATATGAATTAACGTTAATAACGACTTGAATTATAAGGTATCATTAAAAACCGTTGTATTTTACAAGTTTTTTAAAATCACAATCATCTATGTAAAGATAACAGAAACTGATGTATCGATTTTCAACAAAATAGTAGTTATAAAAATGACTTCGTTATTATTTGTAATCGAAATAACGGACGTCAGACCCGTATAAATATAAAAAGGTATTTTTTCCCTCTTATATACAAATGTAACTGTATTGCAGCTGAATTTATATGTGCGTAAACAATGCTTTATTTATTCGAACTTCAAATATTTGAAAAAATATCGTTGTGGAACTATAAAACCACCTATTCAAAGAAAATCAACAGGTAAAGGATAATAAATTTATTTTCGCCCCGAAAAAGTTCAAATTTCTTTATATTACCGGTTGCTAGGTTCTGTCTATCTTTGCAAAACAAAGTATCACACTCACATCAATTGGTGTAAAACTGTTCTATCCGATTATAATTCCGAGTACCAACGTATTCAATCTTGATTGATTGAGCTTTTATTTCGACCGGGTTATATTAGGGAGCATCTATATTGAAAAATGCATAAAAAAACTTCAAAGTCGCACGGTATTACAAAAACCTATGCTGCACAAAATACAGGCTTCCTCCGCAGCTTTTTCGCATAGCTTTTGTCCCCTTAATTATATTTACACTCATTTATTGCAATAAGAACAGATATACCCATCGCGATCAAAGGAATTTTAAAAACCAGATTACGATCCTTATAATTGTCGCGATGAAAACAATCACTTCGTTATATAAGATTTAACCTAATACTGTTGCCATTAAAGATAAAGAAACACCTTCTAAAGAAGCAATTTTGAAATTATGATAACTTTGATTCAATTCTTGGTAAAAGATTATCGACGTTAGTTACTCATTTTATCTCCGAATTACAATCACACCAGCTGTTTTTTCGTTAATAACTAGCTTATAAAATCCCACGAAACCGGAATCCAGAGTTATCAAGTTCAGCTAACTCATACCAAAATGGCCTGCAAAGTCTCGCGTGACGATAAAAACATTAATATATCACTTCTTTAATTAAAAAAATCCACTACTATCCTGTTATGAAAGACGTAAAATGACTTATATTACACTGCGTTTGATAATTATATACGATGAGTCTACCATCTTTCCACGTTTTTTATCAAAAAACTCGCCGTTCCCCCTAGTATTTATTCAAAATATTATGACAGGATCATTTTGAAAAGGCCATTATTTCCTCCAAATAATAATTCATTAATATCTATACAAATTACACTACAGTTTCTACTAATAGGTAGAAATAATATGACGACGGATAAAAGTACTTCAGCTACGAATACGGGGTTCTTTATAATATCAATACTATTATATATTGGTTCCAGAACCATGATTCTACCCCTTACGTTTCTAATGCGAAGGCTGTGAAAATATTCATAAGTTTTAAAACAATTATTCGCGATTACTTTAAAAAGATACGGTTTATATTAATAATACTTTAATAATATCTCATTCAAAAGGTTACGCTACTGCGTTAACATAATAAACTCATAACCGATTCCATATATTCATTAAAACCATCTTAGAACTTCCAAAAGTAAAATAAAACCCAAGGTATATAAATATCATTAATAACGAAATTATTAGCAAACTCGTAAATTGAAAAGCTACAAATGACACCATTTTAATCGATAATAACTTTCTATAGATTAACTATATAAAGATGAGTTGAAATATAATACCAAAACGATTGAATCGAAATAATACGCTTAAAAATATGAAAGATTACTAATATTATATCAATATTGAAAAATTAAGTATTCGATTAAATCCGGGACGAAATTTAAAAAGGTTCGTTGCAAAAGCCACCCTTTTTAAACACATTTATCATCAAACCTATTTTTAAACATTCTCAAATAATAAGGTATAGATGTGTAAATTTTACGTTGTATCGAAAAATAATTGAAGTTTTCAACGCGAACGGACGTTATATACAATATAAAATAAAGCGGAGTACTTCGTATTTCGTATATTACCGGCCGTTTAAAAAGTTTAAAAACGGTAACCCAGGTCATTCCAAAGGCCCCTAGATAGGAAAACACAAGAAAAATATATACGTAAAACACACTCGAACTCTGGAAACTTTTAATATTTCGTTTGCGCAGCGAATTATTTCTCTTTGAATGATGACTGAATTAAATTAGGGACTATTCAAAACTACAATTAACGCTTGATAATAATAGTGAAGTTTTTTTCTCGCAAATAATTTACGGATTAAACCCGCCGGGTATATATTTACCGATTTTATTATTAACGAAAATAACGCGAAAATGATATAAACGCTGTCATATTATAAAGAACTAGTCTTAAACATTTGTAACTTCATTATGATGGTCACGAAGATCTTAAAAACCGTTGCTCATCGCACTCAAACCGGTTCAAAAGGTGTATAGTTGAAGGGAAAAGAGATGGCAATGAAACCGGCCGAAGCGGAATGTAGGGTAACGGAAACAATAACAAGAGTGTACGCGACTGATTTATTTTTAATGTAACCTATACCACTATTGTTATTGTTAACGTCATCGCTATTAACGTCACCTTAACTGTCGCCGAAGAAAAACGGTATGTTTACATAGTACGCTAGTCGCTCAATAATGTCGCAGCCGAAGCCTACGCGGCGCCGCCCTTTACCGCCTCGACAATGAAGCGAAAATTCTGCTAAAAAGCCGTTAAACGCCCAACAAAGGCCTCAAAAATAACGCCGGCATGGTAAACATCTAACGACTTAATAATAATGGAGATAACGGGGATACATTCGCTTTTACACTTGGTAACTATCGTTCATCAATTATGAACCATACGATACAAGAAATATAAAAATATTTATAAGTGTAATACGCGTATTTTACACCCGGTCCCCCTTTACTAATGTAAATTCCTATCGTTTAATTATTATAAAATCAAGTGAATACAATCTAAAGGATGTTAGACCTAAAGGTTTAAAGCAAAGATAATGAAAACGGAAGTCAAATCGATTAAAGTAGAAGCAAAAATGATAAGCCATGGGGTGGAGGAATCGATGTTAATAGGGAGAGGAGGTTAGAAACCGAGGGTGTATTTAGGTTTTCAAGGCCTTAAGGTGTTCATTACGGGCATGCAATAGTATTAACTCGAGATATATATAACGGCTACCCGCATATGAACCGCTTTTCTTTTCTTTAATAACGTTTATATTCTGAATAGTGAAATAACTTTTATAAACAGAAAATCATGGAATATAAAGATCAATTATTATCATAATGTTAGTTTACAACGCGATATATTAAAAAGTTTTTCAATCAGGTTTTATTTGAAGGAATATTTTGCTTTAGGTATGCGACGTACGGGTTACGAAACGAATAAGTGTCCCCTAACAATAATTTTGAGCGTTCAACGACATACGTAATGATAACGTATTCTACCTCCGCTCTTTTTGTAAGCTTTTTCGCTACATTTCTACTGTATAAGATCCTTGTTTCAGGGGACTCTACAGTTGTATCTCCGGTGCAAGAAAATGCCGGAAAGGAACCAACTAAACCGCGCCTCTCAGCCCGACCAAAGCTATAGTTCTCACACCTACGGGCCTCGAAACTGTAGGGCACCTTAAGGTTTTTCTTGAAAAAATGTCTTTGTGGCCCTGATACTTATACAAAACGAATGAAGACTCGAGTTACAGTTCTTCCCACTGGTATCTTCAGATTTATTTTGTAGCAGCAAGTGCCCCTCTTCATATAAGATTCTTCCCGGTAATATTAAAATACTAAAATAAAAAAACCACAGCTACTCCTATTCGAAAATTCTAAGTTTTTTTTTAAATTCCCGATTAGTTCTAGAAATTAAAGTAAATTCAAACGATGACGTTCATAAAAACTGGAATATTGGGGTATGAAATAGAGATAACTTATAAGCCATCAAAATAATATAACTTAAATCTAAAAATAATTACGAATTATTATATATTTGTTTTTAATAAAGTTCTTACATAAAAACTACATGAAGAAACATTAATAGATTACAATATCGAATGAAAGAACCAGAAGACGATATTTTGACTACTTATTGGAGTTGTTACTTGTTTTCAAGAAATTTTAAAACGTAAAATTGTTTCTTTGTAAATAGTCAACGTAAGAAAAATTAGATTAAACAAAAACCCAGCGGCCGTACATATCTTATTTCTTCTCAAAACAGGAAAATAATTTGATTACCTAGTGATTATGTTACTTACATGAACCAATACTCCAGTAATATTTTAGAGTTGTATTTCGATAACATTCATTAACAACTCAAAACCTTTTGAACATTTATTCCAATAATATATTCATTTATTTGATGAAAGGAGATGAATGTAACAAATGTTTTAAGACATCATAAAAACGCGGATAAATACTTTCTGAACAGTTCGTGTAAATCAATATATATTTTTATACAAAAATTGGATTTTTGGCTTTCTTGTGGATAAAAATGGTATTTGTGTTGGAATATTGACTGGACCAATAAGCAGAGACAAATTGAATGTACTGCAGCATTAATACCTCAATTTATTTCCAACCGTTTGCAATGGTATTGAAGCGATTTACACATAAGGCTAGTTTAATCATGACTTCCAAACAGTCACAGTTTCATATATGTAGCCCAAAGTAGCTACTTCACGAGCCGTTTAGAAATCGGCTAATTAAAGAGAAATTGTCTGTGACTTTTACTAAACAAAAATTTGATTTCTTGTTATAATATTAATAATCTTTACGAAAGTTTAAAAGTATAAGTATCTGGTTGAATAAATAATAGTTACCTAACATAGTTTCTATCGATACCATACACTTTTGATTTACAATTTATTCCGCTAAAATATTTAACTAGTAAATAAAAATATAGGTAATAACCAGCCTTACAGGTAAATTCCAATTAGTACCAATAAATAGTCGACTGGAAGACAGATTAATAAGATAAAAAAAAGCGACCTTTCAAAACTGATAGCTTAAAGAAAGGATTTTTGAGACTCTGAGGGGTCCAACTTTGAGAAAGTCTTTAAGTTATATAGAAAAAAACCTTATCAACGCCATTTTGATAGTTATCTTGAGACTAAAAAAATGATAAACTGCGACAACAATCATCAAACGCAAAAAATCAAATAGGAACCTCGATAACATTCATCATATACTAAAAAAAAAACGGATACATCAACAAAAAACCTCAAAAGCAAAATAAAAACAGATATATAACGCAACAAAGAACTTAAAGACTACGATAACGGATGAAACCTTAATGGAAGAAACCAATTATATAATAGCCAACAAATCTATAGAACTTTTGGGAAACAGAAAATGATAATATCAAGAGCAGCTAGAGGATAAAACAAAAAAACACTAACGTTAAGAAAAACGGAATCGGTTCCTATATAAACTTCGACTGAACCTCTGGATTACTAAGTTTGTACCTAATTCAAAACAGAAACACCAAATAAACTTGATCAAAAAATTAATTCACAAGTTTGGCAATTGAAAAAATAGGTTGGATTTTGGAAAATATCAAATTATATAGGTCAATTGGAATACAAACATATGGGAAAAAGCAGACAAACAATTAAAAATAAACCGAAAGAAAAATTTATGAAGAAACTGTCATAGGTTGATACTTGTGCTATTAGTTACCAGGGATTTTGCTATGTCGATTACTATACTCTCACAATTCTCCCACTTTGCTTCCAAACCTGTTTTTACTACATGGTTAATTACATTACCAAGCTAAATTTTATTATTAACTTCATAGCAATTTCCTAGGAGAGATTTTTTTTTTCATTTTTCATGGAGTATTATAGATAGTATTAGATTACTTTAATCAGTGATTACTTTAATCAGTAGTGTTGGTTTGGTTTTTCATATATACAACTTTCGACCTTTTCATATTTGATGGTATTTTAACTGAGTTCGAGTAGTTATACCTTAGGCTTATGTTTTTCGATAACTTAAGCTTAAGTTTTTCAGCTTTGAATCTGTGTTTTAACGTTTACGAGTAGAATGAGTTATAAGTTTATATAATTGTATAATAAAACCAATTAACCGTTTAATAAAAGCGTTTTATATAAACCTTACAAACGGATTTTATCAAACAAAATGACATCGTTTATGAATAGGACGTACGTATAAAGTAATATAACGTTAATTCATTGGTTATGTTTATTTATATTAAATGGTAATCAAAAATTGTTACTCATGCATTTATATTATTCCAGGGATTTTCCAACTGTAAAGAAGTTATTACCACGTAGTTTACGTAGAATACTGACCCTTAGGATGATATCAATGTGGTTTTTACCTCGTTTTTTATCGAAATCCTCGTTAAGTTACCTGACGATAACAATGTTTCAAATTCCTCTAATTTCGATTACGAATCAGATCATAAGTTCAATGGCGTTAGCCGTTAACGAATAAATTGTAATCTTTTTCATTAGTCTGCAAAATCTTTCGGTATTCAATTGCGTTTTTCCGTATACAATGTTATGAAAATACGTAAATTGTAGAAGAATACAAAATTATTGGTATAATGAAAGGTAATTCTTTTATTTCTTAATATTGAAAAGAATAACCAATGTAGTTATAGAAAGTTTCTGAGTTCGTAACGGCGACGAAGTTCATAGTAATCATGACAGTTTTATAGTGATATTTCATTTATATTATTATAACTTGAACGTAAAACGGATTGTTATCACTTGATTTATAAATTTGAAATAGTGTGTTTCTAAACAATTTTACATATTTCTTGATATTTGGGATGTTGTATTGGCTGAAGCCGGCGGGATGTTTCAGAAATTTTCCGTTGAATTTGCTATTTTTGAAAATAAATATTAACTATATCCCGATTTTCGCATTATTTCTTTTCGATATATTTGAGAAATATGTCTAATAAGTTGCTAGAGTTAATCTTATAAATAAACAGCTTTATTACTTTCATAACTGATACAAAAACAATTATAATAACGGAAATTACTTTCAAGATAATGGTAACAATAGTGATATTTACAGTGAAGTTGGTAACGATGATGTATTTTCGTGCCATATTTAATAGGATATTATAATAAAAGGTATAAATTCTTTTCGAACCGGTATGAAACAACGCGTTATCCAAGTTTACTGAACATATTTTTTACGTTGTAATACATACAGTTTGTTTGTACAATATAGCGCGAATAACTATTTGATTTGAACTTATTATTTGGATTCCGCTCCACGCCTAATTAATCCGTAATTTGAAATAACCTTGTTATTACCGATGACCTTATCGACTTTGAAGAGCAAAAAAGTGTAACCTTTACGTATAATTATATAGAAGGAAAGAGATTTTAATTATACCCGGTAATTTATTTACAAGTTATGAATTGGTTTCTGTTTTTATTTTACTTACTTCAATAATATTATTCACTTTATTAACATTTTAATAAATATGAGTTGTAGGTGTTATAACATTATTATTAAATGAATTACCCACCGTTTATAGTTATCGTGTATTTTCCTTTTATTTTAACGACTCAGCGAATTTATGGGGCATATTACCGGTACTCAATTGCCACCAAGTTCTTTTATCACTTTTTTGAACGTCAACTTTAATGGATACTGTTATTTTATTAAGGATTATATTATTTCCAGTTTTCAATATAAATTTATTTTACACAAATAATAAATGAAACGTGACCAAATGACTTACATTATTCCAAAAAGACATTGATTTTTGGACAAACGGATGATTATTATATTTATGAATGAGGGTTTTCTTTTAAATAAAATCAATTCAATAATACAAATGACACGTTTTTAAGACGATATTTCAATAAGTGTATAGGAACCGAGGTATATTATGTAGTTTATATCGTTTTTTTAAAAACTTAAATAGAATATTGATTTCGAAATGAATTATTATTGAGGACGATAAACTTTAGGATATGTTGAGAGAATTAATATATTTATTTAATGAAACTATGGGAAACAAACAATCTTTTTATAGCTTAAACGCCTATTATTAAATTCTTTTTTTGTAATTGGTTGGTGCCTTAAATAGTGGTCGCCATGGATTTAACCCTAGCGATTACCATACTCTTGCAATATTCCCACGCTTCTTTTGAGTATTTTTACGCTACATGACGAACCACATAACCAAGCTAAACCTTATCGCTGATTCCATAAAAATTTCTCAGCATGTTTTTTCCTCCATTTTTTATCGAGGATTATAAACAATATTTGACCACCTTAAACGAAGATTTTAGGTTGTTACCTTTACATATAATTTTGGACTCTTCTTTCCGATGGGGTTCTCATTGTTTTTAAAAGGCTACAGTCTAGAATGATTCTTTTAGAATACTCGAGTTTAAATCTTTAGGCTCCAGAATATATCCTTTATGCTAGCGTTTAATACTAATTTCATAACGCCTTGGCAGTATATTAGAACGAATGAACCGCTTGGTCAAAACGGTTTACCGAAATATTAGAAGTGAAATTTATCGAACAGGATTATGACGTTCGCAAGTATATATTACGTATTGAACAACATAATATTATCATCATAATTCAACTTAAGAATATAATATGGTAGTTCGAAGTTATTACCGGAACGTCTGTATTGTCGGAGTAACCATTTACATGGGGGGAATTGTTTCCGCATAACCTACAACTAATACAAACGCGATTTCCGCGCCGTTTCACGTTAGAGGCCGTGTCAAATTACTCAATGAAGACGACCACAACGCTTCGAAATCCATTCATTCCGGTAACAAAGAAGACAATTAGCTTAACAAAGTTAATTGTTGACCAACCAAACAAATAATAATTACACGGTAAATTTTTAAACATTTAATTACGGTATCCAGCATAAAAAACTACAATATTACGAAAATCCCATAAGGATAACAAGTTTGTTACTACGAAAAAAAAATTATGTTATCTTTCAATAGTTGATAAGGATAATTAGAGTTCTCATGGAAATTAATTACGTTTGCAACGGCGACAGCGGTAATAACGACCCCAAAGTCTTTATAACAATGTTCCACACCTACTATTACGATCTCAACGCGGCAAAATTCGTTATCTCTCGGCTTATAGATTCAAAATAATGTGTTCGTAAGTGACGTTTTGTCTTTTTAAACGTTTTGAAAGGTTTGGTAACTGAATCTGATCGCATATTTTCCTAATCCTCCGCAAAGCTTAAAACTTTCGTCAACGGTATGTATGATATTCGGACTAACACGTTCCTCCCCTGTAATATATCCAAAAAATGCAACGAATGAGTCGCTTATATTCAATTGATTAACTAAGGGTCGCATAATCTTTTTACCTAATAAAATGGTGTTGTAGTAAATGATATCAAAGGTATTACTAATAGTGGTTAAGTTTGGGATGGGGTTGTCGATAGCAATATAGCCGCATGCAATAGTTCAGAAAATATTATAATAACGGGTATAGAAATTTTGTGAACTAGTATTGAACGAAGTGTTGCCAAGGTTGATAACATTAAAGTTTTATATTGTAAAGATTACGATTTATATTTATAACAGGGGGTATATATTTACTCAATTCGACCATATCAAATATATTCCACGAACGTCCAAACGGAAGTAATTCAAAATTTAATACAGATACTTATTTTATTGCTGTTCACAATTTTATCAACTTTTATGAAGAAAAAGTGTAAATTTTATATATAATCGCGTTTAAAAGTTAAACTTATTTTAATTTAACCTAGTAACGAACTTATAACTTATCAATAGTTATTTGTTGCTAATCAATATATTCTATGAGTCCATTTTATTTATTAACATTTTAGTAGTTGTTTGTCATAAGTGTTATAACGTTATGATAAATTAGCTTACCCGTAAGTTACAGTTGCTACCGTTATTCATTTCACTTCAAGAATTTAACGAAATAATCTGATTCATCGTCATTACCAGACTATGAATTATTTCGTTATAATTCATCTAAATTTAGACCTTGATAGGTATCTATATCATATCTAAACCTATATTTTTCCCCGTTTATAATAGGACGTTATCTTGGGTAAGCTTGAAATGAAATTTAAGCAGGCTAATTACGCCGCTTCAAAATAGGTACTGTTGTTAAGATAAGTGGTTAGTTACTATGTATATGAATGTAGGTTAACATTGAAATAAAAGTTATTTAAAGGGGTAAAACTTACTATTTTTCATGTTATACTTCGATAAATACATGGATAATAAGCCGTTTCTACGTACCTTATAACCCTTATTTTCGAAAACATCAATAAAACGCTGGCCCTAAAACAAGATGTTACAATTGAAAGTAAACTTTCGGAAATCCTTAAGGAATTCATATCTTTATTTGTAAAAATCTTTAGAGATAAACTACCCCTTCATTATTTGAAAGTTAATTACGAAATTTATGTTTTAAAACGATCATGAAATCTAGTTTTTCAAAATTCTTGAGGGCCCATTATACAGAATGTTACGAAAAAATACTCTTGGTTTCACGGAAAATATTTCCAGAATGAAAAAATTAAGGTTATATTTATATGAACGGTATTTGATTAGTTACCGCTATCATTTTCGTAAAAAAACCAGAATCGACTTACGTTTTGATGTTGATTACGGGTGGTTTAACATGATTAAGAATATTTAACAATAAACCTTTTCTTTTATATAAAAACGTTTGTTAATATTTCTCAAATTAAGTGGTTCATTAAATTCAATGTTCAAGTCAGCCTTTTCAAGCTCTTTATTAAGGAAAGTAACGAGTGGAAAACCGTGCTTCATATCCGTTTCGGATTTTTCAGATAGATAATTACTTCCTTTTACCGATCCAATACACTAACCACCTTTTCAAGATATGTCAATAAATCATTACGCCTATTTTTGGATATTATCTCTTTTATAAATTTTGATATATATTTGTTTATTTAAAGGTTGAACTCAACCATTATAGTACCCGGCTTGGATATATGTTAAACGCCTTGAATAATGCTTAATTCTACCTTTATATTACTTAATATATGTTCGGCATCTAAAAATTCATTGTTTATAGTTCAATATGGAGGCCGGAGTTGAGATAGGTATAAATTTGGAGAAGCTATGCGTTATCCGTGATTAAATAACTCTTACGATGAAACGAAGAGTATAAAAGTTTCAAGTATTCTTCAACCTTTGGAGATAATTGATTCAGAATAATTTTACAACTTGTAACCCTTTAATATAATTTACTAAAAACATAGCTACCTTTCATTGAGGACTCGAGGGAAAAACTGCGCTCGAGAGACTTAAGCTTTCCTTCCTCGCGAAACCTTTTCTCGCCTAAAATGGTTTTCAACGAAAAAATATCTTAAAAGTTAACTGCTCTAGATAAGCCTTAAAACGTTATCCGTTTCATCGTGATGACCAGGGTACACTTCGCTTTATAATGTATTACTTCCATAGTTTATCACCCGCCCAATATAACCGTAATATTTAGAACAAAGAACTTTTGAGGATTATAAGTTGTTTAAAAACATTGAACGCAATGATTTTACAATACGGCCTACCCGTTTACCAATTCACGAATTATAAGGGTTAAGAATATTTTATAATAATAAAATGACATTCCGAAATGTATATCGGTTTGTTAAAACATCTTTTTTAATATCACGTGAAAATTGTTTACAATGAATGGGAAAATTATGTATAACATGATAAATCATACGACGAAATTAATAAATCCATGAATTTTTTCAATTTTGGTCTTTGTTTCGTAAACTACGGTTTTTAGCTCCAAATAACATGGCTTCTCGCCGTTTTCACACTCGCGTATCTTCCGACTTATTATAGCCGAAGAATTTATCCCTAGAAGCTAGGAAAGTTTTGTAAATAACAATAATTATAACAAACAGAACTCCACTATCGCTTAGAAGGTTATATATCCTCGCTTTGATTTTATAATAAGTAGAAATATTAGTAACTGTCAGGTGATATTCGCGTTAAGAAGGACTATATATTGAAAATATTTACTTCAAAATATAAAAAAACAGATACTCACGTTTGTATACTTTCATGATTGTATTGAAATACCTACTCACGAATCGCTTACTATTGCGTTAATTGAAACCACGCAAGATTTGGTATTATCGGTTATCCGGGTTGCAACTTCATTATCTCCATAATATTAAAATCCTATTTTTAGCCTAGGTTATACCATATTATTCGAGTTTTTGTTGTAATTATGATATTAGTGGACGTACGACTTTTAGTGAAATTATTTAATTGGGCTTTTTAAACCCTCACCTATTTATAAGCGACTTCAAAATGAATGATTTCCTAACTTTATAATCAACTTCTTGTAAACATATAATAATAACTTACATTATTTTATAACTATTTGCAACTGCGTAAGTAAAGCCGTTATTTCAAGAGTAATGGAAACTATACATGTTAAAACCTTTTTAAAGATATTTTTAAGCTGTTATTCGCGGGTCTACGGGGTTATTTATGTTGTTGTTAACAATAATAGTTTCAATCAAAGTCGAGTTTTTTTAAAAGCGCCTTTTCAATTTTACGGATGTGACCCAACGCTTAAAAATAGTATTTCTCCCCAAAACGAACGATGTTACCGACCATACCAACCAAAACGCATTAACTTTTGATTCAATCCTTCGTTGTTAATATCCAATTACATTAAAATAGTTTATTACTTGACCATAAATAAAGTGAAATAACAAAAATAATATTACTATTAATTTTATTACGTTTCTTATAACGTATAAATACCATATCAACTTTATATAACCAGTATAAAATTGAATTATACCGGTTATAAAGCTTTGTATAAAGGTTAAAATTTTGGTTTAAAGTTTTGGAGACGTAATGGAATTCGTACAAGCCGTAATGATAGTTACGTAATAAAGTATGAAAGAAATCTAAAACTAATATCGTTTTTCGTCTGAAAAAGTTAAAGTTGCGAATAATATCTTATTTTTTAAGACTCATTAATCGAATCATTTTGGGAGATAAATAAATTTATTTGACGATAAATACCTACTAATACACGTTATCGATTTCTATGTTGTTAAAATTGATATTACGTGGAAAAAACACCCACGTTTTCACGTCGACTAACTCGTCGAAACAGCTACCTATCTGCTATCAAGCCAATATATCCTTAATTATTAACAACCCATGGTCAACTTCGTTGATAATAACGGTAAAACTGACTCCAAATATTATTTTCAAAAATATTTGAAAAAATAAACTTCGACCTAAATAATCCCTTATCGAGTTGGAAACACCCTGTAACGATAATTATTAGTTCAATAGGTAAGTTATATCAACATGATTTGAAAGTCGGTTTTGAATTCCTTAAATACTGTAATCCTCAAGGTATTTTTTTCGAGTTATCTGAAGATAATATGAATACTTTTTTATGAACATCAAACGGGTTTAAGTTGAATCATTATTCAACAACTGAACTATTTCCACGATGTTATTTTACTTATGCTAAGTATAAAGAAATTATACTTTCATATTTTTCTACGGCGAATGTTATTTTTAACCTACTTTATCTTATTTTTGTACTCGTTAATACTATGTTCAAAGTCGAAGTCCTACCTTTTATTAACAAGTAACTTCAATCTTATCCTTACCAACTAATTTAACTTTTTATTAATATTGAAGGTAACTTGGAGGAATTCGTTATAGCCTTTGAATAATTTCATGAAATATATATCAACTATTACATTTATTTAAAACAAAAAATACCTTATTTTTAAAACTTTCGCGCTCTTCGTTTTAGAACTGGATTTTACAAAGACCGTTTAAATGGACGATAGTGGAGAAAGTTATAAAACACCCACCACGTATGTCAATTTTGGGCTAAATAATACACCGAGCCTTCATGGTTTTTTTCGCGGTAATAACCTAAGTTTATAAGTTATTTGACTCATAGTTAATAGATCCAAAGCAATTGTGAAACCGGGAACTAGATTATAGTCTTAAATTGAAAACGTGAGACATATTTAGTATAGTTTTCTTTATAGCCTCATTTATATATAGAGTAAGTTCAAGGAGCATGTATGTAGAGATTGAGTTCCTACTGCTTACATTACTAATAAAAAATCAATATCACTTACCGATATTGGATTATTTATCAATATAATATTTACCATTACGAAACACTTAAGGCATTGACTTTTTGTGCTCAACAAAATGTAAGAAGATAATAATCTATACAGTAAATATATTTAAAATAAGTGGGTTTTCAAACGAAGTTAGGTTATGTATGAATTAGTTTTACTTAAGGGAATTCACTGTTTGTTACGTGGATTCGAATAGTTTCGGAACAAAAAACTTACGTCAAGGATAATTTTGTTTACGGTGGCGATTATACGTGTATGTGTTTTTCCAACGAACGGAAAAGTGGAGCTGGAGTAATACATAAACTATTGAGAGTATTAACGGTAGTGTAGTGTGAAGAAAGGTAGGTACAATACATCTAGTTATATTAGTTTCAGTCGTTGCTATTAAAGAGAGAAGGTTTAAAATAATTGGCATCATAGAAGGGTGTTAGTTACAATGGAAGGGCAACTGTATTAACGAAATTCACGCCTGCACCCTCTATAATATGCCAAGCTATTCCCCAACTGACGATAAAAAGGAACTTTTTACAATATAATAGGAAATTTTACGCCGCTCGTTAATAGGTTACTTACTATTACTAAATACGTCGAAAACTTTCACACTTATACAAGTGAATTCTGGTGGGCTAGGGGTGATGTTATAGGCTTATAATTAAGCTATTAGTCGCTAAGAATCTAGTCCTAGCGGTTACTATATTCTCTCGATGCTCACACGCTACTCTTAAATATATCGATGCCATGTAACCAAACACATAACCAGGCTACATATTATTGCTAGTTTTATAACAACTACTTTGCAGTATTTTTTTCTCTTTCTTCATCGAGTATTATAAATAGTATACGACCAATTCAATCTATATATTTGGCCTAGTTTCTTCATATTTCTGAACAATAACAAAGTATAAATTTCGGAAATAGTTTGGAACATGTTTCATTGGATATTATGGGAAGATCTTTGAGTATTACGAAAAATATCAACGGAGTAATTTGATAAAAACTTCATTTGTGTAGTTAGGGTTTTAGCCTGTGCCACAGTATTTTTCTTTAAAACATTTACTGGTTGTTTACGGTTTTATATAGATTACGAATTGATTATTACTATTACGATGGTTGGTTAATACCATTATTTTTTGATTGAAGAAACGTTTTCTAAAATTTCACCAGCTAAAAAAAAATCAACTTCGATGTTAGAACAGTTTTTTTTTAAGATTCGTAATAGGAAAGGTAATAAGTTGAAAACCGGGTTTTTCATCCATTTAGTTTTTTTTGAATAGTTAATTACTTATTTTCCTTCTCTAGTATACCCGTAAAAATTCAATGGGATATTAATAATATTTTCTCCCGTTTTTAAAATTTGTTCATTTTCTTTTCCCCGACGCAATATTGATTTATTTGAATGGTTCCCTCGATACCTATAACGCTAACATTTAGTAAATATTGAAAATATCACTTATGATAAGATTTTGATTTGATATATTGATATACTAGTTTGGCCTCTAAAAACTCAAATATTTGGGGTTTATTATTCAGGCTAGGGTCGGATATATGAAAACCCTAACAAGTTGCGCGTTATTCGGAAGTAGGCGGCCTTTATCTCGGTATTGTTATAGTCTGGTGTCTGAGCTAGTAGTCGCCAGGCACGTAGCTCTGACTATTATCATGCTCTTGCGATGCTTCCAAGCTGCTCTTGAGCATATCTACGCCACGTAATCAACCATATAACCAGGTTACATATTATCGCTAAGTTTATAACAGTTTTTAATAAAGATATTATTTTCCTTTTTCATCGAGAATTATAGATAGTATTCAACCGGTTTAGTTGATATTTTTGGTTTAAATTTTTCATATATAATATTCGTCTCTTTTTTCTTGATGGTGATGGAATTCATTTCAAATGATGATATTATAAAATTTTATTCATAGACAACGCAATCTTAAACCAATAAACTTTCGAACAATTACTCAACATGCATATCGATGATTGATTCTAAAACATCTTTACCATATAATATAACAACTCAATCTCCTAAGAAAACCAGTTTGCTGACATTTCATGAGAAAAGATATCAAACAGAATTACAGTGTTAACGAGTATATTTTGGGTATAAAATAATATAATTCAATTCAATAACTATGTTTGTAAGTATAATTCGGTAGTTGTAAGTCTTTACAAATACGTTGAAGGTTTCACAGTAAATCTTTACCTGAAATGCTGCCGTTTTCGCGTAATTTACGAATGCTATCAACGCTTTTCTCGCGTCACTTTACGTTAGCGGCCTCTTTGGATTACCCGATAACGATAATGAGGCTTTGGATTCCTTCGATTTCGACTAAAAAAACCAACAATTCACCTAACGGCGTTCATGATTAACAAATCAAACGTAAACATTGCTACTAACCAATAAAGTTTTTTGAGGTTTAATTATACTTCACGGGATAAAAGATCATGATATTAGGTGTATTTTCAGGGGAAATCTTTTTATTGGTACAATTAAGGATTGATTTTACGTTAGTTTTTAACAATTAAAATGGATCACCAAAACCATTACTAAATTTCTTTTTTTGTTTATTACGGTAATTAGTGGTAATGACGAATTCGACACCTTTATAGCGATGCTCCATATTTATGATTACAACATTAACTTGGTGAAAGACGTTATTTATTAGCTTATAAATTTCAATTCCAACGTTTGTATATGGTTTAACTTTTTTTTCAATGATTGGGAATCATCATTCGTAGAAGTTGGTAATATATCCTGTGTTGGAATAGTAGTATTTGAAGTGCAGTAGGTCAAATTTACTGTAAGTAAAGTTGACCATAATAACTGCAAGTTGAGTGTATTATTTTGTGTGGGCTTACTGTATTGAGTGTAAGTTGAGTATAGTATGCCTCACTTTATATTAGGACATAAGCCAAGAGATTGGCCATAAAAACTACTGTGCAGACCGGCTAGCGTTCTGCCAAACCTAGAATCATACATATACCATTTGACCACGTAATACTACTATTACCTCGACCAATCGAATCGACAACGTTACATCGTTTAAAGCCCTACCAATTCTGATTAATGTTTATTAGGTTGAGTATAAATAAGCTAGATGAAAGAAAAGGCTACTTTGCGGTTACGCTTTATAGATACAGAAGTGTTAGAATATAGGAAATATTCTTGCGAATGGCCTCTATTAGTACTGCACCAATCCATAATAGCAGGAAAACAGAGAAGTCTTTTAGGTTGCGCCAGTTCATAACGGGAATATGGAAGTAAGCGACGGTATCGCTAATTAAAAACACCAAGAAATCTTTACGGGTTATTTTTGAAGAGCTTTGAGATTGACCTCTAAAAGTCTTAAATCGGAAAGTTGGTAAACGGCTAAATTGGTACTACTATGAGTGATATTACTGTAAGAAAAACGACTAAGTTCCACGGCTAAAATAATAAACAACCTCCGACTTTAACCTATAACAATAAACGATTTTTAACCTTACCCTTTACACTAAACCTTCACCACTACTTGATTTTTTTCACTTCCTTTACGCTAATTCATTCGTCAAGTTCGTTACCTTAAATGAAAACAACAAAAATGGTAAAGTCATACTAAGCAAGCCACATTGCGTGACTTAACGGTAAGTTTCCAATTTCTCATGCTAATTTACGTTAGAACACCAAGCCTCCACACCCATAATCTCCAAGTCTCTCACCCTACACGCCTATCAAGTTTTACATAAGCTAAAGCCTTACAATAATATTAAGCTAAAAATAAATAAAGGTAATTCACGCCTTCGAACTCCAAGTTACCAAACATTTCGATGAAGAGATTTAGGGTGATGACGTCAACGAAGACTAAACGGAAATATATATGCTTAACTTTGTTAACTTTTATATTATTGACTACGATCGCGGCGAAGAACTCAACTGCGGCGACCGCGTTTTCCGAAACTTCCGTTACATATTCGACGCCTAAACCATTGAAATGTTGATTTTTTTTTTTAAAAAAAAGTATTAAGTTAAAACCTAAAGTTGAATTAAACGCTGAAAGATTTAAATGTTAGAAAAGAGAATAAAGAAGCTGGTAAATACCCTTTTTACATTGAACTAACTTGAAGAATACTCTTGAGATTTACACCCTAAGGGAAAGGATATTAGGGAACTTTAACTCCCTTACACACGTTCCAGGAAACCTTCATTTTACCCTTAGTTAAGTTAAGCCTTTTTAAGCGTTAACGACGAAAAACTTATTAACCGGTTCGACAGCTTAACACTTTTACGAGGAAGCGCGAAGTACGCTTTTAGTGGTAGCAGAACACGCGAAGAAACGGATGCCTATACGGCCAGAGGAATTAACGTCCGCGCTTTACACTAGTTAATTAAATAAGATCGTTAAGCCCTTTAAAATCTTTCAGTCTCTTTTTCCTCAAAAACCCCTAATTAAAATCGCCAAGCCCCCTAAAAGCCTTTTCATACCAGGTTTACTTATATGCTTGAGCTTACCGCAAGTCCTATCATAAGACTTTGCCCCTCGAGTTTAACGACTAGTAATTAACTTTAACATCTTACTACGAAGACTTTAAGGCTTAAAATTCCAAAAAAAAAAAAAAAAAAAGAACACCACTAATGAAAACTAAGATAACTATCATAACTTTCCCACAAAACCTGTTAAAATGTTTAACATTAATTACAAACTTCTTACGGATTTCTCTAAAATTTGAAACGACGTAAAGAGGTATAACGGAAATCCTTACAACCTCCTCGACAAAAAATAATACCATTTTTAAATATTTGTAAGTAAATAAAGGTTTCTTTTTAAAAATTTACTTATTGTTTTCCGGAATATTACAGGGCACGCCAAGGACCATTACCTAACCTTCCTAACCCAACTAATTAAGCTTCGCGAGATTTATAACTACATAAAGGGCCACTTTCAATACGACGTCCACGTTACGTAATATTACACAAATTGGGCCACTACGAGGCAAGCGACAATAATAATTAAGAAAAAAAAGAACAAACTCCGATAAATGTACTTAATCAGATAATTAATAAGTTAATGTTATGCCCAAAAGCGATGATGAAAGCCCAAGTTAGCAAAACTACACTTAGTAAACAAGTACGAGCAGCAGTTACGGGCGTTAACGAGTTTAAATACGTTTTACAACGCCCACATTCCCCCTAAAAAGGATTTTTTTAGCTAATTACATTTCTTACTTGAAATTGTAATAACGCGTATAACAAACTCGCTCGGTATATACCCCTAAACTGGTAACTTCCTTAACGTCAATGAAGAAAACCTTAGGTTAGTTAATTACGTCAACTGTAGTCATAGTTCCGAGCGCCATTAACGTCTAAAATCTAGCCTATCAACCATAATCTAGAGGTAACAGCCACGTTAACGCTAATAGCGCTATCATTTAAGCGAACCTGCTATCCATAAGCACTATCGTCGTAATAATGGCAAAAGATATTAAATTTATGGTGCGTCTAACTATTAGTGAACCCGATACTCCTTAACCTAGCGAAATAACAAAAAGATAATATATTATATCTAGTACCATATCACGTTTGAATAAAACCACTTAGATTAAATCGTAAACTTTGAACGTGGAAAACCCACTAACGACGATAATGCCCCTAAGAAAATCATGTAATATAAAGATACTACTCCCGACGTGGCTTAATAACTAGTTTACTGTATCTTTCTATAACTTTTAGGAGGTAAAGATCATTACCTTTACCCTAATTAAGCCTTACACTCCTTATACATATTTAAATTTCGCTATTGTTACACGGATTATACGTTTTAAGGTATCATATCAAATATAAGGGTTGTAAAGTACTTAATAGGAAGAAATTCGCAATATTTAATATTACGAAGACAAAACACCACGGTTACTGAAATTAATCGTTCCGATACTAGCAAAGCTAAAGTTGGACTCAGATCAGGAGAACAACTATATTTATTAGGGATAACGGTAGTTTAAACTATTGTAAGATCGATTAAGTTTTATATCTTTAAATATCTTACCATTTTCCTTCTTTATTTGAAGGACATAAAAACCCTTAACTTCAACATTAACGCCGAAGAGCTAATTAAAAAAGGCGAGAGGTTTTCCCTCTCCTTTAAGTAGGGATACTTATAATTATATCCTTGAGGCCCTCAATGAGTGATATTGAACCTAAAGAAACCGTAAATACGTTAATTACACTAACACTTTAACCAACCAACCGTTAACAAATTATATAAAATTCTAAAGTCCGAAAGGCATGAAGATATAAAATACTATATCTTAAAACCTATTGAAAATATTTGCTACCACAACTAAGCGTATACCCAAGCCCATCGATAATTTAAGTTCATTCTAAAAAACGATGAAATTTAATTACAAGGTTTTCATTGATACATTTTCCTTAAATAATAAACTTGTTTTTTGCGTCGTTAACTTTTCAACTTCTTTTTAAAGCTAAGTTTTCAAAATACTTTTCGGTAAATAACACGTAAAAATAGTTAAGTATATTATAAATTTATAAGTACCGAGGTTAATTTAACGTCTTTGTTCAATATACCGGCACTAAACCTACGACGGCGGAATCTCAGGAAGATATCAGAATAATAAATGTTTAGTGTAAACCAGTACCTGTAAAAGCCTACTAAAGTATTGGCAAGGTTAAAAAGACATACCTACTATTTTGCCAAGTGTATAGTATCTGTACGCTAGAAATTAAAAGGTTTATAGATCCGAAAGCACGCGTTTAGATAGTAGTAAAGGGCTTAAATGATACTTTGGGCTCTAACAGCTTAATATCAACACTACTGGTCTTTAAAGAGTACCCACGCCTAACGAATAAATCTCCGCTATTAACAAGTACTCAAAAGCAGTGATAGTATACAGTAAGGCTTGAAAAAAAACTATGAAATGAATCGATACTCCGTCAGGTTAACGATGTCTTTAACACTAGGAACGGCTCTTTAACAATCAACGTACTTGCTTTACCGTTACGAAGTAAAGTACTCGTATAATGGAAGCTGAACAAATAAGAGGGCTTATATAAAACCTCAAATATCGCTAATTCTAAATTAGTTATTAAAATTGCTAACGGTTCTGTATTTTTCTATATTACATAGATTAAACTATATATTAAGGTTACTAATGATAAAAACCCTTAAGCTAAACGACCGAGCTAACACACACCTCCTTCACCTGTTATCGTTAAGTCGATAAAACGCCGCAAGCATAAATGACACCCCCCCAAAAAAAAGGAACTTTAAAAAGGAAAAATACAAACCGGGTTGTATCTACAATACTACTTTGGTAAATAGGAAAAAGAAATATAACAAAGACTTCGTATTAAAATTCCGAGTATAAAGTATTATTAAAACCTTTAACAAACTGTTGTAAAAACAATAGGATCGAGATTAATAACCTATTAAATTGAGGAATTATATAATTTGTATTAAAGGCTGATTTTAACCTTTAAAACCCAAATGTTACGATTTTTAAGTCGAATATTATTTACCAGATCAAAGGTAAAACCACGGGGCAGCTGTACGAAAAGTAACCTTTAATCGCACCGGGATACGGCGATAAAAGCAAAGACTAAATCCTTACACATTTGCAAACGATTGAAAAAATTAGCCAACGCTTAATAACCGCTTTAATAAAAAGTTTACTAACCAAAACTAAAGACAAATTTACGCTTAATAGTAGAGATGTAACGTAAGCTTATACGAAATTAGCAACCGACTAATAACTAGCTATACTGTTTAAACTACCACAGGAATTACAACCTATTTACCCTTTAAAAGCGGTAATTTGATATACAAGACTTTATACGGATTAATCAAAACAAACGTCTACTAGTTTATAACCTACTAGTTATACCCCAAATTACGGCTAAGTATAAAGTTTTTAATATAAGACCCGTACGTACTGGTAAAGTAAAAAAACTTCGGCTTGGTAGGTATATAAATTAATAATAAAATTTTCCTTGGAACGGCTGGCTTTATGACATTAAAATAACAAGCGATTAAGGACTCTAAGCCTTGGAATTACAAGCTGGTAACGAAGTTAACAAAAGGCAATTAAGTTAATTTCAACGGATTATGAATCCGTATGCTTAGTATTAATACAAACCTTAATTTTTACCAAAAGTATCAGGGCACTAATTCAACTATAATCCATAAGATTAACGCGGCTAAGGCCCAACAGTACCTGAAACAGCGAGCCTGTGGTAGCTATATTATCGACTTATGTTTACTGGAATCCTATTACAACCTATCCATTACAGCGTAAATATAAGATTTAATAGGTGACTACTTAAACAGGCTTAATAAGAGGATTAAATGGCAGATATAGAATTTAGACCGAGGGATTAATATGGTTCTAATCGACCTATTAAGGGATAAGTTAATAGTTTTCACGAATATGTTTTTTACAAATACTATCGACCTATTTTTATAAATCGGCTTTTTAATGGCCTTGTTTAATAAAGATAAAAGGAAGGACTAATTTACTGTTATTGATAGCCTGATTTACTGAAACTTTATTATATATAAAGGGATAACATGAAGCGTGTTAGCTTTAGAAGTTTACTGCATAATAACAGACTTTAATTTAGGCATAATACCATAGGAAACCTTTACCATTATTACTAGGCAGTTTGAAACTTCTTAAATCCCGGTGTTAATCTGTACCTACTTGAGGAGCCTATTAGAATGCCTTTCAAAACTCGGAACTACTAGCGAAAAATGACTAATAATCGACGTAATAGCATTTCGCGAAGCTTACGAAGGAAGGTAAATTAAGTAATTCCGATAAATTAACGGTCAAAACAATCTCAATAATACCATAATAAAGGCATCGCCGAAAAAGGCCCTTAAAAGGTTTCTAAATAGCAGTACGTTTACGATACGTATCGAGATCTACGTTAATAAGCTGCCCTATAAGCCCAAGTTACGTAACAGCGGTCAGAGATATATTAATAAACTAAAATACTGCTAGGGAAATAACGAAATCAACTTGTTTAATTGATATAGCTAAAGTAAAGGATTATATAAGTTTGTAACGGGAAAACCTTTTGTGAAAGTAAATGAAAACCAACGTCGAAGCCGTAGGGCAATTAATGGCAATCAGGGTTCATTTACATGAAATTAGGTGCAATTCGATATAAAAACCAATCAAAACTGACAGGGGTCTGGCCAATGAACGAGATCGCAGTTCAACGCTTACCTAAAAAGATTAGTCGACCATACTAACGTACGCGCACAAACTAAAAATCTGCCAATATTAAAATAATGGTATTTTCAATGCAGTAGGTCCACTTTACTTATAGTAAAGTTAACTATACTGACTGTAAGTTAAGTGTATTATTTTGTATGGGCTTATTGTATTTTGTATAAGTCGAATACAGTACTACCCACTTCATAATAGGGCAGTGGCTAAATAGTTAGCTATATAAATAACTGGGGAAACCGGTTAGTGGTTTGTCAAACCTAAAACAATACATCCACCTCTTGACCACATAATACTACTGTTACTTCGACCAATCGAATCAACAACGTTACAATGTCTAAAGCCCTACCAATATCGTAGGAATTTTAACTAAGTTTATGATTTTTGAAGAAGGTATTAAAGACATCTTAATTAACACATTACGTCTTTCTATATACCCTATGTTAAAGGCTAGTGCCTGGCTAGTATTTACCAGGAATCTAACTCTGGGAGTTCTACTCACTCCTGCGATGCTCTAAAGTAAGGATAGAGCTGCTCGAGAATACGCCACATGACTGGGGAAAGGGATTGTACCATCTTAGCTCCATAGCTGCTCCCTAACAGGAACTTTTTCTTTTTCTTCTTTATTGAGGTTTATAAATAGAATCTGACCACCTTAAACGATAGTTCCGGCTTTAATCCCCTTATATATAAACCTCGATCCTTTACTCGACGGTGTCTTAGCTATTTTTAACGGTTATAAACTAAGGTTATGTCTTTATCCTTCGACTTAGAGAATCTAAACCCCCAGAACTTAAAGTAATTTCTTAACGTAAGCGTTAGAAAGCAGCTTTGAAACGCTTTAGCGGCTTAATACGATTATTTTACGACTTAATACAAACGTTTTAATGAAGTTTTACGTACGAAACTCTTTGAATGTGATTAATCCATTTGAAAGTACACTTTATATTTGAAATAACAGAATACTAATACATTAAACGGTTCAACAAATATAATCCGACAACTCGAAGTTACCGATACGTTTACTTCCTTGGATTAACTTCCCCTTTAAAAGGTTTCCCTTACATAAATTAAGAAGAACGCTGTTACTATACCGAGTTTTACTAAGGATCGCGTTAACTCCTTAAATAACAACGTCTTTTTTTACTTTGATTACAACGTTAACGCCTATTCAAACGGTTGTTACCAACCTAAACGTAAATTACTTAATAAACCGGTCAAAGTTTCTGGTATTCAACTACGATTTCCGGTGTAATAAGCTACAATAATACGTAAATTACGTCGAACCCGAAAGTTTATCGGTATGAAGAAAAAACACTTTTACGCTATCTTTGAATAGCTAGAAAGCCCCACGAAACCATTATAAAAAGGTATTACTCCCGTAAAAGCGACGACGATATTATCGACTTCGACGCTTTTATAGTTATGCTCTACGCTTATTACTAAAACCTTAACGTGGTTAAAGATATTATCGCTCGGCTTACAAGTATAAAATAAGAAATTCGTAAACGATTTTACGTTTTTTTACGTTTAAAAAGCCTTATTCGAGAAAACCGGCGGTATAACCTAGAAATCGACCGCCAAATACGTTATCTTAGAAAAATATTAATAATATACTTACTAATATGTTACTCCCCCTTAATATATCGACGGATTACAATAAATAAGTCGCCCGCGTTTAACCTATTGACGGGTAGTTTTACAATTTCTGTACTCGTTTCGGTGATAATAATATTATCGTTACTGGAAGCGGTTTCCGCGGTAGAAATAATAGCGGTGATACGCTCATTCGAAATAGCTAAGGCGATATTATTATAATTAGCGTAAACATTTTTCGAACCGCTTCTAAACGGCGAGCCGCCTAGGTTAACTATACTAAACTCTCCCGTTGTAAGGATTTCAGGTTATATTTACGTTATAAAAGGGACGGCTATTGGATTCGTACCTACCTATAAAACCCGATGTAACACCCTAACGGCTTTAACGACAAAGCTGTTATAAAAATCCGTTTTACTTCGGCCGAAAACCTTTTCGATTTCGAGTGGGAAAAAGCATAACTTTTGTATATAATTGCGTATAGGAGTTAACAAAACTTTCAATCGACTTAGCGGCTTCACTCTAACTTTTAAATAGCTTTCCGTTTATAATAAATTTACTTTATAATCTTATTTATTTTATATTCGCTCTAACGGACATAGTTTATAAATATTATAAAGATGCGAGTAAATAGCTTATTAAACGTTTTAAAATACCGAGATTTTCTATTTCTTTACGATAACTCGACGAAGTTACGTTTTATACGCCCGGTTTTTCCCTACGACTTATTACCTTTATTATCTTTTTAAACGTTAATATCGATAAATACCGTTACCAGATATAATCTTACGTAGTCCTTCCCCTATAATACAACTTTATTTAAAGTAAAACTTGAATAAAATATTAATAAATTACTTACGACGTCACGAAATATGTATTACTTTGAAAACAAGCCAATAACTATAGTATTTAAAAACGAGGATTTAAACCCGTTTCAAAAGTATCATAAGGAGTCGGCGCTGTTATATTTCACGTTATCTTACGATAGGCTCGTAAAAACCGAACAGTTACAATATAAATAGTCGCCGTCTCCTTGGAAAATATTAATAAAATACTTGCCCCAAACGACTTATTTTCGTTTACAATCAACTTTCTATTAATCTTAGGGAATTTAAAATTTTATTTAATGAAGACTTGAACTATGAGCTACCTCTTTACCATTTTGGAGTAAATTACGAAATACACCTTTATATCAATAACCCAAATTCACCTTTAAAAGTATAGTAAAGCCCTTTATACGGCATATCGCGTAAAAAGCTCCTCGTATTACGTAAAAAGTTTACCGAATTACTTAATTAAGTTTATATTCAAATAAATAGCTGTTTAACGGACGGCTTAATCCTTTTCGTTAAAAAACCCCCAAAAGTGTTACGATTTTGTATCTATTATCGTAAGCTTAATATTATTACTAAGGTAAATCGTTACCCGTTCCCTTTTATTTGAAGAACGTTTACAAATATTTCGCAAATTAAGTGGTTTATTAAGTAAATAATGAAAGTCACTTTTTACAAACTTCATATTAAAAAGGAGGATGAATGAAAAAAAAAACTATATTTCGTATACGTTTCAAACTATTTAAGTGACTCATTACTATTTTCGGCCTTCTTAACACCCCTGCAACCTTTTAACGGTATATTATTAATTCATTACGCCTTTTCCTCGCAATTTTTATTTGGCTTACCTCGACAACGTTTTCGTTTATTTTAACTATACATTTAGTAATTATATAACTAAAGTTAGGTAAATTCTTAACGTATTTAATGTTACTAAACTTAAATGAAATATTTTTAAATAAAAATTCGATATTTAAAGAACTAAGTACCTAAGATTCGTTCTCGAAAACGGCTTCGGCGTTTATATAAACCTAAAGAAGCTATACATTATCCGAAAATAAGCGGCTCATACAAGGTTTTTAAAAATACAGGGTTTTTTAAGGTTAACAAATTTTCATTGCTATTTCATCCGCGACTATTCGACAATTATCGAATTATTATTATAATTAACTCATAAATGTATTTAATTTCGTCAAGGCCTTAAAAAAAGCTACTTTCGAACGACTTAAACTTAACTTTCTTTTAAAACCCGTATTCGTTTAATAAAATCTTAACCGCGATAATTTTCTCGATGCCAAATATTTTAACTAGGCCATAAAAAGCTGCTTTTCTCAATGTAACGACCATATTAACCTATGTCTAATAACTTATTACTCCCACCGTTTTTTTCCCGCCATATATAATTCTAAAATTTACGATAAAAAGCTTCTTTGGATTACAAACGACTTAAAAGTATATAATACGAAGCTCCGAGATACGATACGCTTGTTTATTATGTTAACGGATTATAAAAACTTAAAATACTTTATAATGACACGGCGGCTTTCCGAACGACAAATCTATTGGTTTAAACATCTTTTGTAATTTCATTTCCGATTAGTATATAATAAAGCAACGGATTACATACAATCAAATATACTATTACGACGAGATTGGGCTATTTTGAAAGACTTTTAAATCTATAGTACCTAAGACAAAAACTTTAAATATTACGCCCCGAATAATTTACTTTTAAACCGCTTTCGCTTTCGTACGTCTCCCTGTTAACCGTTGTCGGAAAATTAAATTCAAAAAACAGTAAAAATTTTACCAATATTGACTTTTGAAGTTATCAAAATACCGCTATTACCCGCGATATTACTTAACCCCGCCTGGAAAGTACGATATATATAGGCGACCGATACTTTTTAATAAATATCTGTATCGATGATGACCATACGTTAAGGGTTTCAATTTTGAAATACCAGGTAAACGAAAATGAAATTTTAAGGTTTTGCGACCGTATTTAAGTACCTATTTATAAGGCCGCTTATTATTGCGTAAATTTAAGTTACTTTTAATTTGTTCCTTACCGACTACCTAAGCCTCAACGTTATTATCGTTATTATTTTATAACGTATTTTCGACTAGGTTTATATCGTACGGTCCGTCTCTTTTACCCTAATTATGAAGTTTGTAATCGTATAACTTATTAAAGACACCGTCAAAAAAGGCTCCTTAAATACCTTCCAGTTTTCAAAAGGCTTTAAAATTAGCTTCTTATCAACTTTATAATTAATTTATCTTATAAATAAGATGGTATTCGACGTTATCTTATAGTTATAACGAATCGTTTAAGTAAAGATGTTACCTTGAAAATATTAATTATTATAAACGTTAAAATTTATACGAAATGATTTTTTAATTATGATTAACGATTTTAAAATTTCCCGCGTACATTTGTTAACGACGATGATTTTAATTGGACTAATAAGTTTTAAAAACGACTTTACATCCTAATTAAAGTAAAACAATGTTTAAATACCGCTTTTCACCCTAAACCCAATAACGTAACCGAATGCGTAAATTAAAATATATTTACATATTAACGCTTAATTGTTATTTATATATAGCTCGATTAAAGACGTTTATTACCTCGTTATTAATTAATATTTAACAATAAAGATACAACAACTATCGGTATTAGTTTCTTTTTCATAACTTATTATCATTATATTAATCTTATTTAACCGGTAGAAGTTTTTTTTTATTTCGACGATAATTTTATATACAAAGGCTAAAAGCCTTATTGAACGTATTCATAAAGTTACGAAATTAATATGTACCGTAATAACAGCTACGTCATAATATATAAAAGAAGCCGTTAATAAACGACGTTTCCCTTTAAAAGGTTTTCGAGTCGACGACAATATTTAACTTCATTTTCAACATTATAAGTTAAACGAATTCTCCAAAAAGTAAAATTTACTTTACGATAAATACCAGATAATGTGTATAATCGACTTGAATGTTGTCGAATTTAATAAACCATACGAAAAGTATCTTAGATTTTATGTAAATTTACTCGTTCAAGCCGCTTATAATCCATTCCTTAGTTAATAAACTCGGATTCTCTAATCGTAAGCTGTAATTATTAAAAATTACAATAATAAGGCGAAACCGAAATATTAAATCGAAAGTATATTACGGTCCTGTAATAAAACCTAAGTTGGGCGTACCTAACTTTACAATTAACCAAAATGGTAAGCTTTAATCACATAGGTAAGCTATATACCCATAACATTAAAGCCGTTTTCAAACTTTTCTAATTCCTTAACATTCGACACCTTCGAATCGCATTACGGACCAGCTAAATATAACGATAAGCCCTTATGCCTTACCTGAAAACAGACATAATTTTACACCTTTTTTTACTAAACAAAGCGGTATATAAGCTGTTAGTAAACGAATAACAAATGAACCTATTCATATTAATAAAGGAGAAAAGCGAACGATTATAACCGAACTCCAACTTACTTAAATATATTCTTAAAGTCCTGATCCGAATCTTTACCTAACATTTTCTTACCTATTTTGACAAATCAACTTAGTTTAGTATTTATACGACCTTAATTAACATTAATACGCTTCCAAACCTTAATATAATTTTATATTACTTTTAATAACGTTCCCTAGAAACTCGCAAACCGCGCCTCCCCTACGTTATTACCTAGCTATGAAAACTTTCCTAAATATTACGTTTCTAGTTTATTAATTACATAGCCTGTAGGCTCCTAGATCGAATATGAGTAACGGGGATAACCCCCCCCTCCCCCCCGCCTGGAGTATTAACACTACATTAAGTGGCACGACGGACTTTTATAACCTTTTTAACGGCAATCACCTAAGTCTATACGCTTTTTAACCGCTCGTTAATACCTAAGGAGCGGCTTATAGTACGTAAACTTATTTTGGTCCTAAAAGTCGAACGCCAGATACGCCTTAGATAACTCCTTAATAGCTTTGTTTATATTTGAGTTAAAATCGAGCAGTGTACACGTATAACTAAAATTACGACCCGTAACTCTAGCGAAATAAAGGCAATACCGAGCCCTAATATTTAACTACTCGTTAACAGCTCCCTAGCGGCTATCAAAACCACTCACCCTTAGTTTTTTTAATAAAACTTCCTAGGATTATACGTTATTTTATTAACGTATTCGAAACATATTTATTTTTGGGGTCCGTTAAGGTATATATTAATAGCCCTTAAGGTAGGGCACTTTATACTCGTTGATAAAGTCCAAACGACTTTAAAGTATATAACCCATATTTCGGATAGCTTTTTCTACCTAGGTGACGAGCTAAAGATTTATCGTAACGTTAATGAGTAAAAAAAGTACTAAAATTTTAAACAAAAAAATACTATACTAATAACGATAGGACTTAACGTTATATGAAAAAGTTAAAGGTTTAAAAAAAGGAAGTTTTATTTTTTACAATTAAGACATTATAGATTATTTATAGAAAAGGAAAGGCGTTAAAACCCCATTTACGTAACGTTAGCCCGGTGCCTTCCATACGGAACCGTATTGTTTTAAAAGGCGCACGTAACTTCTTTATACTTACGACGCCTTACACCATAATATCAAAAAAATATTTACGAGGAAAGGAACGACAAGGGTGTCTTTAGGGGTGATATTACAAGCTAATACCTAACTAGTATTTACCAGGGATCCAACCTTAATAGTTCTACTCACGCCTACGATGCTCTAAAGTAAGGAAAGAGTCGCTTGAAAACACGTCACATAACTAGGGAAAGGGTTTGTACCATCTTAGCTCCATAGCCGCTTTGTAGCAGGGACTTCTTCTTCTTCTTCTTCGAGGTTTATAGACAGAATCCGATTACCTTGAGCAACAACTCCGGTCTCAGTCCGATTACACCCAAAACCATAACAAACAGATCGCTCGTACTTAATTAATTATCAGACGAATTTATAACCATGATACTTAACAAAATATTATTAACGTAAGTTATACTAGTAAAATGAATAAAGTTGGTAACTTTCTCAAAGAGGTTAACGATAACGATATATTCGCTCATGATAGCTAAAAATATTTCATTATGACGGTTGTTAATACATTGTAAGCCGTTATTGAATGACATATTATTCGTATTTATTAAATCCAGTTTTTACATCGTAAAGATTGAGTTTTATGTTAACGATACGGTTTAAATAGCTATCGGATTTTAAACTGTCTTCCAGAGTCTGCCTAACACCGAAATAACTTTAGTATTCAAACTAATGAAGGTATTTGTAATATGATCGCCGACGATTCTATCGAGTTTTAAGGAATTAAAGTGTAAATTTTATATATAAAAGTTAAAAGAATTTTATTTTCACCCGATAATTCATTTATAATTTATTCATAGTCTCCGCATTATTATATATTTGCTTTGTGAATTTTTTTTATTCATTAAAGTTTTAGTAAATATGGATTACTAGTGTTATCACATTGTTAGTATGTAGTTTATTCGCCGATTATTGTTGTCTCGTATTTCAATTCCACTTCGATAACTTAATAAAGATTTCCGATACACGGTCAGTAAAAATCCACCAATCTTTTGTAACTGATTCGAATATCGACTTAAATAGGTTCCGATACCTTATATAGAACCATATTATTCTCTGTTTATAATACGACGGTATTTTATGTAAATAATGTATGGAATACAAGCAGGTGTAAAGGAATATCAATACTAATTAGTGATTCTTAAGTTACGTACGGATTGGTTAGGTGGAAGAAGAAGCTACTTTTAGATTACGCTTTGTGAAAGAATAAGGTAAAGTAATGATTCTCACGCAAGGTTTTTACGAACTGCGTTGGGTTTTATGGCCGTAAGTAGAGATAACTTCTGGGTTTAGTCGGTTCTTACGATAGTTTGGAAGTAGCGATGGTATCACTATTAAAAGTACCAAAAAATTTCCTGAAATTCTTCGTGAAGACAAACGTTGAGATTGACTTTCAAATGTCTTAAAAATCGTTAAGTTAGCAAACGGATAAGTCAGTAATATTACAGGTACTACTATGATAAATATTAAATCGCAAAGACGACTAAATACCACGAACTTTAACTACAAACAACAAAAACGAAGAAACAACATTCGACATTACTTCTTACATCAAACTTTGCCCTTTACATCAACCCTACCTCTATACCACGTTTCCCACCCCTACGTTACAAAGTCGTTAATCGGATACGTCAGTAAACAGATCAAGATCATTAATCCCAGATAAAATACCAAGAATCGCTAAGTTGCGTTAAGAAAGTCACGTTACGCAACCCCACACCAAATCGACAAGTCTCTACACTCCCAAATCGCCAAGTTTCTTTGCCTAGAACACCATCTCAAGATAGCACCCAGTCAGGAATACTTGAAAGCAGTTGACGTCTTTTGAATTGGTTTTTTCAAGCATTAAGATGAAGATCTTTGGATTAAGGACGTTGACGAGATCTCAACTAAATAATATCTGACTGATTACATTAGCTCATACATTTTCAATACAGACCCTACCGAAGAATTTGGCCGCGGCGCCTGCGCCCTTCATAATTTTCGGACGTCTTTTAACTACTGGAAGATTTACTAATAAAAGATAATTCAATATATGGTTAAGGCTGGGTTGAAAACGGAAGTCAATCCATGTGGTATTTACGTTACAAAAAAGACTTTATTGGGATTAGCAAAGCCGTTTTTCGAGTTGGCTCAATTTTAGGATTGACCTTAAGAATTTTTACTTTAAGGCTTAAAAGGGAAGGGAAAAAGCATTGATGATTATCATCGCTTATATTAATGTTTCAAAAGGCTACTACCTTAAAATACCCAGATAAGTCAAGCCTTCAATCTCCGTGATGATACCAATTCCTTACACACCAAAGATAAGTAACCTGTTGATATTCTTAGGAGTTTAGTCCTATCGTGTGATAATGCAACATATACTTTCAGTGGTGGTACAGCGGGTAAAGTAGCGGCTTTAAATATAATACGAGAAATCGACGTCAGTGCGATCTATCGGTCAATTAAATAAGATCGCCAAGTCCTTCAAACCCTTACCTACAATCGTTTAGTCCCTTATGCCTCCCAAAGGTTTCTTCAATATCATAAAATAACATGGATTACTTCCAGGTTTTCCCAAAATTGATAAGCTCGGCAAGGCAAAGCTTTTTAGAGTAGGTACGCTTATATACATAAACTTAACATAGATTTTACCATAGGACTTTAATCTTCCGTTTAGTCGACTAGCAATTATCCTTACCATCCCGACTTGAAAGGTTTAAGACGAGACTTAGTAAGAAATATTATCCACGATTGGGAAATTATCAAGACCTTTTCCCTTAAACTATCAAGATAATTAATATGTGTTATAAGCTTTTTACAGATTTTGCTAGGATTTGAAATGATGTAGAGAAGAATGATGGCAAGCCCTATAATTAATTTTATGGGAACATAATTTCATTTCTTCACATTTGTAAGTGGATGGAAGTTCTTCTTTCAGGTTTTTACTCACTGTTTCCTGAAATCCATACAAGTTACGCCAGAGATTACTACCTAATTTTTTTGACGAGAGTAAAAACTTTCCTAGAGAATTATGATGGAATAAAAAACCACTTCTAGTACAACATCAACCTAGTATAATAAAATATAGATTGGGTTATAACGATGTAGACGACAATAATAGCTGAGAAAAAAGATGAAGAAACACCAATAAATATACTTAATCAGATGTTTAACAAAATTTTATTATATTAATAAGTAATAGGGAAATCCTATATTATGGAAACTAAACTCTGCGAGTAGTAACGGTTAGCTGTTACGGATGATAGCGAGTTTAAATATGTTTTAAAACGATGAGAAAACACCTGTAAAATATTCTTTTTAGCTATTTATAGTCTTGATTTACGATTGTAACAGCCTGTTCGCCATACTCGGTTTGTATGTACCAACTAATTGATAATTTCCGCAATTGGAATAACGAAAACCATAAAATGACGTATTACATTAATCGTAAGTACAGAAGTCTATAACGTTCAAAATCTAGTTTAATTTTTTTGGATTTAACTTTATAACCACCTTGGCGATAGCAACAGGGGTAAAACATAAGTCGACTTTTTGAAAGTAAGAATCATCGTCGTAATATTGATGAAAGGTGTAAGATTTTTGGTAAATACGCTTATGAAATAACTAGTTACCCTCTGGCAAAGCTCTAAAAATAATAGTTGATAAGTTATATTCAGTACCGCATTGTTTTCGAGTAACAATAATTGGATCTCATCATATACTCTGATGGTTAAAAAACTGTCAATGATAAAGGATCGCCAAAATAAGTTATATAACATAAAAATACTAGTATTCAAATGGCTTAGTAATTAGCCAACCACGCTTTTCTGTACCGTTTGAGTGTAGAAGACCCTTAAATCCGCTTTGAATATTAAGCACATAACCCCTTTAATACCTTTAACTTTTGCGATATTTACGCGAACTATATGTTTCAAAGTATCATATTAGATATTGGGGAAGTGTGGTACTTAAAAGGAGGCTATTCACAGTATTTGACATTGCTAAGGTAAAGAACTACTACAACAGAAATCAACTATTAAAATGTTGGAAAAGCTAAAGTAAGTTTTGAAACAAGCAAAAAATAATAGGCACTAAAATCGAAGATTATAGAAATTATTTTTGAGCCTGTTATATTTTATATACCCAGGTCCCCTCCTACGTTTCTTCTTTAATTAGAAAATACAAAGATCTTTGTTATTAATATCGACGTTAATATTAACGCATTGTTAAAAAACGGCCGTAGGATTCTTTTCGCTATGAAGTAGGAGCACTTTTAGTTTCATCTTTAAGGCCTAAAAACAATGGTTTTGAATTGAAAGGATAAGAAATGTTTTAATTACCCCGGCAATTGAATTACCTAACTGTTGATAAGTTTTATGAAATATCCAAGTTCGCAGGGTATTGAGATGGAGAATAATATAATTTGGAAGCTATGAAAAAAATTTGTTATTATTGTTAAATGTATACTTAGATTTCCAAAGGTTGAGAGTTATTATGAAAGATCATAAAAATTTAAATTACTGGAATTTCGTTGATGTGTGTTACTTCAACAACAAGCCTGATTTTTATTCTGTAAAGTTCACAACATTAATCAACTATACCAAGTTTTTTAAGTCCCTATAGGCGATAAAGACGTTCAAAACGTTAGAATATCATGTATTAATATATATTTTTGTCTACCAGACGTTGTGTTTCATGATATTCATATTTGATTTGCGGCGGTGAAGTTTCAAGTGAATGAAGGAATAATTGAGATCTAATGTTAATAGGTGCATCTTAAGGAATGCTGAACCATAGGTAATTTAGAAAGGGTATATACATAATTTAGTTGGGTGTATAGTATCTTTAGAATATATATAAAACATTTTACGGACTAAGAGGCACGTTTTGAAATGGAGCTAAAGAGTTTAAACGATATTGTGGGCCCTAACGGTTTGGTGTTCACATTGTGAGTCTTGAAAGGACATCTTTATTTGACGAATGAATTTCTGTTATTATTAATTATTTAAAAAAGAGCTATGGTGTACGGTAAAGTTTTGGAAGAATTATACGAGAAATCGATACGACGATAAGTCAATGATACGTTTAATATAAAGAACGGTTTTATGGCCATCGGTAGGATATTTTTGCCATTGTAAAGTAAAGTATTTGCGTGGTGAAAGACAGGTAGATTTTATGACTTATCGAATATGTTGAGTATCTCTAACCTAGAACTAGGCGTTAGAACTATTCACGATCTTGCGAAATTCGATAAAACTTAAATTGAACCTTATATTAAAGCGATTGAAGATAACGATAACCAAGTAAAGTCTTAAGTTAAACGAATAAATTAATATAAAACTCCTGATTTTATAATCGAGAAGATGATAGAACGTCAAAGAAATAGACAATGTGTTACAAGAAAAAATATTAAGAATGAAAAATATACACTGGATTAGATTTATAATAATGTTTAAGTTAGTAGGAAAAAGAAGAATTATTAACACTTAGCTGTCTAGTTCTATGTATAAAACATAGTTATTACCTCAATTAATCCTTTTTAAAAAGCGGTAAGTTTAAGATTAATAGACGCCTTATTTGAGGTGTCGTACAATTTGTGCCTAAAACCTACTTTAATCTTCAAAACCCAAATGTCACGATCTTTAAGTAAAATATTATACGCGAGGTTAAAGGTAGGACTATGAGAGTCCATACGAAAAGTTACGCCTAATAGTTTAAGGATACGGTAATAGAGATAAAAGCGAAATATTTATGCAATCTTTAACAAGTTAGAAGATTAGTTAAGGTTAAATAATCGTATTAGCGGCAAGTTTACTCGCTAAAGCTAATGAGAAGTTTACTATTCATAGCGGTAATATTACCCAAACATATATGCAATTAACAATTGATTTATGAAGGATCATTTAATTAGAATTACCGTGAAAATCCCGTGATAAGTACATTTTGGAAAAGTTAATATAATGTGTTAAGATATTAGATAAACTGATTAGAGCAGATGTGTATTAATTTTTAATATGCAAACCGTACTTTGAAGTAAGGTTAGGTATAAAATTTTAGATTTCCCTCCATTGTTTCTTGATTACATAAGATATTGATTTCAGTTTGGTAGTATAAAAATAAATGATAGTCTTTTCGTCGGAAATACTAGTTTCATAGTATTTGAACAACGTGTATTCAAGGGTTTAAATTTCCAAAACTACAAGCTGGTTATGAATTTTACAAAGGCAAAACATCTAGTTATTAATGAAGCGTTTATTGGTGTGCTTAGTGTTGGAGATATTGGTATTTATTTTAGTTTTAGTTCAAAAAGTTCAAGGTTCCAATTTGGTTACAAGTGATGAAAACAATGCAGCAAAGGTTTAAAAATATCTGAATAATGCGTCAGTAACAATTATATCGCGACTTTTAGCTATCTAGAGGTATCTTACAATTTTTCGATTGTGGTATATGCTCAAAACCCAACGGATGACGACTAAAATTGACTAAATAAAAGGTTGGATTAGTAAATAAAAAACTTGTATCGTGCGATTAATATGGTTCCCATCTATTTTTAAAGGTTAAGTTAATGATTTTTACGAATGGCGTTTTCATAAAAAACATTATCATTTCGCTAAAACTTGGATTTCTCATAACGATTGTTAATAATAATAGATTATAAGAATATTTCATTGATATTACCAGATGCCTGATTTAATTAACCTCAGTTAAATGTAATATTATTACCTAAAATGTTTTGGTGTGGGAGTTTTACGATATAATTTCCGGCTTCGAAGTATATATAGCAATATAGGAAACCTTGAATATTGTTATTACGCAACTAAAGACTACCCATATCCTGGTTGTAATATATACCAACTCGAGATGCCTATTCGAATGCGTCTATAAACCACGAATAAATTGCGAAATATTTTTAATGATTGATATGGTGGCACTCACCGAAACCTATAGAACCAATGACATTGAAGAGTTGAGTTAAATCTGCGGTAAATATGACCTGGCTAATGCTATGATATAATCAGTATCCAATAAGAATTTGAAAGAGTTAATGAATGGAAATAAGTTGACTAAAGATATTTGAGACTACGTTTAAAGGCTACTTAATAAGGTGAATTCAGGTGACAATGATCAAAAGCAAAAAACAGGGTTACAGTAGAAAATTGGAAAATTGTTAGAGAACTAAAGTCGGCAATGTTATTGACTAGCACAGTTAAGTTGAAGTTTTTATTAGTTTGTGGTAAATGAATTTTACATGGGAGTTGATGAAGTCGAAATTCGGAACCGTGGGAGAAAAAAAGGTAATAGGGGTTAATTTGGTTGTGGAACTGAAAGGGGTCTAGCTGATTGACGAGGAGGCATATTAAAAGCTACCGAAAATAAGTGGTTGACTACATTTGCGTAGGCGTATAAGCCTAAAAGCAGCCAGTCTTAAAACAGAAGCAATGATAATGTAGTGAGTTGATTGTAATGTTAAGTAAGCTAAATGTATTGAGTGTAAATAAAATGTATTGTTTTGTAGGTTGATTTTATTAATTGTAAAGTCAAGTATAATACGTGCCCTTTCTAAACTAGGTTACGAGCCGAAAATTGTCCATATGAATTAATGTGTAGACCGGTTAGCAGTCTGCCAAACCTAAAATAATACATTTACCACTTGACGATATAATACTATTGTTACTTCAACTACGATCTGAATTGACAACATTGTAACGTCTAAAGGCCTATGATTGACAAGGCTTATAATCAAGATTAGTTAATAGTACTTAGCATAACACATGAGAATTCCTAGAAATAATAGGTGGAAACCTAAAGGTCAAATCTTTAATTACTTGAAAATATTGAAAAACGGTATCATCTTTGTATTAAATAGGTTGTTAGGTTTCTCGTTACACTTTTCTATATCCTTCAAAATTTTAAAGAAGTATGTCAAAGGTTTTTAATTAATATTAACCATGTTAACAGGTCTAAGAAATAGTGAAAATAATTGTTTTAGTCTTCAATAATATTTTTTGCGATTAAGTAAATTTTTAAGTTTTAAAATTTTCGATTGTAAGAGTAATTACTGGTCGATTGGCTTAAGGAGTAAAACCCTCTAGTAAGACCCTTGGTAGACTCACGTGTATAGGCGGAACTTTCTAAGTTTTATATAGTCTCGCTACGCGAAATTCTACCTTAAGTAAGACATTAATGATTTTAACGATATTTCTCTATTAAACGTTAGACAGAGTCGGAATTAATTCTTTTTACAGAGTTGACAGTCGCTTCTTCACTTACTCTCTTTCCGCCGAACATGTATTCCTCGCTACCATAGGAAAAGAATGAGACTAAAATACTCAGAAAATCAATGAACTCCTTATCATAACAGTGTAAAAAGTTGTTATCCCGGAAATTAAGGGTTTAACTCAAGTGGTGATTAAGGGGTAATCTCATAAAACGTTTGCAAAATTGTTGATAGTCGTTAGTAATACACCTAACTTTCCCTCGTAAATTTTGAAGTTAAAGATTTCAAAGGCAGTTTTCAATTATTCCTATTCAAAAAAGCCTTTTTCCAATCGGTTTCTAATTTTATTAAAGATAAATATCTCATTTTCCACATACTTCTGCCTTGAGCCTAATCATAACAATTCTTTTAATTGTCTTCTATATATCAATTATCTAGTTAGTAAACCACTCAATAAAGTCTAAGAAGGCGCGGGCACTACGGCCGAGCTTTTCTTCAACATTCGAATCAAAAATATACTAGCTAATATAATTAATCACATGTTTTTCAGTTAAATTTTCATCAACATCACTACACCTAATATCTTTGCTATAATACTTAAAAACAACGGGTTCGATGACCACAATTGCATTTATATATTACTAACTACTTGTTATTTCAACATTTCGGATGACAAGTTAACATTCATTCGGGTGGAAAAGGAACTTAGCTATTTGGAAACCATATAACGTAAATATTTTACGCGACTTGACGATTCTTGGTGTTTTCACTAAAAATAGAGATTTTAACGTGTTAAGTACTATATCCAATTGAAGATCTTATAATATAGGGGAAAAGTTTCGTATATAAGGTAAAGTTTAGTGTTTTAGGTTAAAGATTATTTAACTCCAAAATAATTTTTTCCGCTAGGTTTTCTACTTGATTATTTTTCGAATAATAAAATTAACGACCTGATCTTTTAACGATTATAGGATCTTTAGAAACATAATAATCGTTCTTTAATAATTTGAGACTTTTAGCGGGCAATTTGGACGTATTTTCTTAAAAAAGCTTTAATAAATATTTTTTAGTGTTGTTGATATCGATTCCATCGACACTTCCAAACTGCTGAGAATTAACCAAATTCTAGATTAGTCTTTCATTATTGCTGTGAAAACCGACGTAGTTGGTGAAAGCCTTGCACAAAAATCTTTACTCTGCCTTACAATATAAATTGTAACTAGAAAATAGGTACTTTTTCTACCCGATTCATATGTACTCAACCAAATAAATACTAATTATTATTCATAAGCCTTTAGACATTGCAACGTTGTCGATTGGAGTCGGTAAAAGTAACAGTAGTATTATGTGGACAATCAGTAAATGGTAACTTCTAAGTTTAGCAGACTGCTAGTCAGTTTACAAACTACTTTTAAAGGGAATTTTTTAGCCCGTATCCCATATTTAATTGAGAACTCTATTGCAATTGACTTTCAGTTGTACAGTCCTCTTTGACTGCACTATACATGAATAATATTTGAACATTAATGTTACTTTAATAAAGATATTAATAACATTCGTTTGCGTTTGAACACCTCTTTCATCCTTGTTTTCCATCTCACTTCCAATTTAAAATATTTAATTATCTGAACGACTAAGGCTTCCATACTTATAATCAATTTAATAAGTAACCACAGGGTTCATATCATTGTTACTGTTAATAAATATATGAATTTAGAGGGAAATGATACATAAAATCTTTGTATACGCTATTACGGGTGTAAATAAAGGGTATAATTAACTGAAAAAGCGTTTACGAGTAGTATTTAAGTACTGAAATATATATTGTAATTAGTATATACCCGTAATAACTGCGGAAATTTGCCTGTGTATTTTGGTTTTCATATTATTAACGTTTATTATTGCTTTTTTTTTACTGTCATCTAGCAGTGCAATCCATGAATTGAAACACTTGATGCTACGGAACAATCCTGTAGGTATCGGCAGAAGAGATCGTTATCCGGGTCCTTCGAAGACTAGTGCAGGTCTCAGTGCCTCCTAGATATCCTTCCAAAGAAGATATTAGGGTAGACTACAATTTAGAGACTCGTAGGCGTTGACACTACAGCACTGGTCGGGATAAAAAACGCGGAATACTTAGTTCTCGCCTGGAGCCTGCTTATACCGGAAATAAGACTATATGAGTCTTTGCGAGAAAGGCACTTTAAAGCATATATATTAAAAAATAGCCCGTGGAAAAGTGGTGAGTGTAGAATTCATTATGGTGGAATTTACTATCAAGAACCATAGAACAATATTAAAAGACCTTCGTATGTATGGTAACTTGTAAATTGGGTATTCTGAACAAGTTAAGGAAAAACTTATTTAAATAAACCCTATTGATGACCTTTGCATATATATAGCGAAATACTACCTTTTATTATTAAAAGATACCTATGCCTTACAATTCGCTGTTAACAAGAGTTTTATACTAATGACAGTAATAGTACTATCTGAGAAAAAAAAACTTATACACGTTTAAGTTCGTTGTACCCGAGCCTTTGCAACGGATTATAGGTGCCTAAAAGGCCTAAATGCACACTCGGCCTCCCCCCTGCCGAGCTTTTACTCCTTCCAATATGAATCATTTCAGCTCCGTTTTCATTTAAAGGTTTTAGCCTTATAGAAGATAAATTGTTCCATTTTGTTGAGAGTCAATAACGGGATTTTTATTAGCGGTGATGAGATAAAAGTAAAATACGCCCGTTACATTTGAAAAGTTCCCGTATATTTCGTATAAAAGGGTTGAAAACTGATAATGGATAGTAACAAGGCCTAAAAGCGGATATATCCAAATTGCCGCCGTTATCGCTGGGATTTTAACCTCTTACCACGTTAATATCTCCGCAAAAACGCTAGTAGAGTATTTGACTGTCCTCCAGCGACCTCTTCGCGTTGTAGTTGAGGAGGCGGAGAGTGGCGTTGCCTAGGTCATGGCTGAGGCACTATTAGTAGGCCGATATGCAGTGCCGGCGCGTCTGAACTCTTACTCAAGTAGAGGCGGCGCCGACGGTGATGGCGAGAGCAGAAGTGAATAAGATAGGGCTTAATTAAGAATAAGCTCGTCGCCAACGACTTTCTTGATACCTCATATACCCCCCCTCCCCCTTTTCTAGTCAAACCACTATTTTATATTTTTTCCCGGATCCTAACCCTTTTTGATTATAAAGACGAACGCGGCGGAAAGCGGCCTTTAAGGTATTTATAAACGATGAGGTAAAGTTATTGGGTGGGTAAAATCTCGTACTTTATGGTAGGCTTGAGGGCATAAAACGAAAGTATTACTAGCGGGCGGAAAACGTTATTATTGCCAGCGGGTATCAAATATATAGCCGTTGAATTTTTTATTTTTTTTGCTGAATAAAAATAATCCGAAATACAGTGAAAAAGACGGAAATCTTTAAATTCGATTTTATTTTACTTATATAGGTTTTGTAAGCTTTTACGTTTAAGGGTTTTTGAGGTAATCGTAACTAGAATTTATGAATCTAGCAATACACAGCATAATATACTAAGTATATAACGCCTCGCGTTCTTTTATACCTGATATAACAAATATTCCTATTAGGGAATTTTGAATGTGTGTAATATAATGTGAAATGATTATAATGGTATCTCGTCGTTAAAAATATATATATGGGGTTTAAAAATAATGACGGGGTGAAGCGAATACCGGGAGGCTTAGTTTTACCGAATTTCGATGCGATTTTGGTCAAATACAACAATCCTCAAGGTTTACATACAGGTGATAAATTATCTTACTTTCCAAAGTACCAATTTTCGTTCATTGTTTTTAATTTTAGCCTTAACTTGAATTTAACCATATTAGCTGAAAGGCAATTGTAATCGGCGAGGCGGCTATAGGTTTTAACATCATCGTGAGCGAATTTGTCCACGATTTCGTTTGTTCCGATACACATGTACCCAAAGTTCCATTTAACCGATAAAAAGTTGTACAGGGAACCGACATCAACATGAAATCTATTATACGCCTATTGGAACGAGGTGATAGCTTTGCTTTTCAGGCCCTAAATTACGGAGGTATTGTCAATATATACCAGGATCTTTCCAATAGAAACGCATATGACCGCTTTTAGGACCCGAAGTGCTCCGATTACATGTACGTCGAAAACTTATATATTAGAGTAAAAGGTGTTAGAACTCTATGTGATAACGATGCAGTTAGTAAAAACCGTGTATCTATACTCAAAATACTTTTTTTTCGTCGCGCTACTATTTGAATTCATCAGTAAGAACCGTGAAGTAGTCATCATTCTGGATTTTAAATCTATCTAGGAAAGAAGAAGCGGCTATATCTTTAGTTAATCCTCCCATAAGGTTTTTGAGAGATATGTGGGAAAATTGTGGCGTTAGAATTACAGGTTATGGGAAGGTTATGAATTCTGCATTTTCTACTATTACACATGGAATAAACTAGGCCGTCCTGAAACTAGCATGACTAGGTCGAGATTTTATTGCTTTTTATCGAAGTATCAACTTTTGAAATATTTCGTTAGAAGTCTTCATTGCTGCTTTCCATAGTTTTTGCTTATAAATATCGTTACAAATAGCGTTGTTATCAAATTCATATAGTATTGAACGAAGTAATTGTCATATTCGCAAAAATCGTTAATACTTGTGGATATTATTATATATCACTATAGATAGTATATTTAGGTGATATTGAATCACGCTATAAGCTGCACTCTTGCAAGGCGCAAAGTGCATCATGCGTGGAGCGGACTGGAATTTGTATTCCAGAGCGCACAGAAAAAGGGCCACTGCCCAGATGAGAGGTTTATAACCTCCCATACGTGGCGTGCACTTTCTGGAATGCTTTTTCCGGACCATCCTATCTATATTTTACTACAACAATGCCAATCTAACGATTACTCTTCTACTGTTGCCTTTATGAGTACGTATTAGACCTTCCCTCACTGATCAGTAGCCGACTCGGTCGACTACAGACAACCTAAAAAAGAAGATACAAACAAAAATTGAATATCTATAGCGGGATATTATAGTGGTCCCAACTGTTTGTTCTCTAACACTACGTTTTTACAAGAATTACATGGGATATATGCAAATATTGTAAAAGCTAAGTAACTTTAAAAGGGATAACTTTAGTACGATATTATAAACCCTTATTTCGCGCCCTATATACTAAAAGCTTTGTTACGTCACCATTAACCCTTGGTTGGCGTTCTAACGTATCCGGGAACTTTTTGAAGAGCGTCACATAATGCACCAGACCACACAAGTCAAAACCACCAAATTTTGGAGCCTTTTATTAAGACCTGTCCGAAAACAACCGCTTAAAAATAGTGCAAATAATCTACAAATCAACTCTTTTAGTGGTACAAACAGCTAAAAGAAAAACGCCAACAACGTCATAATTACACCGAACTCTGAAAACTATAATCATACCGAGCCCCGAAAACAATATTCGAAACGCCTCCATAACTACTCTTGCAATTAGTGCCCTTACGAAAATAAGGCGTTCCAAGCGCTCCGGAAAGCATATTGGAAGAGTTCCTACCTATAACGAGCACTTTGGATTACGTATTCGAAGCGAGTGCTACCACCGCTTTATTCAGCAACGCTAATAGGGAGATTGTGTGACCTAAGTCGTTATAACTTTTAATTTGCGAAGGAAAGAAAGGAAATAATTTTTGCCTTAACCGATTTTATACACCACTATCATTACTGGATTACGGGACCGATGTTATACACCACTGTCATTACTGGATTACGAATACGGGCCGCATAGAAATAGAAAAAATATTGCCTGTATGGATATTATTATATATTATTATAGATAGTATATTTAGGTGGCGGTGTATCACGCTGTAAGATGCACTCCTGTAGCGTGCACGATAGCTTGTCACGCTGCAGATTGCACTTAGAGTGCATCATGCGTGGCGCGGTCTAGAAGGGGCGTCCTAGAGTGTTACACTCTGGGTGAGAGCTTCTAAGCTCTAACTTGAGGCGTTCACTCTCTAGATACTTCTTCTTTTTGATCTATCTATCTTTTACTACAACAATACCAATCTTATGATTACACTTCTAGTCTTTTTACTTCACGTGAAATTGGCAGAGAACTTACCAACAATACTGTTATACATTGAATTGAATGATTTAACAATCGTTATTAATCTAAAGAAGTACTGCTTGATCTATCTTAGAAGTTTTCATAAAAATGTTTTAGGAAATTATAAATGTAATCTTCATTTGATAACAAGTATGAAAAATGGCATCATTGTGACGACGAGGAAATTCTAGGGCTTTCAATAGTATGTCTCTTAAGTATTCTAAGTTTTAATTAGAATCTTAATAAATATAAAGTTTAAATTTCATTATAATAGCGCGTTCATACTACAAATTTTGATAATATTCATTAGTTTTTTTCATAATAATATATTGATTTTTCATTTGGGAACCAACACTAAGCATCAAAGAGTGCTTGCTTCTCAGATAATTCTCCAGATACTGGTGGGAGATATTGCAATCTCAGGGTGCCCATATAGGACAACCGACTTTTGTAAAGAAAACCTAGAACTTAGAACATTTCTATCATCAAGATACTAGGGTACTCGGTGATTTTGAGAGCCACGAATGCCTAGAAAAAGCTTGTAAACTTGGTTTGATCGGAAGCACGATTTATAAAGTTGTAACGCAGCGCTTATTTGCGTTGACAAAATAACAAATACTTTTAAAACGGTGCTATATGAAGCGTATATACCTTTGAATTTTGAGCTTATTACCTATGAAAGGGCTGGGCTTCTTACGCGTGATACGCCACCTTTAAGGTATAGGTTACGAATCAAGAAATACGTTAAAACAAGGCCTATAAACAGGTAAAAAGAAAAATGAAACGTTTACTAAGCTAAAAGTCAATTTTATATGTGAAGAGATGTATTTATTATACATAAAAGCGCGCGTGTTATGACACAATAATAGCGACAAAAGTATGATACTGCTTTCAAAAACTTAACCAATTGTATGATAATTTTATGTTCTCTTTTTCATCAATAAAATGAAGAGAATTCATTATTTCACATAACCATAACAAAATTAACAAACTAATTAAATTATAAGTGAAATTGTTGGAATAGTATTACATGTAGTTGAGTAGGCCTACTTTACGTACAGTAAAGTTGACTATACTAAACTGCAAGTTGAGTGTATTGCTTTGTGTGGGGGTTTATCATATTGGGTGTAAGTCGAGTGCAGTACGTTGCACTTTACTCTAGGGTCCTGACCAAGCAATTGGCCATACCAATTACTTTGAAAACCGGTTAGCAGTCTGCCAAACCTAAAACAATACATCTACCATCTAGCTACTATAATACTACTGTTACTTCGACTAATCGAATTAACAACGTTGTAATGTCTAAAGCTCTACCAACACTAATTAATACTTCTTTATTGGCTTAAGCACATATTAGTTAAATAGAAGAAGAAGTTATTTTCCGGTTATTACGCTTTATATTACGGCTCGGGTAGAGAAAAGATTCTTATGAAGGGCTTTTATTAGTATTGCGTCAGTTCACAACGGTGGAAAAACAGAGAAGACTTTTGGGATGCGTTAGTCCACAACGATAATCTGGAAGTAAGTGATGGTATCGCTACTGAAAACACTAAGAAATATTTATTAACCTTTCTTAAAGACGTTAATATTAACTGTCAGAAGTCTCAAAGTTCAGCAATTTGGTGAACGGCTAAGTTAGTATTACTTCGGTTGCTATTACTATAAGAAAAACGACTAAGTCTACATTAAATAACCACGACTAATAACCTGCAATCTTTACCACTATTAACGACCTCCAACCTTATATTTCACACCAAACCTTTGTCTATACTTTACTTCTTTTTCACTCCCCACCCTCAGTTCATTGTTAGGTTCGTTGCTTTAAGCGAAAACATCAAGTCACACCGAAAAAGCCACGTCGCGTAACTTTACACTAAATCGTCAAGCTGCCAAGTCGCTAGGTTTCTACACAACTTTACACCCAAACATTAAGTCCCTACGATTAAAATCACCAAATCCCTTGCTTTATACGCTTTATCAAAGTTTTACAAAAGTAAAAACATTGAGATAGCTACCGCAAGTCTTTACTATCAGGCTATTACCGACTCCGCCTAGAAAAAAGAAATTTAAAACCTTGGAATAGCTTTCTTTAATCATTATAACCACGACCTTTGGGGGAACAAAGTCGACTAAGACTTTACCAAAAAGTATCTCACTAACTTTATCAACTGTTTTATCTTGAAATATCTTAACGAAGAAAAAGACCCATAGGACATATTTTTTAAGGTCCGTAAGTTTTTTGATGACTAGATAATTGACATGTGGAAAGTAATCTGAAAAAACTCAAACTAAAAAACTAGACTTAAACACCGAAGAGTTTAGGTGTTAAAGGGAAATGTTACTAGGTAACGAAAGTACTTGTTAAGTTAGCACAACTTAAAAAATACCCAAAAACCCACGGCCTACAGGGAAAGGTATTGGAAAACCTTAATACCTATACATATGTTTCAGGGGACCCCCTATTTACTCTTAGCTAAGTTAAGCCTTTTTACGTATTGGTGATAAGGAACCTATTAACCTGTCTAGCAGCTTAGTACTTCTACATAATAACGTAAAGTAAGATTTTAGCAGTGGTAAAGTACGTGAAGTAACGGCCGTATACACGGCTAAAGGTATCAATGTCACCACTTTAAACTAGTTAATTAAATAAGATTATTAGCTCTTGCAAAACCTGCAAATACCTATCGCTCCTTAGAAATTTAATCGCTAAATAACTTAAAAACCTTCCCTTTTTAGATTTACCTACGCGTGAAAGCCGACTATAAGTCTCATTATAAGACTTTATTATTTAGGTAAAGAGACTGGTAATTACTCTTAACCTCATACCTCAGAAGTCCTACGACTTAAATTATTAGAAAATACCATGTAATAGGATAACTATTGTAACCTTTTTCTAAGACCTATTAAGATAGTTAATATTAATTGTAAGTTACTTACGGATTTCATTAAGATTTGGAATAACGTTAAAAATTAAGATAGAAAACCTTATAACCTCCTCTACTTTAAGATAATGCTTTGTTTAAACATTTGTAAGTGAATAGAGGTTTTAATTTAAGTTTTCACTCATTATTTCCCGGAATCCTTCCAGGGAATGTAAGGAACTTCTACCTGACTTTCTTAATTAGTGCCACCAAGTTTCGTGAAATCTACGATAGCATAAAGGGCTACATTGAGTACGACGTCCACCTCGCGTAATATTATACAAAATATGTCACCACGAGGTGGATTATAATGATAGCAAAAAAAAAAAAAAAAAAGAGGAATTACCAATAAAATTCTTTAATCAAATGTTTGAAAAGTTGATATTATATTAAAAAGTAATGGGAAAAGCCTAAGTTGGCGAAGTTACACTTTGCGAATAGATACGAGCAGTATTCACGGGTGTTTGCGAGTTCTAATACGCTCTATAACGCAGATATACCATTTGCGAAGGCTTTTTTAGCTAGTTACGTTCCTAGTTTGCCACTTTAATAGCACGTACACGAAACTCGCTTAATATATACTCCCAAGTTAGCAATTTCCTTAATGTAAATGAAGAAGACCTTACGATAGTTAATTAAGTCGACCGCAAATACGGGCGTCTACAACGCCTAAGGTCTGGTTTATCAGCCATAAACTGGAGGTAATAACCACGTTAACGTTAATAAGGCTAAGATTTAGGTGGACCTGCAAATCGTTGGTACTATCGTCGTAATAGTAACAAAAATATTGGATTTGTGGTAAATCTGGCTGTTAGTGAACTTGGCACACCCCCGCTGAACTTAATAATAAGAAAGCAGCATATTACGCTTAATAATCCATTTTTTTTAAACAAGACTACATAAAACAAATTATAAACATCGAGAGCGACGAGTTAATTAACGGTAACAACACCCTGAAGTAAATTAAGTAACACAAAGATACTACTCACGGTACGGCTTAATAACTAGCCGACTATGCCTTTCTATACCTGTTAAAGACCCTTACCTTTGCCATTATCAAGCCCTGAAACTGATATATCTTTAACCTTTGTAATAGTTACGCGGACTATATGTTTCAAGGTATTATGCCAGATACAGGAGTAGCAAAGTACTTAATAGGAGGCAATTTGAAGTATGTAGCATTGTGGAGGGAAAGTACTATAGCCACTGAAATCAATCGTTACGATGCTGGTAAAGCTAAAGTTAGCTTTAGCTCAGGCAAACAATTATCGTTACTAGAGATAACGGTAGTTTAAACTATCATAAGCGCAATTACGTCTATATCCTTAAATCTCCTACCCCTTTTTTACTTTGCTTAAAAAATATAAAAACACTTAGTTTCAACGTGAATATTAACGTAAACGAATTCGTTAAAAATGACTAAAGGTTTCCAATTGCCTTTAAATAGAAGAATTTATAATTTCAACTTTAATTGCACTGATGGTTTAATCATCTAGCTGTTCACAGATTGGGTAAAGTACTAAAATCTGTAGGGTATAAAAATATGAAATACTTTAACTTAAAAGCTATTAAAAAGCTTGTCCACTATTGCCAAACGTATTCCTAAGCCCCTCGAAGATTGAAATTTACATTAAAAGATGATAAGGATTTTGATTTCGAGATCTTTATTAATGTATTTTACTTGGATAATAAGCTTGTCCTTTACGTTGTTAATTTTGAAGCATTTTTTTACGGGTCTCAGTTTCTAAAGTCATTTTTGGTAAAGGATAAATAGTGAACGTTAAAGATGTTATGGATTAACACGTACCTGAGTCTACCTGACATCATAGTTTACGATACCAGTATAAACTTTGCTACGGTGAAATTTCAAAAAAAATGGTAAAATAATAGGTATTTAGTGTATATAGGTACCCATAAAAGCCCACTAAAGTATTGGAAAGATTGAAAGGGTATACGCCCTATTTGGCCGAGCGTATAATATCCTTACGATGGAAATTGAAAGTTTTAAGGGAATTACGAAAAGAATCGGCAAGCTGCCAAATTAATAACGCCCTTAACACTAAGAACATCCATTTAATAATCGATGTACGTATTATGCCATTGTAAAGTGAAGTCTTCGTATAGTGGTAGCCGGGTAAATGGAAAGATCTATATAATATATTAAGTATAATAAACTCCGATGTAATTATCAAAATTGCTAACGGCCGTATACTGTTTCGAATCACTCAGGTTAAGCTTTACATTAAGGCTGTTGAAAATGAAAAATTCTAGGCTAAGCGAACGAGTTAATACGAACCTTTTATACCAGTTATCGATAAGCCGATGGAATGCCGTCGGCGTATACAATTTTAGAAAAACATTGATAAAAAAAAGAATATATACCGGACCGTATCTGCAATACTACTTGGGTAAGTAGGAAAGAGAAATATAATAAAGACCTGTTATAAAAGCTTCAAACGTAAGGGATTATTAAATCCTTCGGTAAATCCTTTAATAAATGTAATAAAGCTGAAATCAACGGATTATTAACTCGAAAAGTTATGCAATTCGTGTCGAAAACCGACTTTAATCTTTAAACCCAGAACATTACGATCTTTAAGTCGAGGATTATTTACAAGGTTAAAGGCAAAACCAAGAGGCGGCCGTACGAAAAGTTACGACTAATCGTTTAGAGATATGACAATAAAGGTAAGGATTGAATTTTCACATAATTGTTAAGGATTTAGAAAATCAGTTTACGTTTAATAGTTGCTTAAATAATAAGTTTATTAGCCGAAACTAAAATCAATATTACGTTTAATATCTGTGATATAACGTAAGTTTATACGTAATTAATAACAGATTCACAACGGATCGTATTTCTAAAGCTACCATAAAAAATTCGTGTTATTTACCCTTTAGACACAGTAATACATTATATTTAATCACTGTATAAGTTAGCTAAAACAGGCGTGTACTAGTTCTTAGTTTACCAATCCCAATTTAAGTTCCAGTTAGCGATAAAATATTTCACATACAATCCGTACTTACTAGTGACGTAAAAAAAGGACTTCGGTATAGTAGTTATATAAACTAACGATGACCTTTCCTTCAGAACGACTGACTTTATAGTATTGGAATAGTAAGCGATTAAAGACTTTAAGTTCAGGAATTATAAGCCGTTAACAACGCTAACGGAAAATATCCAACATAACCTTAATAAATAGTCAATCCGTACATTTAATATTAATACTGGCTTTAGCTTTCATTAAAAGGGTCAGGGCTCTGTCTTCGAAATAATAGACAAAAATAACGAAGCTAGGGCTTAACGGTATTTGGAATAACGTGTTCGAGGTAGCTATATTATTACTCTATGCTAACCGGAAGCCTTATACGACCTTTCTATCGCGGTACAAGTATAAAAGCCAACGAATAAGGATTCAGACCGGCTAAATAGAAGGTCCACATAACAAATGAAAAACTTGGACCGCGGGATTAATATAATCCCAATTAACCTTTTAAAGACTAAGTCAATAATATTTACGTACAAGTCCATTATAAATAACAGCGACTTATCTTCACATATCGGATTTTTAATAACCATTGTAAAACAAGATAGGCATTAAGACCAGTTTAGTATTATCAGTAGCCTGTGTTACTAGACTTACGTTAAGTGTAAAAAAACTACACGAAACGTACTAATATTAGAGATCTATAGTATAATAGCAGGCTTTAACCTAGGCATAATATTGTAGGAAACCTTTCACCTTATTACAAGGTAGCTGAGGATTCCTTCTATTCTGGTAGTAATTTTTACCAACATAAAAAGCCTTTTCAAATGCCTTTTAAATATTAAAACCACTAACGAAAAACGGTTGGTAATAAAAGTAATGAAACTTCGTGAATCTTACGAAGGGAGAGAAATCGAGGAGTTCCGATGAATAGACGGTAAAAATAATCCCATAGATACTATGACGAAGGAGGTGCTAAATAAGGCTCTGAAAAGGTTTGTAGATGGCAATAGGCTGACTATACGAATTAAGGGCTACGTTAATAGGCCGCCCAGAAAGCCTAGATTACGTAACGGCAGATAGAGATGTTCTGGCAAATTGAAAGACTGCCAGTGGATTGATAGTAATTCGTTTAATTGGTATAGTTGAAGTTACAAAAGGCTGTAGCGAAGGAACTTTTTATGGAAGCTAATAAACTCCGACCTCGGAGCGGTGGAACAATTAAGGTCAAATAGGGTTAATTTGCACCCAATTGGGTCAAATTTAATGTGAAATACACTAGAATTGATAGGGGTCTGATCAGTTGACAAGGAGGAAATTCAGTGGTAACCGGAAAAGATTGGTTAGTCATACTAACGTGCGCATACAAACTAAAAAGCCTCTAGTATTGGAATAGTATTATATTCAGTGTAATAAGTCAACTTTAATTACAGTAAAGTTGACTATACTGAACTGAAAGTTGATTGTATTGCTTTGTGTAAAGTCTTACCATATTAGGTGTAAGTTGAGTGTAGTATACTGCATTTCATCCTAGGGCATGAGCCAAGCAATTGGCCATACAAATTACTGTGCAGACCGGCTAGCGGTTTGCCAAACCTAAAACAATACATCCACCATCTGAATACTACAATACTACTGTTACTTCGACCAATCAAATCGATAGCATTGCAACGTCTAAAGCCCTAACAACAGAAATAGCTTTATGCGCCTATTTTTCAGGGATGAATTTACGTAATGGTTCCAATATGTAAAAGAGTTGTGGTCCAAGTGCATGCTGCTATGATGTTAGCCGTTTGAATCAATAAACGCGTTAAAGTTTGAGAAGTTTTACCGGTGTAACCCGCTTCCGTTCTCTTCACTAAACATGAAGAAAATCCCGCTACACTAATCCGTAACATATGTCTTATTAAATACGTCTTATTCTTTTTTACGCAGGATTAGTAACGATATAAGTTCGAATGAAAGCAATAAATTCATTGTTTGTTAATTTAAATAAGTTTGAAACTTTCACATACGCGATTAAACTCATTTATATAAAGTTATAAAATATGAAGATAGGTATATTCCTACCGGTTTTAATTTCATGGCGCCTTTAGCGGCGTATTGCGTTAATCCAGTAGCAAAAGTATCGTCGGGATGATTAACAACGTTATGTCACCTTTTTTGTGCAACCATAGACGCCATTGAATCGGTCGCGTTAGCTTGGCGTGCTGCTCGCCAGGAGGAGAAGGAGGCTTCCGAAGATGAGAGTAACGATTTTACCTAGGTGGAAGGCACTTCATTAGTGGCTTCCTCGGTTTTTTCTGAGGCCAAGACGCCTTTACGTGCGCTGAATATTTCCCGAAGCCAATATTCATCGATTTCCGCCGCTATTAAAGCCTATTAATGAGCTATTATCAACTTATGACTCATTGTTAATGGGTTGTTTAAAGAGGTGGAAGAGTTGGAAAAGGGGGGTAAAGATAGTAGACGGTTTAAAAATAATTCTGACGTTATTATCAGCGGGCGTTCAATGTAGGTGAATAAGCTCAAAATTATAATAACATTACATTTTTTTCGCATTACATAAAATCCGTTATGTGAAGTTATAAGGAAAATAATATGTTACTTTGATAAAGTTCCAAATGTTATCTTTGTTCGAAAAAATCATTTTGAGGTAAGCTGTTTTTTCACGCCTATTAAAAATTTTGTGAATGGATTCGGTGATATTTTGGAGGTCCGTAGGAATTAAATGTATTAAAGAAAATAAACCAGTTTTTCTTTGAAATTCATACAACGCCTCTTTATATTAAAAGGCTTAAAGCGACGTTAATACGTAGTAAAATTCTTATACCCGGGCTTTAAAACATGAAAACGATAAAGGAAGAAACATAAATAAGGTAGTTATCTTCGACCTTACATCAACTTTCTTGGCATGGATATACGGACCACTTTGTGAAGGAAAGTAGGGGGCCTACACTGTAAACCCTAAGAGTACCTACTTCCGAGAAAAGTTTTCAAGTCCAGCTGCTCTTAAGACCATCACTTCATATGCATCCTATTCCACCCCAATATTTTTAATCGGATTTACAACTACTTCAATATTTTCTAGCAACCCCTTTTTGGCTATGAAGATCGTCGTCAGCCCAAGGTAACACCTGCGTAGCGGTGCATCCAAAGAACAGCACTTACACCCAGAGACTCCATCCTTTGCTACTTATGTCAATGTGGCCCTTTAAACTTAAACTTCTACTACAATTGCAATGCAAGTTTAATTTATTTTGCGTTTTGAGGTTTAAACAGAGACCTTATAAGAGTTGGTACTTCACAACTCTTTTTATTTATTTATTTATTTTTAAGGCATATCCACCCACTCCGACGCCTCACTCACTTAGCGGGGCCTTCGACTATACCCTTCATACCTTTCTTTGTCTATTTATAGAAGACTTTCTCCGGAACACCACCCGCTTAGTGGGGTACCCTTATACGATTCTTTTACACTTTTTGGGTTTGCGGTCCGTGGCAAAAAGGTAGTTTGTGTCGTGATTTTTCTACTGTAAAGTACATTCTTTACCGAGTTTTAAAGTATATTTTCCCCACCGCCACGTGCTTTTAACCATGATGTATGTGTTTCATAGATTCTTTACTCTTTTTGGACCGCCGTTGGATTCTCGATGCTAGTATACATCGAGCGGAGACTACCATAGCTGCATAGTACGGCCCAGTCAAGGCTCCAAGTTTCACACCCTTATGGGTCTCTAAACTGTAGGGTACCTTAAGGTCTTGATAAGAAGGCTGGCTTAAAGTTCGATTTTTTAAAGGTTTCCTTCTTTTGGAGCTTTTTCGTTCTTCAAATAAAGGTTATAGCATTGAAATTTTCTATATAAGTATATTCGGTCAATATCATTTTCTGGATTACCTGATGGTATTTATCCTCTTTCACGTGGCACGTAAACAAACTTATACCAATGTGGTTGATATTTGTCGCCTCTATAAGTTTGTACCATGTATTAAAGACCAATACGGTTGATTATAAGACCGCAACGGCATTTAATACATATATACAACACATTGACCAAAAATTGGCCACAGGTGTATAGGATTAGGTTTTAAACCTTATGTATTTGTTTAGTTGGGGACACATCTATTAATGGTTCATTCAACGTATTGAATGATACAGTTTGGAAGTAATAGGAGTATTCAAATAGGGTGGTTATGGGTAGGAATACTTTAGTTGCGAGTTTTCCCGCTAGTATATATATGTATTTCACATAAGCGAGGGTCGAATTATACTACCTATATAGTGGGCACTGCCCAGAGATAGTAAATAAAATAAATAAATAAATGAGGAAGTGGAAAAGTCGGTTAGCTTTTACGTAAAGGTTTTCTATATTTAAGTTCTAGCTTAGTACAATATTAAATTTCTCATGGTTTATATATGAAAAACGCTTTTATTGTGTTTCTGGGTGTACAAGTTTAATTTGATCGTTTTGGGCAGAGTTCCGAATAAGAATTCAATTTCATAAGTGGATAACATGTTTCAAGAATCGAAACTAGTTCTGTACATGGAGTTTTTCCTGGCAAGTTTGTTTCTATAGTCGTTACTAACGATTTTTATGGATCCTTAGTTCTAATATACTAATGAAGACCTTTTTTTAAGTATTAGAGAAAATGTGAAAGAGTTTATATACCTATTGGAAAAAAGTTACATATTTTTTAAATTTTATATCACTGAGGTATTGATTATCTTTATTGCGATTTTACTGTTGAAATGAAAGACAAAAACATTTAAGTCATAAAAAGTAGGTTCTGCTTGCGCCTTCAATATATATATTCTAATATAAAAGTATTATGACACGATACTACTGTTCTAGTATCTCAGTAAACCGTCATTTTTTTTTTCGCTAACTTTATTTATAACTGTTCTTGTATAATTTTAATTCATTCTTAAGAATGTTCATATGATATTCATTCAGTTTTAGAATAGCGTTCAAATGTATAGCACTTAAAGTTCAATATACTAACTGCATATAAATTGAATTAGACTTCCCAAATTAATGAAAGGAACGAGCCAAACAATTGATTATACAAATTAGTGTGAAGACCGGTTAGCAGTCGTCCAAACTTAGAAGAAACGACCAATTCCCTACCTGATCTTTGAAATACTAATTTTACTTCGACCATATTTCGAATCGACAACTTTGTAACGTTTAAAAACCTACTAATACTGATTATTACCTATTAGGTGAAACACATATTAGACCTTACATCAACTATCATGGCATGGGTGAACGCACCACCTAGTTAAGAAAGGTATGTAGCTAATATTGCAAATCCTAACAGTGGCTACCTTTGGGGAAAAAAAATCAAGTTTAATCGCTCTTAATACCATCACTTCACAAATCCCCTATTTCACCACAGAATTGCTAATAGGCTTTACCACCAATTGAATATTTTTTGGCGACTCCTCTTTAGCCCTAAAGATTGTCGTCGGTACAACGTACCACGAACGCAACGGTTCATCCCGAAAAAAACGATTTAGTATTGTTTTATTTATACTAACGTGGCCTTGCAAACGTATACTACAGTAAAATTAAAATCTGATTTTTTTTTTATATTTCAAGGTCCTGATAACTTTTACTATAAATTTTGGTTTACTATGGCTTTTGTTTTTAATTACTGTCACCACTAATATCCATGCTCCATCTGTTTAATATGGCCTTCGATATCATTTTGGGAATTCCTTACTACCCATAAAATACCTTATTCGACATATGACCCGCTTAATAGTATACCTGTTTTTACTTTTTTTATAATCCCTAGGTTTGCGACCAAGGGTAAAACGATGGCTTGCCGTACGAGTTGTAAAGTATATCTTCCCTATCACCGCGAGATTTCAACTACGGTATATGTATTTTAAATTTCCATTCACTCATTCAGCACCCCTGTTAGCTCCTAGTCGCGAATAAGCGTCGAACGGGTATTATGACGGCCAATATTGCGGCCTCGCCAATTTTATGATTTTTACACCGTTATAATAATATAAATCTCTTAATTATAGGGTATTTTGAGGCTTTGCTTACAAGCTTAATTTTGGATGAGGTTTCCGTAAATAATATTTCCTCAATAATACTTTTCGGGGGTAAATGTGATGTTCATTTATATTACAAGTATAAAAGATTGAAAATATTTCCGTAACGCCTCGTAATGTGTCGTTCCTTTCACCTAATATATGTATCAACCTATACGAATACGATTCACATTTGAAAAAAGAGATATATTTATTGCATAAAATGATGACCTATATACTTGATATAAGATCCGTTGGCATACACCAATTGCATATAGTATATTACTCGGAAATTATCTACGCGTTTGGAAGAAACGTTTTTCATTCGATTTATTTATATATTTAAACAAAGGGTCATGTTCTTTGTTTAAAAAGTCAAATGTTATAGATTATAAGAGTGTAATATTTTAATAAGGTGGTTACTGTAAGGTGGAGATATATATATTACGAGTCTTCCCGCCGGAGTTTACGCTTCGTTAAGCCACAGCAAGGGTCACAATATATAAGATGTATAGTAGGCAACGGTTGTTAATAGTAAATTAAAAAAAAGTTTAGTCACAGTTAAGCTAGGTAGAAGAAGAAGCTATTTCCGATTATGTTTTGTAAGTTAAGGTAAAAGAAAGACTTGTGCGAAAGTCCTTTATCAATTACTTCTATTTTTACGGAAATATATAGAAAATACTTCTGAGTTGCATCGGAGGTTTTTTTCTTTTTATTTCTCTATCTGTTTCATTTTATTTTAAAAAATAACTTACTATCACTAGGTAGTATCCACTATATGACCAGTATAGTGTGACCCTCGCTAACTTTAAGTCTCATATACAGGCAGGAACTCTCGCAAATTCAGTGTCCTCACTATAGAAAACTACCACTATATTCAATTTCCCGTTTTTAAGTTATACCCTTTAGCGTGTGGAACAAACCACCCTATTCCTCATAACACAGCCACATATATTGAAAAAGTATTCTCGGAACTGTGGGCTAATTTCCGAACCTTGCGCTATAAATACTATTGAATGCCTACTGAAAAGGCATTACATCCAGCATATATCTCCTCGCTTAATAAAGAAACATTTTCGCCAAAGAAATGTATATCTTATTCGTATAGGTTTTATGCATATGGTTGTAAAGAAAGAGGACTTCCATTAATATGTGTATTGAATATTAGTTTTCCAACCTATATCTGTAATATAGGAACGACAGCCTTTATTCATAAAATAAATTGTCAAGTAAAACCTTCGACGGGAAACCTGACCTTCAATAACCCTTCTAATTAACGACTTAAGGTATCCTACAGTTTAAAAATCCGTAAAGGCGAGAAACTATAGCTTTTGCCAGGCCGTATTATGCACACATCTTAGTTCCCATTCGACGCTTACTTGTATCAAAAATCAGACAGCTGTTTTGAAAGAGCGAAGGACCTGTAAAACATTTATATATTGGTAAAAAGCCCGCAGTAATAGGAAAAAAATTCATTACCTGAAACACCTTTTTAATACGTTTTACAAACTTTGGAAGTGTAAGAGAACATATAATAGGGTACAACACTAAGCGGGTAGTGTACCGAAAAAAAATATTGTGTGGAAAACTAAGTATCAAGATGTAGTTGAAGGAGAAAGCTTCGCTAAGCGGGCGTGGCGCCGGTACATGGAAACGGCTTAAAAATAAATAAATAAAGCCATAAAGTGCGAGCGTTTATAATAAAGAACCTTTCTTCAAGAACTTAAATCGGAAAAGGAATCAGGCTTTGAATGTATCGTGATGTAATTCCAAATCTGAAAGGTTACGATGGTATACGAAACGAGGGACGGAATCGTTGGTTGTAAGGGCTGTTGTCTGGATAAAGCACTTCATGGGTAGTGAGCCGGGCAGACGACGATCTTCATAGCCAAAAAAGGGTCTCTGGAGAAGATTCAAGTGTTGATAAAGCCTATTAGTAATGTTGTGGTGGAATAGGATGCATGTGAAGTTATGGTGTTGAAAGCGGTTATACTTGAAAAATTTCCGTCCAGGTAAGCACTGTTAGGTTTTACGGTGTAGGTCCCTAGTCCGTCTTAACAAGGTGGTCCGTGTACTAATGCGAAGTAACTGGATGTCAGGTTGAAGACGAGTGTTGGTTTTTTTACAGAAGTTGAAAATTGGCGACGGTATAGCTATCAAAAATACTAAGAAATTTTCATTAAATAAATCTCCAAGATAGAAGTTGAGATTCTCAGCCAAAAGTTATAAATCGTTAAGAAACGATAACCAACTTATGAAGATCCCTATAATTTCCAAACGGCTATATTGTTATTACTTCTGCAAATTGTAATTAAAAATCGTTTAGTTTAAAACTCTTATAAAAAACAAGAACTTCAACGGTATATAACTCATAACGCTTAACCCTACCTACTATTTTGCCAATACATTGTTGAATACGTTATGTTCGTTACGAAAATGAAAAAAGTTAAGGTTATTAAGTTGCAATAAATAGCTACGTCACATCGTTCCGAAATGACTGAGTCTTCACCCTAGCTAAATCGATATCAACACCCCAGATAAAGCGTTAATATAGCCGTTTAAAATATTAAATTGAAAGTAATTGAGGTTCTAGAATCCTTTTTCGCCAAGTACTACAATGAAAATCTGCAGGGTAGAGATGTTAACGAACTTTTTACTAAAGAATACTTGAAAAACTTCGTCGGTCACTTCATTTTCGAGTTGGACGCCGGCAAAGGGTTTGGCTTCGCCGTGCGAGTTATCAAAGCCTTTTTTAATTTTTTTTAACTATCAGACGACTTTCATTTGACAGAAAATTTCAAAAACAGTTGTAACTAAGTTGAAAATGAAGCTTATCAATCAAAAATGTCTATTTTGAATAAAATTATATGAGGACGAGCAGAAACCCTGTTCTATTTAAAATAACTAGACAATGAAATTCAAGATACTGAACTTCAACAACATTAACGTTAATATATATAATATAAAGGAAACGGTATTATTAACAATTAGGAATGACTAAATGTAAGTTTTAAAGGACCACTCCCTAATGCTGAGATAAGTTAAACTATTTACTCGTTGGAAGATAACCCTTTATACCTTAAATATAAGTAATGAACTGGTTTTTTTGTATTTCAATACTTACCCTTTCTAAATCGGATTACGAATTGAGCGGTTAAAAATCATGCGAAACAGTTATTGCTAACGCGGTACGCGAAATTGACGTCTTAGAGATTTTACGTTTAGCTGAGGAACAATGTTCTTCTAGTCAAAATTATGATAATAATTTTTAAGATTGATCGGATGGTAAGGTCGCGTCGGGTGCAATCACAAAATATATTGACTAGCATCATCAATTTAAGGAATGGTAGAACTATATACGTAATATTGTTACAGGCTTTACTATAATACTTAACCTCTAAGTCTAATTTACTGATAATTACTCTGATTACCGTAGCTTTCATAGCTTAAATCTATGTTAATTATGAGAAATATTATCGACGATTCAGATAACTATTGAAACTTACCTCCCGAACCAGTCAAGATGGTTCATATTAACAATAAATTTTTGATTAAACTTGAAAATATTTGAAATGATATACAAAAAAATGAGAGAAAACTATATAATCAATTCGATAAGATGGTAACACTTTGTCTTAACATTTATAATAGAGTGTAGGTTTGACCTTCAGGTTTCAAGTTATTATTCCCTGGATTCCTTACGAGGTATACCAAAAACTACTACCTAAACTTCATGACTAAATCACGCACCATCCGTGAAATTAATGACAATAAAAGGAGTTAATTCAAATATAACGTTGATTTTACGTAATATTATACGTATTGAGCAATAATACGTTAGACTAAGATGATAGTTAATGTTACAGGCTAGTATTTATCACGTATCCAACCCTGGTAGTTCTACTCGCTCCTGCGATGCTTTAGAGTAGAAAGAGAACCGTTTGAGGCTACTTCACATGACCGGGGAAAAAGCTGTACCATCTTAGCTCTATAGCCGCTCTCTAGCAGATACTTCTCCTTTTTCTCCTTCTTTATCGAGGTTTATAGATAGAATCCGACCACCTTAAGCGATAACTCCGGCCTTAGTCCCTTTACATATTAACCTCGATTTTCTGTCTGATGGTGTTTTAGCTGTTTTTTTAGTGGTTATAACCTAGGGATATATCTTTATCCTCCAACCTCTCTAATCTGCACCTTTAGGCCCTGAAGTAATTCCTTGAAGTAAGCGTTGAGAAGTAGCTTCAAAGCGCCTTAACGGCTTAGTATGATGATCTTGCGATTCAATACGAACGTTTTACCAACGTTTTACGTATAAAACTTATTAAGCGGGACTAAGTCGTTCAAAAGTACGTTATATATCTGTAATAACGAAATATTAATAAGTCAAACGCTTTAAAGAATATAATCCGATATTTCGAAGTTACTAGTATGTTTACGTTCTCGGGTTTACTTCGCCTTTGGGAAATTCCCTTTATATACGCCACAAACGAAGCTGTTACTATACCGCTTTTTATTAGGGACCGTGTCAGCTCCCTAAAAAACAACGATTCCTCCAACTCCGAATACGATATTAACGCCCCTTTTAACGGGCGTTATCAACCTAAACGTAAATGACTTAATTAATGAGTTAAGATTTCTGGTATTAAGCTATGATTTCCGGTATAAAAGATTACAATAATACGAAAGTTACGTCGGAACCGAAAGTTCATCGGTATTAAGGAGGACTATTTTTACATTATCTTTTAATAGTTGGAAGGCTCCGCGAAAACAGTTATAGAAAGTTACTACGTCCGCGGACGCGACGGCGGTATTAACGACTCCAACGTCTTTATACTTATACTTCGTATTTACTATTACGACCTTAACGCGGTTAAAGTAGTTCTTGTTCAGCTTTCAAGTATAAAGCAGGGAGTTTGTAAACGATTTTACGTTTTTTAAAAATGTTTAAAAGGTTTTATTCGCGGAACCTGGCCACATGGCATGGGAATTTACCGCTAAATTCGTTATCCTAGAGGAGTTTATTAATAATACACTTATTAATACGTTATTTCCCCTCGATATACTGGCGGATTATAATAAATACGTTGGCCGCGTTTAATTTATCGATGGATGTTTCTATAATCTCTGCACTCATTACGGCGGTATTAGTATTATCGTTACCGAAGGCGTTTTTCGCGGTAAAAATAACGGTGGTAATACGCCCGTTCGAAATAGTTAGGGCAATATTATTATAATTAACGTAAACGTTTTTCGAATCTCTTTTAAGCAGCGCGTCGCCTAGGTTAACTTTGCGGAACTTTTCCGCTGTAAAGACCTCGGGTTATATTTACGTTACGAAACGGACGGTTACCGGATCCATACCTACCTATGAGACCCGTTGTAACGCCCGAGCGGCTTTAATGATAAAACCGTTATAAAAATCCATTTCACTTTGGCCGAGGACTTTATCGATTTTAAAAAGGGAAAAGCGTAATTATTCTATATAGTTACGTATATGAGTTGATAGGATTTTAATTTAACTTAATGAAATCGCCCTAACTTTTAAATAGCTTTCCATTTATAATAAACTTACTTTCTAATTCCATTAGTTTTATTTGAAATTTGGTAAATATAGGTTATAGATATTATATCTCCGCTAGCAAGTGATTTACCAACTGTTTAAAGTTACCGCGTTTTCCTATTCCCTTATGATAACTCGGCGAGTCCACGTTTTAGATGCCCAATTCTACCTTATGACTTATTTCCTTTATAACCTTTTTAATCATCGACCGCGATAAATATCGTTACCATATATAAAACTATGTCGTTCTGTCCCTATAATACGACGTTATTTTAGATAAAGCATTAATAAAATATTAATAAGTCACCTACAACATTATGAATTACTTATTTCTTTTAGGACGAGCCAGTAACTACCGTATTTAGAAATAAAGTTTTAAGCCTATGCAGAAAGTGAAAGATGGGATTAACGCTGCCATATTGAACGTTATTTTATGACAGGCCCCTATAGACCGAGCGGATATTATATAGCTCGCCGCCGTCTCCTTTAAAAATATTAATAAAACATTCGCCTGAAAACTATTTATCTCCATTTAAAATAAACTTTCTACTAATCTTGGAGAATTCACACATTTATTCGATAAAGCCTTCAGCGATAAACTACCCATTTACCTCTTCAAAGCGAATTACGAGATTCCCCTTCATACCAATAACCAAGGCTAACTTTTAAAAGTATCTTAGGGCCTTTTATACGGTATATAGCGTAGTTCGCTCCTCGTATTACATAAAATGTTAATCGAACTACTTAATTAAGGTTATATTAGAGTAAGCAACCTTTTAGCGGGTTCCTTAGTTCCATTTGTTAAGAAATCTGGCGGAGGGTTTCGATCTTATATTGATTATTCTAAACTTAATATTATTATGAAACAAATCGTTACCTATTTCCTTTTATGAAAAAAAGTCTATAAATATTTCGTTAGTTAAGTGGTTTCCACGACAGTTTTGGAGGTACGGGGCTTTTCAGGGTTTGTAAATTTTTATCGTTATTTTATTCGCGACTATTCGATAATTATCGGATTATTATTACGGTTAACTTTTAAGGGTACTTCATTTTGTTAAGAACATGAAAAGAAGTTACTTTCGAACGGCTTAAATTTAGATTTCTTTTTAAATTCATGATATCTTAATAGGATCCCGATCGCGTACTCTTTTCGAAGCCAACTATTTTAACTTGGCCCTAAAAGGCTACCTTTTTTAGCATGACAATCACAACAACCTACGCCTAGTAACGTATTTCTACCTTTGTTTGTTTTTGGTCGAATATAACTTCGAAATCTACAATAAGGAGCTACTTGGAATCATAAGTTCTTTGAAAGTATGTAATGCGAAGTTTCAAGGTATGGCGTGCTTATTCACTATCCTAATGGATAATGAAAACTTGGAATACTTAATAACGATACGACGACATTCCAAATAATAAGTCCGCTGGTTTAAACCCCTTTCATAACTTCGCTTTCGATTAATATATAATAAATCATTGATTACGTACGACCTAATGTACTATTGCAACGAAATTAGGATATTCCCAAGGACCTTGCATACCTACGTTACTTGAGTCGAGAACTATAGTTATTGCGCCCCGAATAATCTTCTTTTAAGCCGCTCCCGCATACATATTTCTCCCGGTTAATAGTCGCCGGCGAATTGATTTTAAAAAGCTATAAAAGTTTTACTAACATCGACCTTTAAAGTTATTAGGATACCGCTATTACTCGTAGTACCACTTACCTTTGCCTGATACGTACGATACGTATAAATTACCGATAATTCCTAACAGATATTTGTATCGATGATAACCGTACGTTAAAATTTTTAATTTCGAAATGCCGAAAAAACGACGATAAAATTTCAAGGTTTCGCGACCGCATTTGGGCATGTATTTACGAACCTCATATTACTACGATGATTTAAGTTATCCACGATTCGCTCCTTACCGGCTACCCAGGCCACGACGTTACTATCGCTGTGCTTTCTAAAACGTATTTTTAACTAGGCTTATATCGTGCGGTTCGTCGTTTTTACCGTAACCACGACGTTTATAGCCGTATAGCCTATTGAAGACACCGTCGAAAAAAGCTCCTCAAACCCCTCCCGGTTTCTGAAACGATTTTAAAACGAGCTTTCCGTCGACTTTACGATTAATTTAACTTATGCATACAAAGTCGACCCATATTACCTTATAGTTATTACCAACCGCTTAAATAAGGCCGTTACTCTTAAGGCTATAACTATTATAAACACCAAGGCTTATACGAAACGGTTTTTCAATTATTATTAACGGTTTTATAGTTTTTTACGTATATTTATTAGCAACCGTAAATTTAATTAGAATAATAGGTTTTAAAAACGATTTTACGAATTAACTGGTGTAAAGTAACGTTAAAATACTGTTTCTCACCCCGAAACTAATAACGTAACCGAACTCATAAATTAAAAGATCCTTTCGTATTTACGTTTATTCATCTTTTATATATAATTTGACTAAAGCCTTTTATTACCAGGTTATCAATTAGTACTAAATAATAAGGATACAACAACTATCGGTATTAACCGGTCTTTTATAACTTATAGTTATTACGTTAATACTATTTAACTGATATAACGTTTTTTTCGTTCCGATGACAATACCACGCGTAAAGTTTAAATACTATGTTCAAAGGATCCGTTTAACTACAAAATTCATATAAGCCGTAATAATGGCTACATAATAACGTAGAAACGAAGCCGTTAATAAGCGGCGCTCCCCCTCAGAACGTTTTCGACTAGGCGACGACGTTTAGCTTTTTTTTAAAAAACTATAAACCAAACAAATTCTCCAAAAAGTTAAGCTAGCTTTAAAATAAGTATTAAGTAACGCATGTAATCGACTTTCACGTTATTAAACTTAACGTACCAGACGGGAGATATATTCGATTTTATATGAATTAATTCGTTCGAGCCGTTTTAGATCCGCTCCTAAGCTATTAAACTCGACATTTTTAACCGTAAACTATAATTATCAAAGACAACGATAGTTAAACGAATTCGGAATACTAATTCGAAAGCATATTATTGACCTGTAATAAACCTTAAATCAGACGTACCGGACTTTACAACTAATCGGAACGGTAAGTTTTGGTTATATAAATAGGTTATATACACCTAACCTGAAAACCGCTTTGAAACTTCTTTAATACCGTAGCACTCGATACCTTCGAATCGCGTTGCAGATTAACTAAATATAACAATAAGTATTTACGCTTAACCCGCAGGCAGGCATAATTTTACACTTTACTTTACTAAACAGATTAATGTGAAAGTAGTTAGTAAACGAATACCAAATGAACGTATTAATATTAGTAAAAGCTAAAAGAAAAAAACTATAACCGGGCTCCTATTTATTTAAATATATCTTTAAAATCATATTCAGAATCCTTACCTAGAATTTTCTTACCCATTTTAATAAGCTAGTTTAGTTTAGCATCTATACAATCCAGCTTAACATTAATACGCTCCGAAACCTTAACAAGCTTTTATATTGCTTTCTATAACGTTCTCTAACCGCTTATTAACCGCCCCCTTCCACGTTTTTACCTAATTATAAAAAACTTACCTAAATATTACGTTTCTCGTTTATTAACTACACGGCCAGTAGGCCCACAGACTGCACAGAAGTAGCGGGGATAACCCCCTCCCCCGCCTCAGGTATCAACCTTATGTTACGTGGCGCGATGGACTTTCATAGCCTTTTTAACGGCGATCACCTAAGTTTATACGATTTTTGACCGCTCGTTAACACCTAAAGAGCGGCTTATAGTACGTGGACTTACCTCGGTTCTAAGCATTAAACGCCAGACACCCCTTCAATAACTCCTCGACAACCTAATTTAATTTATGTTTAAATTAAACGACGTATATGTATAATTTAAACTATGATCCGTTGCTTTATCTCAATAAAGATGGTACCGAGCCCTAATGTTTAAATACTCGTTACTAGCTCCTTCGTGACTATTAAAACTACTTACTATTAGTCTTTTAGCAAAGACTTCCGAGGATTATAAGTTATTTTATAAACGTATTCGAAATATATTTACTTTTTGGTTTCGTTAGGGTAAATGTCGATAGCTCTTAGGCTAGGGAACTTTATACTTGTTGGTAAGGATTAAGTAGATTTAAAGTATATAACCTATAATTTTAATGGCTTTATATACTTCAGCAGAAAGCTAAGGTTTCATTGTAATGTTAATAAGTAAAGGGAGTATTAAAATTATTAAATTAATAAATATCATATTATTAATTGTCAGTATTAAAGTCGTACAGAAGATGTCAAAGGTTAAAGGAAAAAAAGTTTTATCTTTTATAATTAGGATCTTACAGATTATTTATAAGGGAAGGAAGGACGTTAAAGCCCCTTTTACGTAACATTGGCGTAGTGCCCTTCACACGGAACCGTGTTGTTTTAAAAGGCGCGCGAACCTTCCTTATACTTTCGACGCCTTATACCATAACATAAAAAAATTGGGAAGGAATGATAGGGGTGTCTTTAGGGGTAATATTGCAGAATAGTGCCTGACTAGTATTTACTAGGGATCCAACCCTGGTAATTTTACTCGCTCCTTCAACTCTTTAAAGCAGGGAGAGTGCCGTTTGAGGATACGTTACATGACTAGGGAAAGGGCTGTACCATCTTAGCTCCATAGCCGCTCTCTAGCAGGAACTTCTCCTTCTTATTCTTCATCAAGATTTATAGACAGAATCTGACCACCTTGAGCGAAAGCTCCAGCCTCAGTCCCTTTACAGTTAAATGATAAAAGAGTAAACGCTTATGGATATCTTTAAATAGACATTTGATAAGTTTATATTATGTTGATAAATATTGGGTAGGGTATCAATTTGGGAATCTCCACTTTTCAAATAGGTTTGTCCAGTTCTTAAAAGCATTAACGAGTTTAAGTACTCTTTATGACGCCAAATTATCGCTATAGAGGCTTTTAAGCTAGTTTAGGTCCTCGGTTGCGACTATAATAGCGTTTACGAAAAATATAGTGGGTGTTAGAATAGTACTACATGCAGTGCAGTAGGTCAACTTTATTTACAGTAAGGTTGACTGTACTGCAAGTTGAGTGTATTGCTTTGTGGAGACTTACCGCATTGAGTGTAAGTCGAGTGCAGTACGCTGCACTGCACTCTAGGGCACGAGCCAAGCCGTTAGCTATAAAAATTACTATGCAGACCGGCTAGCGGTCTGCCAAACCTAGAACAATACATTCAACATCTGACTACGCAATACTACTGTTACTTCGACCACGATTCGAATCGAAAACGTTGCAACATCCAAAACCCTACCAACAGTGAGTATATTTCCCCAGGTGAACATTTTTCATAATTGGGATGATGAAGAATTTTGAATCGCATAATATATCAACTGAAAGAACGATACACTTCGTTACTTAAACTTGAATAAAAAGTTACGTAATATGAAGCTATATTATTAAATAAGTGGCTTAGGTTTAAGCGTATATAGTAACCGTAAGTATTATCATCGTAATAGTAATAAAGAGTATTGAATTTATGACAAGTTTAGCTGTTATTTGAGTCATGAACCAATTACTAAATGAAAACAAAGGTGATATATCGCATTTCGTGTTTCAATGCTTTTATAAACCATACCTTAGACAATATATGAATTATGAGAACTAAAACATGTGTTGTAATAAAGATAACGCGTTGAATTAAATCGAATGGCTTGAGAATAATTCTTTGAAACCTATCGAGTTATTGGACGACAACACCTTTCTACACCGCCTGATAATCGAAAACTATTACCTTTACTATAACGAATAAGTATTCAATCATTTAAATACCTTTCGTCTTGATTATTTTTATGTGAATATAATATCATAAGGAGTGATAGAAAATACGGGGGAAATAAGGCATCCAAAAGAAGAGTATTTGTAATATATCAAGTTACGTCGGGAAAATATTATAGTAACGAAGATTAATTATCAAAGCTCTAACGAAGTCAAAGTTGTTTTGGTTTAGTTGAATAATTATCTTTATATTGATTATCGATTTTATAAATTATTAGACCGATTCCCTTCAATATTCTGAAAACTTATACCACATTTCTCCTTTGTTTAGTGGATATTATAATTCTCGGTATCGACGTAAACGTTAACATTAATCATCTGTATAAAAAGGATTGAAGGTTCCTTTTGTTCTTTAAATACAAGAATTTGTAATTTCATTTGTAAAATTTGAAGGTAACATTTATAGACTAAATAAAGTTTAAGATGTATTAGTTATACCAACGCCCCAATTACGCAGCTGTCAATAAGTTATATAAAATATTGAAATTTGTAATGCAATAAAATTTTCTTTTTTTTTAACATTGTGAGAAAGCATTGTTATTGTTGTTAAACTCATATCGATAAACCCAAAAGTATCAAATCTATTTTAAAAATGATAAGGTTCAATTAATCTGTTCTGGCTGACGTCTTTCATTCGATTAAGCAACCCATTATCTACGTTATGGATTCGGAAACCGCTTCCAACGATGTTATATTTTAAAGTTGTTTTCAGCTAAGGATATTGAGGAAGCGTTGGGGATATAGTGAAATGATACGTATCTAGGGTTACTTGAGGTTATTTTGGAAGATTATTACATTAAATTCACAATGATAAAATTTAAAATTGATGTTGAGATGATAGGGATTCAAGTAAAATTCGTATTTCTTAAAACGTATTAGAATATTGAAAAATTTGAAAGGATATATGTATAATTCAAAAGGACGTATGATATCTTTATATTAGGCATTATAAGCTATACGGATTATAAGAAATGTTTCTAAATAGCGGTAATTAATTTAATGATATTGGGGGGCTTAATGGCATAGTACTAACTCTGTTGGTTTTTGGGGTATATCTTTGTGTGAGTACTAAATCCTTTTCATTAATAAAAACCAGGAAATATGATTAATGCGGAAGGCAAAGCCTTATAAGAATTTTGGAGGGAATTCGTTGGGTATCAAGTTAACAATGCATTGAATACGGCAACATTCAATCATAAATTAACGTGTTAAGTTTACAATTACATAATAAAGTTTTCCTGTGGAAAGAGTTAGGCAAATGGGATGACTTAGTTTAAATATTGATCATTATGATCATTTGAGTATTTTTAAAATTGGTAACGGTTTTACGATATTTCGTATAATTTAGGTAAAATCTTACAATAGAGTCGTTATTGATACATATCCTTAATTTAAGGAAATGCGTTGATAAAGCTCACCCCTATCAATAATTTATAAGCCAATGAAGCAATGAAAACGCGGTTGATAAATAAATTATAGAATAATGAAAAGAAAAATATAAAATAAACCATGGTATAGGTTTATAATTGTTTAGTTTAATAGGAAGGAGAATCATACCTTAAAACTAGTCATTGAGCTCTATATATAAATAATTATTAACACCTTGAGTAAAAGTTTTAAGTAAAACCATAAGGTCTAGAATAAAGTATTTTTATTCGAAAATTTATATAATCCGTGTATAAACGCGACTTTGAATTGCACGATCATAAGGTTACAATCTTGAAGTCAAGGATTTGTTGAAACAGCAGTCAATTGAAGTAAAATCAAGTAAAATATACTGACAGTAAGTTGACTGTACTGATTACAAATTAACTTTATTTTTTGTGGGTTAACTATGAGTTGACTGCAGTAGGTTCCCACTTGAGACTGGAGAACTGGTTAAGTAATAAGCCATACAAATTAATATATAGACAGGCTAAAGGAATGCCAAACTTAGAAGAAAATCATCACCACTTTCAATGCAATAAATAAGTTACTTCAACCGAAGATTCGAATCGACTACGTTGCAACGATAAAATCCTACCAATACTAATCAGCTCTTATTAGTTTAAGTACAGATAAGAAAGGTAAAAGACGAAGCTACTTTCTGGATATTACGTTTTGTCAAGAATAAATAAGAGAAAAATTCTTACAAAGTGCCCCTGTATACTGTTTAGTTTTTCACGGAAGTCTATAAGTGATAAAAGTATCGCTAGCATAATCGTAAACAACAAGAAATCTTTTTAACACCAGTTTTGAAAGCTTTGAGATTCCCTGCCAAAAAAATCTCAAGATCGTCAAATTATCAAAGTTAGCAAACGGCTAAGTCACTAATACTACTATTACGAGTACTACTACTACAAATATCAAATCGTAAAAGATCAATTGCCACGACCTTTTGAACTTAATAAATAACACACAACCTACTCTTCTACAAGAATCTTTTATCCTTTAAATACTTTAATCTTCATCAAAATGGTGACCGAAAACACCAAAAAAAACATCGTTGAGGACTCTGTCAAAAAAATATCAATTGAAAGCCTCGAATTTACATTCGTTAAAACTTTGAATAACAACCTCCAGTATATGAACGTTGATAAAAAACTACCTCTAAGCACCTAATCAACTATATTGGCTACTTTATCGTAGATTTGAATATATTTTAATTTAACTAACGACTTAACGTACTAAGCCACTTTTGCGAGAGGTTTATCGAATGGATTTTTGAGATGTGGATAGTGGGGAATAGACAAGTTAAGACCAGACTGAAAGTTAATCCAATTACAATAGTTTACTTATGAAAAAGAAATAAAAGGAAGCTTATCTAGTGAACATACTATGAGAATAAGTAATGGATGAAAACTCTTATTGGGTATATGAAGGCAACACCAAATTTATCGTTAGCAACATCATCCCTTAACGCTTTTACACGCATTTGAAATGCCCTTATAAAATCCTAATAAGTTCTTGAAACTCTTAACCTCCTTCCTAATGAACCCAACACACCATTGATACAGGAAATAACAAGGAATTATATAATGATCACACAAAATACCCGTGAGTATATAGAAGGTGTCAGAGGGTTTATGTTAGCAGTAAAGTAGAAGAGGTAACAAAAGGTGCAATATCAAGAATGTGTTCGTGCGAGTGATGATCAGAAGCCATGAGGATATTTAGGATAGACTGAATACTTAGATTGACAACTGAAGAGCTATGAAGGAAATACTATTTATGTGGTGCTGACCTTTTCCTTATATCCTATGGCATTTATACCGTCTTCAGTACTGGTAGACTGGATCGATGTCGATCCTATCGATCCATCGAAGCTGCATAACCCTAACCCTTGGTGTTGCTTACATAAGAGATGTTCTCCGCCTTAATGTGTTGGACATCAGGCTTCCGATAGCGCAGCTAACCGCTGGCCTGTTCCATGACTTGCAGTTGGCTCTTGGGTCATAATAAATTAATTGATTGCAATGTAAAAAGTACTTCAATCCACGAATTGATAGAATTTAAACCCTAAAAAAACCTTAATATAAAATTAACTATTATCTAATCCACGGCAATTATTAAAGTCTCTAATACGAAAAATTTCAGCTAACCTGCCAGAACTAATAAAAAGAGGAGCGAATTTACACGAAAAATTACTATAGACATGACCATCAGTTTTTACCCCCGAAACTCTACTAAATGTAACTCTCCTATCTCATAATACCAACATCAACATTACTATCGAAAAACCTAAAAGATCTTTACGATCAGTACATCAATTTTCTCGTTAAAGTTATTCCCATAGTAAATGAGGAATGGGAGACGATTGCTACTTTCGTTAAGATTTAAAAAGGAGAAAAAATATAACGGTAAGCCGTACAACCTTCTTGATATTCAGTTACAACTATTTTTTAATATTTTCCGTTCTGTAAGGATGAAACTGCTAAAGTTTCACTTGGTATTTCCACATATTGTTCAAGGCGAAATCAAATATTATGAACTTTGGTACCTAAAAATTCATTTGTCTTTTCGGAAATTTTATGATAGCATTAAAAGTTACTTTAAATGCGATAATAATTTAAACTAATATTATTTTAATTTAAAAATCATTATATAGTCCTACATATTGAAATACAAGAAAAGTTCCGATAGAAAAATCAAAACTAGCGAAGGTATATTACACTAGCATGTCCGCCAGGCTACTACGGGCTATGAAAAGGTTCAATACAACCTACAGTGTTTTAATACCAACTGTAAAGGTGTTTTTAACCAATTACGATCTTCGACTACGATTGTAATAATACAGGTGCCGAACTCTATTGTTATATATCTTTAAACCTAGGATTTTAGAGACGATTGTTGGAATAGTATTAAATGCTATTTTCAGAGTATTAATTACAGTACAGTTTACTCAAATATACTTTCCATACTTTGATTATATTGTTTGTAGGATTAACTGTATTGATTGTATTTACTTCAAGTCAATTACAGTAGGTGCCTACTTCAGATTAAGGTACAAGATAAGCAATTGACCATACAAATTAGTATGTAGTCCGGCTAGTGGTAGGCAAAACCTAGAATAATACATCTACAACTTGACCACGAAATACTAATGTTACTTCGACCAAGATTCGACTCGACAACGTTGCAACATCTAAAGGCCTATCATTGGCAAGACTTATCAACAACGACGATAAAAACTTTGCCAATATTTAGTACATCGATTTCAAGTATAGCAACCCCAGGTAATACGATAAACCAAAAACCCTTATCCAAAGGACTTATTGCCAAGGTAATTAAGTAAAAAGAGATGACTTTTATGAGTTCTTTAGATTAATTACGCAAATTTATCCAAAGAATTTAAAGATATTAGACTTGTATTAAACAATGATATTGGTTAATACATTATACTGTCGCTTACTTGGAATTAAGGAAGGCATTATAATACGCTAAATACCCTTCCACCTCTAATTAGAAATACATTAAACTCGTTGTAAAATTGAAAGGCACAGAGATATAAGATGAGTAAAATAAGAATAAGTCCATCGTTTGGTACCAAAACAATAACTCTAGCCCTAAATAAACGTAATAACTGGTCAAAATTGACTGGTTTTACCGCTTAATATAAAAAACCCTCATCATAAAAATAATAATAAAAGTCCTGGTCTTATAAATTTATTCAACATCTGTAATCGCTACTTGGAAAAATCGTTTAATGAATCATGCCAAATATTAGGGTAATACGGTATTGAACTGAATCTATTTGTAATACTTTCTATTATTAAGTTTTGGTAGGCGTTTATTGCTACAATCTAGTCGATTCTAATTTCTGGTCAAAGTAACAATTATATTGCATTGAAAGTTGTAATGCGCTACTTTTAAGTTTGTTACACCGCTCTTTGGTCTGAAAACTAATTTATATGGACAATTGCCTAGCTCGTTCCCTAGTCTTAATTAGCAACCTACTATACTTGACTTATAGTCAATATAGTAAATAACACAAATTACAGTCAACTTGCAGTAAGTTCAATGAACTTATTGTCAGTATATTTGACTTTATTATCCCGAAATTGGCTTCTGTTATAACACGACATTATATCCTATTCCTCAAAAACATTTTGACGAAAATTCCAAGTTTTTTTCCTTTCATTTTCCTTTTGAAAGAAATTTTTAAAACAGGTAATATTTCAGTTGATTCGAGGTGTCGAACTTTTGAACCTTTTATTTTGGTGGTTGAAACGTGGTTATTAGTCGAATGAAGTTGGTTCTGTTATCGTTACAACTTATTACAATAAAGTAAATATCGCTTTAGCCCAGTATAATGACAAAAAGAGTAAAACATAGAGTTTTATAAGTCAATTTATTCAAAAGTCGAGAATATGCTCGGGGAGGGGGGGTATTTAGGGAGATAATATCCGAAAGAGAAGTTGGCATTATTAGGCCGTAACTTTTCTAAAAGCCGAGGCCCTCGTATACGATGTTATTTATTTCGTAGCCTCCGATACCAATAATAAACTCACCATAGTCGACGCTTTCGGATGCATTGAATCGGATAACAAAAGCGATAATGATCAATATTTTAACCCGATATAATATTTCGCGTATTTCTTATTCATTTATTTACAGGTAAAGTGATTTGTTTATGGCCTTAACACCGAATTATTAGGTACCGTTTCTAGCATAGTTCTTTTCCGCCGGGAACGATTTAGATACCTAAAGCTTTTATAATAAACCTTAAGCTTTCTGTGAAGGATGGATAGGATCTTTAGTAAGCGCACTGGCACCAGCACATAAAAATTTGTTAGCTCCATTCGATAAAAGCCATTCTAAATACCATTGAAAATTTTGATGATTCTTAACAAACTGTATGTTGGTCAGATAACGGCACTAACAATGTGTGGGCTGCCGGTTAATGTATTGAGAAGAATGAAATCGAGGTATTAGTTCCAAAATTGATACGATTTCATTGATCTTTAGTATTAATATTAAAGATATACATTAATGACTTAATTTCAGAATACAAAGCTTACGATAAATATAGGATTACATTTGGAAATGCATATGTATTATTTCTTATGTTTTAAGTAGTTATGGTAACTATTGAAAGAGTTTTGAAGAGTTAATGATGTGATTGGAACTTTGAATCTAAACTCATTAACTTAGGATTTTATTTCCAACTAATGGATTAAGCTAAAAAACAACTTTAGCCATATTGAAGGCATTCATTTTATGTATATGGCATCTTCCAAACGCGTTCTAAATATTGCCACGGTTCATTTGTTTATTATCATAATCAACCCGAAAATATACGATACGAGGAATTAAAGGGTTGGAAATTTAGGTTGAAACAACTTGGTTTTAACTTGAATCTGAGATCAAACCTCTCGAAAGTATGTGAAGGTGGTTGTTAATAACGTTTTTGGCCTTATTTGCTATAGTCTGGTGCCTGAGATAGTGATTGCTCGGAATCTAGTCCTGGCGGTTACTATGCTCCTACAAAGCTCTGAAGCCTCTCTTAATCGTGCTTTCCTCTATTTCACTTAACCGGACCACTCTTTTTCACTAGCTCTATTGCAGCTACTTCACAAAGGTTTTTTCCTGACTTTTTTATCGAGGATAATAGATAATATCCGACCAACATAAAAGAGAACTCTAACCTAATACTATCCGCAAAATATTTTATCTCTACTTTGCTAAAGATATTTTAACTACTTTCAAACGAATATAATATATGACTATATCTTACGACCTCTCCAACCTGAATCACTAAGCTTTAGAGTATTTTGTCAACGCATGCCTACAAAATCAAATTCAAGTTTCCATGTCAATATAATACGACTAGTGGATCATTCAATAAAAACGATTTATAAAAACCCAACCTATAAAGCTCGTTAAACGAAATCAATCCTTTCGCAAACATGAATTATGTAGGAAAAAAAAACATAATGCTGATAAATTAATAATGTTTATAAATATGATCCGACAACTTGAAGCCATTACCAGCACACAAATATCCTTAAAACAATATCTTACCCCAAAAATCCCGTTTTTACATTACCTAGTAACGATGTCATCGAAAAGACCGCACCGCTTTCCACCGGCAACCGCGCTAATTTACCTAAAGACAACGACGCCCTAAATTTCTTTAATTTCGATTGAAATGCTCGCGGTTAACCTAATAACCTTAATCGTTAACAACTTAAACGTAAACTCCTCAACTAACTGTTTGAATTATATGCTATTAAGTTGCGTTTTCCGGTATAGAAAGTGACGATATTACATAAATTATATAGAAACCAAAACATTTTTGGCATAAGAAGAACAATCTTTACGTTGATATTTCAAAATTATAAAATTTTGTGAAATTCAGTATGGAAAGTCATTACGCCCGCGGGAATAACGGCGGTAATAACAACCTCATTGACTTTATAATAATGATTCAAGCGTAATACTATAACTAAAATACAGCGAAACCCGTAATCACTTAATATACCAATTTAAAATGAAGGGTATATAAACGGTTTGACGTCTTTTTTATCGATTGGAAGGCCCTATTTTCCGAAGTTGTTGATATAGCCTACAAAATTTCCACTAACCTATCTATCATCAGGAAAACTATTAATTATATATTAGATAATTATTGAAGTGTCATTAATATACTAGTAAAATACAGTAAATAAGTCGATTGCACCTAAAACATCCAGAAAAGAAAGAAAAAAACCTTTATAATATTCATATTCCGTATAATAACATTAAATGTTGGCAGGTCTTTAGATCGTTGCAACGTTGTCGATTCGATTGGTCGAAGTAACAGTAGTATTGTATAGTCAGATAGTAAATGTATTGTTCTAGGTTGGGAAGACCGCTAGCCGGTTTGCGCTGTAATTTATATGGCCAATTGCTTGGCTCGTACCCTAGAGTGAAGTGAAGCGTACTAAACTCAACTTACACCCAATGCGGTATGTCTCCACAAAGCAATACACTCAACTTGCAGTTTAATATAGTCAACTTTACTATAAGTAAAGATGACTTACTGCACTGCATGTAATAATATTCTAATATTAAACATATTAATAATTTCAATTACAGCGATATTATTAGTGCATGGGTTGGCAACAATAATTACCCGGCCCACTTTACCAAGGAAAATGTTATTTTAACCAGCATTTACACCTTTCGAATCAGTAGTAAGCAAAGTGTTACCTAGGTTAATTAAACCCAGTTTTTACATCGTAAAAACCTTGATTTATAGTAAATATACGACTCAAACGGTTATAGGATTCTGACCAACCACTTGGATGGTACCAAATGTCTGAATAGCTTTAATGGTAAAGATATTACGGATATTAAACTTATCTTTGCCGAAGATTTTATGAATCTTTAAAGAGGAAAAATACAACTTTTATAGAAAATCGCGTTAAAGGCTGAAAGGATTTCAATTCGATTTTATAATTTTTTTCCTAATTTTAAATTAATTTCCTGTTCTTAACAAATTTACTTTATTATTCCATTGAATTTGTCAAGACGTGAATATAGATTATAAATAGTAGAACGTTATACGTAAGCAGTTTACCCGTTGATAATATCTTTCGCACATCTTTTGTATCCAAAGAACTACATAAACTCACTCGTTACATGGGTAATACAAATATACAATATATGTACTATATAAATTAGTAAGAAATTAACCTCAACGAATAATACTACAGTGCTTAAGGTTATATAATTTTTAATTTGTAATATAACATAGTTTTCAATAAACCTCAAATAGAGTACAAGTAATTTATGTTATTCCAATCTCTTTATTACTTTCAAAACTATCGTTTAACTACCGCGTATAGGAAAGGCGATTTATAATGATACAAAAGTTTACTAAAACTATTAATACAGATATTTTGAATGTTATATATCGTTGGGTTCGTAAAACCCCAACTGCTATCACGCGACTTGTATTTGCTTGTCTTAAAAATATTAATAAACCGTTAATTATTTAGCCACTAGTGCCCATGACCCAAGAACTATAATATGCTTTTGAGACCTTTACGCTTTTATTCGAGAAAAGACGAAAGGATAAACTATCTTCCCACCGCTCCCAAACTGTTGATAAAATTATTTTTAGAAACTATAATTTTGACCAATATTAAAAGGTACTTTAAAACTCGTTATACTGTATATAACACAAGAAGTTTTTGGTTTGAAGTAAGATACTAATCAAGGTATTGAATTAAGGTTATATTCTTACAAATAATTTGTAAATAGGCGCCCCCATATCCTTCGTTAAAAAATCCGAAAAGGAGCTTCTTTTCTATATAGATTTTCAGCGACTTAACACTATTATTCAAGCTGACTATTAACCTCTTTCTTCCAGAAAAGAAAATCTCGCGAATATTTTACGATTTCAATGGTTTTATAAATTCGACGTTGAAACCGATTTTTATAACCTCTACATTCAGGAGAGCAACGAGTGAAAAATTGTGTTCCGTACCTATTTTAAATGTTTCGAATAACTAGTCACCTCTTTCGATCTTTTTGGTGTACCTACCACCTTGTAACGTTACATTAATAACTCTCTAAGCTCATTTCTCGATATATTTCATTCGATTTACCCTACGAAGGTTTAATATATTCAAACAACATGTTTGATAACTATAACGCTAAAGTAAAACATTTATTAAACTTTGAAACCTCTCACATTAAACTTCAATATATTTAAATGAAAAATTGGCATTGAAAAAAAATAACCGGAGTATTTGGGCATATGATTAGCGCGGGAGTCAAAGAACGTAAAAACCTAAAGAAACTACATTTTTTTTTCAAACGAGCGGTTTCCTCAATTGTATTAAGCGTAAAAACGTTTTTTAACATTCCTTATGTTTACCGCCAATATATTCGAAATCACTTTGTAATAAACGGCTATGTGATTGGGCTATGAAAACAAGGCTTCACATTTCGTTAAATGTTCAAAATAAAAGTAATTTTCGATTAATTACAGTTTTTTTTCCTTTCAAAACCGGTTCTTGATTTCTGTCACGTTAAATTCAGTAGCTTCTTAAGAGCAAAGAGTTTCATTTTCAATTCAAGGGGCCAATTACTCGATCAAATAACCATAACACACCTTTACTAATGGAGTATTATTTTTGTTATTTATCACTTACAAAATATAATGAAAAATATTATGATAAGAAACTATTGAGGATTATAAGCTACTTAAAAATACGAAACGCGGAATTTCGAGGTATAAACAGTTCGTTTACAATGTTCATGAAACATAAAGACCTGAATTATTTTATAATCATTTAACGAAATTTTGAATAATAAATTCATCAAATCAAAAGTCTTTCGAAATGAAATTTTAAACGAATTTATAATAAAAGGACTAACCATATACAACTCGACGCATTATTATAACCATATTAGGAAATACCCAAGGATCTTTCCGGCCATCGATTTTGGAGTCGAGAATTATAGCTTTTTCAGCTCGAGTGCATCGTTTCGGAGCCGGTTTCGAATTTACGCGTTTCTCAGTTAACTATCGTTGGTAAATCTGTTCAGGAAGTTCACAAACTCTTTACTAATACCGATAATTAAAGCAATTTGGACGCTGTTATTACTTAATATATTACTTAATTTCATTTGGTTCGCATGGTACATATGGGTAATTTCGGGGTTTCCCTTATTATTCACTTTAACAAAAACTGAAAATTTGATGTTCCTTTTTGTGCATATTCGGTAAACAAAGATAATAATTTTCACGTTGGTGCTTATATTTGGACTCCTGTTCTCCAACTACTTATGATCGTATGAATTTAAACTACATACGATTTATTTTTTACCAACCATTTTGGTGATGATGTTATCGTCATCATTTTATCTAGGCTATATTTTAAACCTCAGTTATATCGTTAAATTCGACGCTCTTGCTATAATTAGAATTTGAATGGCGGAAAAATTATTAACGACATCTCTGGAAAAGATTATGGTATCATTAGAATTATTAGAAACATTTAGGGTGATGGAGCGGATCGTATTGTTGTTTAGTCTACTACTAAACTAGTACCTGCGAATCTCCCCAATACAATCGTTATATTCCATATAATCTCAGATAACTATTTCCCTAGCACTAATTACCCTGAGTATACATTCCGATCATCATGCTACCAATTTTGAACCCCTTCCTAGTTTCTGGACAACTTTAAAACAAACTTTAGATCGAGTATATAATCGATTTAATTTAGAAGAGAATAAATAACTTGTATGATATAATGTTTATTACGGACCGTTTAAACGAAACTGATACATAAAAAATCAAAACTCTAAACATAGAAACTTCCGGAAAAAAATTTTTAAGGTATTATCAATGAATCTATTGGGTTTTGCGTTATAATTAGCGAATGGGGTTCGAATTGAATGGGTAGGTGCTAAAAACACTTTTATCATATTAAAGTATGGAAAAACGCTTGAGCACCGTATTTCACTCCATGACAAATAATATTACTAAACGTATTAATTGAAATGTTCTTATCTATTTATGTTTTATTATTATTTATACCTTATTCTACTAAAATCGCTCATTTCCTCAACGTCGATCAAATATAAATAATTGAAATACACCTATCATTATTATTGAACCGTTTGTACAATGTATAATTATTACTTTTATCTTATATAATCCGATTAACTTTCACTTATTTATATTGTAGGAACACATATTAAGATACAATGTATAATTATTACGTTTATCTTATATAACCTGATTAACGTTTACTTATTTTGGTTGTACCAACTCCTATTAAGACTCAAAACTTCGTTGAATTTATCATTTATTTTACAAAATTCGAATGAACCGTAGTAACAATTTAAAAATTAAATATGGAGAAAAAAGTTTATAATCAACGTTTTCCCTAAAAATGATTACGGGTTGAAAATAAAGTTGTAATTGTTTTAAATAAACATCAAGTCGAATCAATTTTTGACAACATCAAATTAACTATATAATAAATACAGTGTTGCACGTATGATCAATTTCCACATCGTTGAATTTAATAACAAAAATGAATCAAAAAAACTTCAATCTTATGTTAATTTATTAGTTCAAACCTTTTCCGACTCGTTTTCGAATTAATAAGTCTACGATTTTCAGTTACCAGCTGTCAATTTTATTAACGACCATTACAAAAGAGAACCTAAATATTATGTCAAAAATATTTTATAAATTCGAAATAAACCATAAGTGGATCGTCTCTGTAACAGAAATCCATTGAAGTGACAAGTTTTATTTAAATAGTTGGGTTACACTAATTTAAATTAGTAGCTGTTTTCAATCTTTTTGAATATCGCAGCGTTGAATAACTGTTGATACCGTTAAAATTCGGCCGACAATATCGATGAACCATTTCACCCGACATGTAAATGAGCGAAATTAAATTCATACATATTACAAAATCACGTAAAAAAAATTAAGTAATGAATACTAAGAACGGCAAACAAACTTGCATTTATAATACGGCTAAATATATTTGATAATATCCATGTAAGCTCCAGTACCTTCATTCGAATATATTCTCATACCTTTCTAAACAAATAATTTCTCGTATATACTAACTAATTTATATAAGTTACTGTTAATATTTTGATCAACTTTAACCTATTTACTAGTAAAATTTGGCTAGACTTGCTACCCACTCGTTAAATTTAACATTAACTCTTATTATTGAAACATTGTTTTTTACATAAGTCAAACGTTTCTTGTTATAAAAAGTATAACGTGAAAACCGCTCGAATAAATAGGCGTAAATGGTACGAAACTGCTACCACCTAATATAATAATATGACATTAAATTAAATTCCTATCTCTCATATCGTTTTTAACAACAATAAACTAGGGCTAAACGATTTTTAGCCGTTTTTTATTAATAATAACACAGCTTAAAAGCCGGGCTACGTACTTCTGTTCTAAGCATTGAGCGCAGGAAAAACCTCTGAAAACTCCTCAAAAATCTTATTTATATTAGTATTGTAGTTGAAATAAATATATATATATGCGAAACTCGGGTTTTTAATACTAACAGTATAAGAACTGCATTTGACGCAAGTATTTTGATATTGGTTAACGAGCTCCTAACCAATACTTATAACTCATACTTGTCTATAGTTTTCTAGTAAAACTTATGAGGATTGTATATTGTATGATTAGCGCACTTAAAGCACATTTATTCACGAATAACGATAAGTTATTTATTGATGAAGCGTATATAATGAATTTACCTACTTGTGAATAGGTAATAAATAACTTCGAAACAACGAAACTTATATTGCGAATGACTTGATCTTACTTGGTGGCTAAGCTGTCATTTATCGTTCCAATTAGAAGAGGAACAAAAATTAAGAAAAAAATCATAACTATGTATTGAATGATGGGAAAGTTGTTGATAAAGGATAATTTTTAATATTTAGGAACCTAGGTAAATGTTTTATGAAAATGGTGGTCAATTTTCAACGCCTATTCCTTTCACAATATACCAATACAAACTACGGATGAAACCATTTAAGCGTCGTCCAATCGTTTTACGCTGCTGCTAAATGGGTATCTCCCCCCTTTCGGAATAATTTATGGTAGGAAAATACCTTTTACAGATTGCAATAACGTATCACACCGCTCAAAAAAAAGGAACTCGCAACTACCATCATATCAACTCTTTCCACCACGTTCTACTAAGTGCAAGAAGTCTCCAGGGGCCCTTGGGCGCCTTCAAAACCAAAAAAAAAAAAAAAAAAAAAAAAAAAAAAAAAAAAACCAGTCGGCTGGAAGTAATATTATACGCTGGTGACTGGATTGGGTATTGCCAGAAATCTATCCCTAGCGGCTATCATGCTCCTACAACGCTCCGAAGCCGTTCCTAAGCGTTCTGTCCACTAGTTCATATAATCTGGCCACTCTTTTTTACTATCTCCATACTAGCCCCTTAGCAGGGGTTTCTTCCTCTCTTTTTTATCAAGGATTATGGACAGTATCCGCCCACCATAAGCGATAGCTCGAGCTAAGTCCCATCACACATCTATAACGTTTGATTCTATAGGTATTCGATTCTAAATATGGGCTTTTCGGACTTTAGTTGTTCCATCAATAACATAAATAATGTAAAGAAATATAAATATAATAGTTTGAAAAACATAAAGTCATTTTATAATCAAGTTTACCCTTAATTTACCCTTGATTTTTTGGTACATTTCTTCTCACATATCAATTATTCAATCGTAAAATCTTTCAAAAAACATGATATATAACGCTCCATCATTTTCTTCATCTGCCACCGAAAAATCCTATATTTAAAACAAAAATGAGGTAATATAATTGATGAAGATTTTGTCGGTGAAATTTTTATCGAATAAATTAAACAATAAATTGTCCGTAACATCTCAAATCAAGGTTCTGTTGAGTTTTCAAAGTCCATCGTTATTGGATAATTTACTGTTATCTTCGGTAAAAAATTTATGTTTTTATTTCGATTAATTAGAAAGATGAATGAATATATTTCCGTTGAATAACAATAGTAGTATTAACATCTTGTTAAACTTGTTTGTTAAAGCTGTTTGTAATTTATATAATGAATGAAAAAAATAAATTTAGGAAAAAATCGTTGACAATATTAAACTTCAATCGCTTACAGAAGCTATATTAATTTAGTGTTCCTAGTTTATTTTTATTTCATCTCATGAAGCGTAAATTGGTATTGGTAGATGTTCAATTGTTAGCACGATCATCAATTTGGATTATTGGTATCAAATTAACTTGTAATATTACACTTATGAAAATAATAAATAATTTTTCAGTTAGGCAGGTCGCTACTTAACTTACAATCCAATTTGAATAAGTTCAAGCTTATTTTGTTCTCCATATTGAATGTGTATACCTGGTTTGATATGCAAACAAATATAGTTCATGATTATTTAAAAAGTTTTGTCTTTATTGGAGCTTATTATAAAGGTAAAGTTTCAAGAGGAGAATTTCTTCATAAAAAGATTCGGAATAGCCATTTACAAGTAATAAGAAGATTAATTCGATTATTAACAATTTTAACAACGTGGATAAGCATCAAGAAACAGAAAGAAATTTAAATGGAAACGGCTTACTTTGAGTAGTATCTATTATTAAGGGGCTAAATTGCTGTCTTTTAATTTTTAAAAGAGAGAGAAAGATAACAAGCAGAACTAGCTGGGCTGTTTCTACTGTATATAAGCTTCCAATTAGTTCAGACGCTCACTTAATATCACTACCTATAATATTTACCGGCAATAATAGGGATATATTCATTTGATTAGTTTATTATCTTAATTATATATATATATACATATATTTTTGTATAAAAGTATCAGTATTCTTTCCCTTTTTGTGTTTTGTTCGGTTATTAATTTATTACAAGTTATGGTAGTAGCATACATATAAATAAATAAAAATGTTTATATTATAACTCTTTATTATTATAAATCGTTTTAATATACAATAATCCAGTAATCGACGTCGTTAACTTGAGCCAAAAACAATTATTTTGATTACAACATAAATAAGGGCATTTGTCTCAACATACAATATGGGAGAGAAATAACTATCCACTTTTTAAAGGGTATATATTATGACTATCCTATAAATTGTGAGGTGTAAGCTGGCTAACAATTGATATGATTCAAAGATCCTATCATCAATTTTGAGTTAATGCCATAATATTCTGGCTTCAACCACAAGTTGTTAAATTAGCATCGTATCTACGAGTGAATATCTTCCAAGATCCTACGAATTTTAAATTTATATGAAGATTTTTTTTTAAAACAAACTGTAATATAACTATAACCTCCTAGAAAAAGATAAACTCGTAACATAGTTATAGTTGGTAACGAAAAAAAAATACCATAACGTTTTTGTGGAATATTCATTCATGAAAAAGACCTTGTAACGTGGTTATAGCGTGGTCGTTTACGCAGAAAAATCCTCATAGCGTAGCCACTGGCGCTTTTAGGCCACGCCATGAATCAGCCATGCATGGGCGCTCATGGCATGGCTGCTCTCCTTGACAATGTGTTGCATTGAGGGTAGCTTAGATTTCAGAGCTAAATGTAATGATCACACTAAATACCCGTGAGTATATAAAAGGTGTCAGAGGGTTTATTTTATCAAGAAGGTAGCAGAGGTGCTGAGTGAACAATATCGCAACCGTGCAAGTAATGATCAAAAGCCGTGAGGCTATTCAGATGTATAGACTGAATACTTGGATTGACAACTGAAGAGCTATGAAGGAAATACTATCTATGTGGTGATGACCGTGTCCTTATATATCCGTGCCTTCATACCATCTTCAGTACTGGATCGTTTGGATCGCCTTGCTATCCTAGCGATCCATTAGCTAACCCTAACCCTAGTTTGCTTACATAAGAGATGTTCCCCGCTTGATGTGTTGGACATCAGGCTCTTAATGGCGCAGCCGACCGCTGGCCTGTTTCATGACCTGCAGTTGGTCCTTGGGTCATAACACTTCCCCCGATATTGGGCTCTTCATAGCCCCTTTACTTTGTGGGCAATGTTGCTAAAAGATTCTGTAACAGGGAACTTATGGTATGTGTTTAATACAAATCCCTTAAGGATTATTACGATAGACTATGTCAGTGAATTTAATCATATTATCTCCTTTATTATAATTATATCTTGATTGTGATGATAATCAGCTTCATTCTCGCCTTCAAGGCATATATCGTGATGTAATTAGGTTTTTTCCCCTCGAAAACTACACTATTTCTTCAACATTCTTGCTACTACTATTTCTACACAAAATAGCGTTTCCCCTCTTTAAATTCTATGACTCAGGTAATTCACTGGAAATTTTCAGAATAGGGGGGCTTCTGGTATGTATTGAGTACTATTCTGTGACATACATAGCCGAAGGAGGGGGGGGGGGCAGTGTACACACTGGCAGTGGTATAATTGTGGACAACCAACATAAATCCAGAACCAAGTAATTTGTTTACCTTTTTCCATGTTACAATATAGTTCATTCTCAAATGAAAGGTTAATGTTTGCTTGGCGCTAAGAGTCCAAGTTATATAATCCGCGTCTTCATTGTTATAAGATGATGTTGTATCAGATACAATGTTTATTTGTAAATGGAAATATCATAGCTATGTTGTCAGAGATTCTTGGGGTACATATTGCTGTGCTATGCTATACCATGGGGATCATTATACACAATGACCTAAAACATCTTGGCGTGGCATGGCATGGCAAGGTTTTTATCCTTCAACATATAGTTATACGTTTCAAAGAATAAGCTACCTGTCGCGATTTTGCCGAATCAGTTACAATTTCCCCCTCTACAAACGCCGATGCCCTCGCCGCCGAATGATGTTGTCTATCACAATGCTTACTCCTTAAAATCCCCCGTCGAAATAGTCCTCGTTGCTTGTGTATGAAGGCACTGGCCATACATAGCGATGTTTTTGTGGCAGTCGTGGCTGAGCTGTAGAAGCATTGTTAGCCTTGACTGGATTACTACGGTCGTTCGCACAGTGCAAAATTGTAGTCTTTCTGTTGAAATTACTATGCAAGAAGATACTGTATAGGCTTGTAGATTCAATAATACCTAGAATCTAGATGGAGAACTTGACATATAATCAAGAGAATCCTCATAGATCTCGATCATCATGATCAGGATCCCGTACTAGTAAGTACTAATATATAGCTGTCATCTCCATCTCGATTTTCCTATACCTTTAAGTATACTATTCCCTAGTCTTCTCATTAGTGTTTCTACCAGTGCTCCGGTGGACATCCTTATGTCCGGAGTATTTCTCATCTTTGATGACAAGCCGTACTGAAGATAGATCGTTCCTGTGTCTGAGTACAGACTGTGCGTGTTGTATTTGTAAAACACCCCTTTAAGAGATACTGTTTGCTTAGTGGACAAGAAAAGGAAGTAAAAATAATAAAATTAGAAGGGCAGAATAAAAGTTGAAGAATATGTAGTGTAGAGTTGTAAGTCGGTAGATGTAAAAAGCAAGAAGATTTGTGTAGTCCAATTTGAAACAAAAAAAGTTTGTAGTTGCCTTTTTTTAATATTTTGAAGTTTGTAGCAATAACCACTTCGCTATTTCACAACCACAATACCACAAGGTAACTTGAAGCACAAAAATTCATTAACCATCAATTGATCACTTTCACTGAATTATAGTTGATCAATCCAAGCTTTTGTATCATAAATTTGTATTTCGCCCTCGGCAGTGGTTTTGTGAAGCCGTTAGCTAGTTTAATATCAGTAGGAATCAACTCAATTTAATTAGTACCACGTTTCAATTTATCCGAAACAAAGTGTTTTTGCAAAAGAATATACTGTATACGTTGGTGATATTTAGGTTTATAAGAAAGTTAGATAGCTCTCTTACTATCATAATAGACTATAATGATGATAGGTATACGTAGTTTTGTAAATATGTTTCTTATTTAAAGGGTGTCTTAATTAATCCTTTCGATACCTATAAATTTATCATCCATAGAAAAGAGGTATATTTTTCATGTTAGTTTTGAAACTTAGTCGGTAGTACTCATAACTATTTGAACTGTGTATCTATAGGTTGACTTTCCTCCAGCCTTATATCTCTTTCAGTCGGAATTGCACCATTTATTGATTTGTAGTTTCTTAGTTTTATTATTGTTTTCGCTAAAACTTGTGTACTTTCAATGCGATATTACTAGCAATGTCTTTTTTTGCCACTTATAGTCTATGGTTTTCATATTATTCAAAGTATTTGAAGCTGTAAATAATAAGTGTGATATTTCCACATGAAGGATTATATCCGAAACGTGAGAGTATTGGTATGAGGAAAATTATATTCAGCATGATTTGGCATATCGTAGAATTAAAACTCGTAACATTTAACTAATTCGTTTTGGTTTGTGATATATTAAGAAGTCTTTCTGAAGATGTGGTGTAAACATATAATCTAATTGCGGTAAGAATATTAGCCGGCCGTTGAATTAGTTTCTCTATCCTAGAGTTGAATACTATTTCGATATATGTATTTTAAGTTAAGACAACTGTATGTTTGCAACATTTTTTTTAAAAAACTATCCGTAGGAATTTCACTTTCTGTTTTAGGTCTTAATATTTCAAATGTTTTCATATCCATTTGAAATGCTGTAATAAGTTGTGAATTTGAATTTAAGATAAAGAAATCGTCAACATAAGTGTAGGTATTAAATTGATGGCGATAATCAATTTATACTGTGTTATTTGAATTTCATTGTTCAAACTTAAAGTTGTCGAAAATCGTTCATAATCTTTTTAACTTGTGTTCGAAGATGGGTTTAAATTTGTTTAGGGAGGCAAGGGATAAAAAGATTTGGTGAATTGTAGGGTTGAAATTTATGTCATGTTTTTTAGAATGTTCCAAAAACGTTTATAATAGTGTCCGTGAATTTTATTACTATTAGTTTATTCAGTGTTTTGTTAAGAAATGTTAAATCGATGTGGATTTGATTAATATTCCAATTATAGTAGTGAATAAGTGTAACTACAAATTTTTACATATAAGACTTTTTTTGGTGATAAACGTTTTAGTATATTGAATACTTCATTGTTTTTAAAGTCGCTTATAACTATGTTAATTCTGTATCTCTAGATATAACTCTTTATATTGATTTTTACTTTAATAACTTTTGTGGTTGGAGTATATCTGTTATTATAATTTTTAATAGATTTGAATACTTTGAGAGATGGTACGCTTTGTATCTTACTATAAAAGGCTTTTTTTGAGTATTCGATATCCGGAGCCTTCAGAGATTTTTTTATAGTCCGTCATTTCTTGTGTTTGAAAATAGAAAGTATCAACTGAACTATATCGTTATTACTAACATTTTTTTTGGTATATTTTTTGATGTTTTCATTGTTATTTCATGGAGACTTCGTTAGGCTTAAAGTTTGGTAGAATTTCTGAAGTATTATAAGAAAGACATACGTCGATAATTCTAGTTTCTTTTTTTTAAAATGTGAATTGTTGGTATCACATAATTGTCCCTCTGAAATAGCGCCAAATTGGTTGTGCTTAAGATCTTCATCGTTTTCCTCATCAGTTTGGTACGTAAACTATGAAGATATTCCAGGGCTTAGTTATGTTAAAGAATTGCTATAAGAGAAATATTTTTCATTTTCTTATAAGATTAGTTCTTTAACTATTTACTATCTTTAATAAGGATATATAGATAATTACGGTAGAGTGGGGAGTCAAGGTAAATTCAACTTTGGGTTGATAGTTTCCATAATTATCTTCTCTAAAGTATAAACCTTTATTGGTAGTAGTCTTTTAGATTTTGGATTTTTTATTGACTGTTAAGTTGGTTATAATAATGGTTGCTTGGAATAAGTAAGCTTACAGGGTATATGGTACTTTTCTGACTATGGTTCAGGTTTATATCTTTTTAGAGATCATTTTATGAAATTGGTTAGAAAACATATTTTCTTTAAGGATCTAATGTGAGGAAAACTTAAGAGTAAATACATGAGTTATAGCTATTTTTTTGACTGAATAATCCATTACTTCATTACATTGACGGAATATTGAAATTTAACAGTATACCTAATATATTTAATGATTTCGTTTAACGTACGGTAAATAGCTTTTACTTCCTTACTGGGGAATATAATTGTTATTGTACATAACTTTCAGCCCCACTTAATCTTAGTAGTTATTGGGCTACATTTTTTTTTAAATTTTAAATTCGTAGTCATTTTCAAGAAACTGTTAAGGGTCTAGATTGACCCTTTTTTTTTCGGGTTTTTATATTAGGAATTTATTCGTTATCTTGTGATTTTAGAAAGTTTATAAGGAGCTCAGATGTAGTTGAAATATTCTTTTTTTTAGTTCTTTTTAAGCTATTTAACAATTCAGAATATTTCTTTAATGATTTAAGGTTGGTAAAAACGAACCTGATATATTGGCGGAAAGTATCTAAGGACCTAAAAATGATAACAAAGTGGTATATTTATGCAGTGTATATAATGATATAATTGCTAGTTAACTTAATAATTGTTATATTGGTTAACGCATTAATTCAGGATGAAGTTTTGATTTTGATATCTAAAATTCAAAGCTTCAAAATGTTTATTAGGTTGATGACAAACTTAGAACAGTGAAAATTATTATAGAACGTTTAAATATTTCAACTTTTTTAAAATCTAACCAATATTTCTACCATCCCTTATTTTGTAGGTAAAACCACACCTCCCCTGTTTGTAATTCGAGATAGTTGGTATTTTGCACCGCGAGTTGAAAGAACTATTTCTCATTGAAAATATGGCAAAATAATGATAAATGAGTTTTAGAGTATCTTGCAAGTGGAGCTGAAGAATTGCAAAATAATATAGTAGTATAGAAAAAAATGGTAAATTGATAAGATTTAACATCAAGTTTTTATAGGTCAATGTTGAAATTAAAGCCTGTCAAGCAGCACAATCTGTTTTGAATACGACTTTTCATTGTTCTTCGTAGTGTATTCACGTTAAAAGTAGACACATAAACGATAAAAGTAGAGATTTTAACATTGAAAATGAATACTTTCACATTCACAGTAGATACTTCAAAGCGGAATTACCTGTAGAATATACAGCTTTTGAACAGCCAATTAATTCTTATTATACGTTTTGTCAATTAGTTGACTTCAATTAAATATATTATTAGGTTGGTAGTATTATAAAATATAATGTTAATTGTAGTGGGGATTCACTTTACCGTTATTAACTGTAATAGCTTCCGATTTTTCTTTTTTCTTATGATTGACAGAAGGCTATAGATTTGGATTAAAAAATTAATAAGTTTTAGTTATATTACATTTATATAAACCGGCAATGGAGTTTTTCCAGTAATTACTAATTCCTTTGTTTCAGTTAATATGAGCTTTTAAATATAGAATCTGTAGTTTTTACTCTTTATATTCTATTTTATCTTAAAAATCTTACTATAGTTTACAAAACATCCAGAGCATAATTTTCCTTGGTTTTCTTCATATACTAACTATCTAGACAAAGAATTCTGATTTATGACAGGTTAACAATCTAGGTGAATACTCAATTTTCTTAACTTATCAATATTGATGAATAAGGTTTATTAGTTTTCGTATAAGCTGTTACAAAAAAATAGAAGTAGAGAAATATAAAAGGCGAAGGAAGCAAAGTTTTTCTTTAAAAAAATCATGATAATGAATTGGTCCAATGCTTGGGTATATGCCAATAAACTTCAAGAGTGCTTTACATGGGTCCTTGATTCTAATAAGAATAGTTGAAAGGTTTGAAGCAATAAATTAAATCATTATTAGGTTGGTTTTAATGCAGGTATGTAACGTTTCTAACGTTTTTACTAGATTGTAGTTGATGGAAGTGAATGAATACATATAATCTTTGTCTGTAAAAACTGTATTTATCATAATTTTGAAGGTTAACCTTAAGATGTTAGAATAATTATTGCTTATAATACATCCTTTAATTGCTATTAGTTATGTGTTTATATCTAAAAAATCAATATTTCAAAGTCTTTAAATAACTATAACTTAGGTTTTATATGTAACCTTGAATCTTGAACATTGAAAAAGGAATTATTGTTTTTTTTTTTTTTTGGAATGGTTTTCATTGATTTTGCTTTTGTTTTTGGTTTTGGCTTTAGTATGTAGGAAAGTAACTTAAGGTGTACCTTAAACTTAGTTAATAGTGTCTCGTATAGGTTAATAGTTGAGTAAAGAATTTTTTGGTCAAGGTAATTTAAATCGTTAATAGCTTCAACCTTTGCCTTTTTATTAATTAGAATATCAGCATTGATAGCTTGGAGTTCTTGCTTAGCTTTAACCTTACGCGCCTTACAAACAGCTTTTCGCTCATTCGTTGATAGGGTTTGAGGGTCCAAAAACCGTAATGCAATAAAAGATTCTCCGGAATGAAGGAAACGAAGGGATAGTGATTTAGTTTGGGAGAGAGAGGAACATCAGAGTTTAAAGTGACCTGTAGGTCCAGAAGGACCTAAGGGGCCGGAAGCAATGACAGTTCTTTAAGATGAAAAACCATTATTACTGGCATTATTGTAAGATAAGCCTGGTGATGAAAACAAAGATCCACGTGATGTTAAGGATGCTAAGGCTAGAGTATCCTCAGAAGAAGTAAAAGACGCGGAAAAAGTAAACATATTTGATTTGTACTGTAAGAGACATAGAACCTACTATACAATAAAATGGTACGGCATAATCGTACTAATAATATGTTGGAATTACTATGTAAAAAAAAATTGTATATGTTTGTAGATTCAAGAGTAACTAGAATCTACATGGAGAACTTCTTGACATATAGTTAAAAAAAAATCCTCATAGATCTCGATTATCACGATCGGGATCCCGTACTAGTAAGTACTAGTACCACATACTAGTAAATACTGGTATATAGCTGTCATGTCCATCTCGATTCGCCTATATCTTTGAGTATGCTATTCCCTAGTCCTCTTACTAGTGTTTTTACTAGTGCTCCGATGGAAATCCTCATCTTCGGAGTATTCCTCATCTTTGGTGTTAAGCCGTACTGAGTATAGACCGTCTCTGTTGCTTAGTACAGACTGTGTTTATTGTATTTTCAACACATTCTAGGTATGTTTAATTCACGGCCTTCATTATAGCATCCTCTATACGCCCGAAGCAGTCCAGATCGATCGTCTCCTGTCTCAAGACTGCAACCTGATCTTGATAGCTTTCCTGGCTCAGAACGTCGTCCAGGGCGATTTTCAGATCCGTCACACCCGGCTTCGCATTGCCGAGCCCGACGCCAATTCCCGAGAAGCGGATCCTCTTGATGTTCTCGGGCTTGTCCTGGCCTTCACCCGCGACCACCATCGGCACGGCATGCGCGACGCCATGCGTGACCGCGCCATACCCGCCGTTGTGCACCCAGACCCGCGCATACGGCAGGATGGCATCGTAGTGCAGGTAGTCCGCAACCCGCGCGTTCGCGGGCACGGCCAGCCCCGCCGGCAGGGCCGCGCCGCGGCGGCCCAGGACGGCGACCACGAAGACGTCGGCGCGGTCGCGCAGCGCCGCGATGGTCGGGATGATCAGGTCGTGCGGGTCGGTCTCGACGGTGCCCTGCGCCACCACTACGATGCTCTTGGCCGGCGCCGCCGCCGCCGCCGCCGCCGCCGTCACGTCGCCCCACCAGGCGGGCAGGTTGGGGTAGCCGGTCGGCGGGGCGGGCGCCAGCGGGAGGAAGCCGACGAACTGGAACTGCGGGGGCCAGTCGCTGCGCGGGTACTCGAAGCTGGGCACGCCGATCTGGAGAATGGACGCGTGGCAGGTGTAGTTGGTGCCGTCCAGGATGGGGCCGTCCGGGAAGCTGGTAGCGCCAGCCTTGGCGAGCTTGGCATGGAAGAGGGCCTTGAGAGGGGCTGTCTGGTCTGCCCAGAGCGTCCAGGACTGTGCGTTGGCAGCTCGGCCTTTCGGGGTCTGGCTGAAGGGGAGGGGGAAGCCGAAGGGTGGGAGGTCAACGCTCCGGATTGCCGGGGGCGTGATGGACAGACACAGCGTCTTTGGCCGCTTCACGCCGTGCGGGAGAGGCGCGCCAAAGTAGAGGGGCAGGATGCCGTGGAAGAAGGCTTCGCTGATGACGACAACGGGCGTCGCGGGGTCCTGCGCCTGGAGGCGGGCGAGCGCGTCCTTGACACAAGCCCACTGCGCCGGGATGGGCTCGAAGCAATGCTTCTGCAGGTCGACCAGCGCGCGCTGGTGCCACTCGAGCGCGTGGAAGCCGGGCACGGGCGGCTGCGGGTTATCCGCGGCGTAGTAGAGCAGGTCGTCGATGTCGGCGATGCCCTGCAACGGGAGGAAGGTCGCGCCGGACGCGGCTATGTGAGCGCGGTGCGCGTTGGGCCCAAGGAACCAGACGGGCCATCCGCGGCGGTGGAGCTCGGACGCCACACGGACAGCTGGCGTTAGATGGCCGGTGAGGGGGTGGCAGAGGAACAGGAGCTGGGCCGGTTTGCTCTCCCCGGTTATCGTCATCCTGGCCGAGGTGTTTGGGTTGAGTCGAGTTGGGGCTGACCCTGTATCCGTTGATGTGGCCCACAAACAAGCCACAATAAATCAAGGATGTAATTGATACACTAGCGTTACAGCTGTATCAATAAAGCAGTCTATATGCAATCTATATCCATAGTAATGGCCACGTACTTGTTCAGGTGCCTTGGCAATAGTAGGCGATCCCCACCACGGTATTAGTCAAGGCTAGCCAGATTATGATATATATGTTTTTCGTATACAGATGGAACAGATGGTTTTCAAGGGATTGCGTTGAATAAATGCATACCAATTAAAATTATGTAAGTTATCTCATTTGAAGTAACGGGTAAGTTGAGTGCTTTTTACAAAACTGTTAGCTTATATCAAAAGATATATATATTTATCCAGCCACCGTTATTTAACCCCCCTTCAATGCATTACGCTATTTTTTCATCGTATTAAATTAACATAGTCGGACTTTTTCCCATTCGTTACAGTTTTAAAGTTGGAAGCTTCGTTAGTGTATATTGAGAATGAAACAGATATCCTTATATAGGGCTTTTAACCTCTATCACTTATTATATTACGGTCGTTATTACTTTTTTACATCTTACATTTGTGGATGTGTATAAAAGGGTAAACGTATAGGTTATAGCTCAATGCGGGTTTATTGTAATCTATAATGATTGATGAAGAGAAAAACAAAGAAGTGAAGTCTCTGTTATTGAGTTACTAGGGTAAAAAAATACGTGGCCACCAACTGGTTTTATGATATATTATATGATATAAGCGTGGACATGAAATATATATAAGTCAAGGTACGTTGGATAACTAAGCAGGCAACAACTTATCACATTACCCCCGTACTATTCCTCTCCTATCCGGAAAAAAAGAAATCAAACCCGAATGCTGATTAAACTATGAACCTTTTACTTGGAACGAGTGTTTCGTTTAATCCCAAAAGTCAATTATTATACCAATTGCACCATACTAATTCCTTGAACACTACAAAAACTGTCGCGTTTCAATATCAAATACCCAATGAGCTCCTAACCACTCAAACAACCGATTTGCTATAGCTTTGGGCGGCCAAATTAATAAACGGTGGAATTGTTACGACCACAAACGGCCAGATCAACTAACCTACAATTAAAACCACTTAGTCACTGGTCTGCCACAACTTCAAGCTATAAGTACAACGCGTTTTCAAAGCGGTCTGATAAGGCCGTTGTTTTTCGCAATCGAACTATATTGGAATTCAAAAACTTAAAAAGTTGTCGTATTTCCAAAAAAAAAAGGCGCCCTTATAAAGCGTTTATACACAACTCATGTTATAAATATCTGCCGTCTTCATACAATATAGATACGGCAGTGAACGACGTATGGTTTATGATGGTGTTTTAAAATACGTTTGATGTTGGAATAGCGTTCAAGTACAGTACAATTGAAGTTAACTGTACTACTGCAAGTCAATTACAGTGGAGTGCCCAATTCAACATAGGTCACAGGCCAAGCAATTGGGCATACAAAGTAGCATACAAACTGGATAACGGTCTGCCAAACTAAAAGAATACATCCACTACTTAACCATGCAATACTACTGCTACCTCAACCACAATTCGAATTAACAACGTTGCAACGTCTAAAGGCCTATCAACACTAATCAATGTATATGATGTTAGACATAGATGTCGGAACAAATCATCATTTTTTTTGAATAATATGATTCGTGAATCGCGTAGTAAACGACGTCATCAAACGCGACAATACGTACACATTACAATGGTTACCGCCGCCGCCTAAGCATCTATTAATAGCCTCTTTCTATACTCCTTATCACCGACCGCTACTACACTCCCTTCCTACTTTCCTTTCCCTACACCTACTAAATTATATTTACCATAATAAACGAAGTAATAAGAAAAACTCGAATTATAAATCCCACACTTTCAATATAGGTAAAGACTCCGCTTTTACCTATAATGACTAGTAAACGCCGTAAACGCAGTATTGATAAACTGTAATAGAGTATGTAATATTTGCCTTTCCAGTAATAATATAAATCAATTGTTGATTAAACGAGGCAGAGGTAGCGGAGAAGGCCCAACGACTTAAGGAGTACCTCACCAAGGTCAGTCGTAAGACCGCTTTATCGCATAAAGCTCTAAAACGATACACTAAAATAAATGACCACAGCTTGCCCATAACTATGAATTACGTACCGTGCGTCGCGTCCTATGTCGTAGGAGAATCTTTTGACAAATATCACTAAAACTATAGTGCACTCGCATGCTGATACCGTTACGAACGGAGTGGTAATAGATATACCCCTGTATTGGTAGAATTGGAGTCGTTCGCAAACGTCTTCTTACGCGCCCGATTTATCCATAGTAAGTTTTTATCATTTAACAAGTAAATCGAAACTTGAATTTAATTTACTTCTTTAATACATAATTTAAGGCTTAAGCTTATTCCTCAGTAAACATAAGTAAGCGGCCCTCAAAGGCTACCACTTCTATCACCGTATAACGGGCGAGCCTAGACCTATATTACGTGGGTAAGTTTTATGACGTTTTTGTGTAACTTCGTAAAAAGGGCTTCTATACCTATCTTCTCCTCCCAAAAGCATATGAGCCAAGGCGTAAAAGGTGCTGAACCCTCTTTATAGTAATGATACTAGCAGCAACGCCAAGAACGATAATAACAATAGCCACAACAACAACGATATTAGGTAATCCCTCTCCCCTTCATCCTTCAATAACTTCTAAGTCCCTATATCCATTATATTATGAATATAAATCGGCTTATATATGGATAGCTATACAATAAAATCACATACAAAGAAATCGTAACATAAACAACAAACGGTAAATGCAAAAAGTAAAAAAGTGCCACCCAAACGGCGCATAACTCATGGAAAATGTGAAATATGCAACTAAAATGCTGAATAACAAAGTTAAAACGCGAAATATAAAGTAAAAATCGTAAAAAACCATAAAAAAGTTAATTATTGTAGGATAATTCATACTACCCTGCTAATAAAGCTAACGAAAAGAGTATTTGTAAACACAAACACTTTTAATACGCTATTAGAAACTCCTCTAGTTATCGAATCTGCTAACTTTGACATCATATCAATTTATCTCATCTCTTTAATTTCGCGATTTTTGTAAGATTCGCGTAAAGCTATTATATAAATTATAAAACGCTTTTTATTTGAAATGATTGCCTTTCTTTTGTAAATACTAAAAGCTTAGTATTGATAATGGTTACTTCAAACACACTATAGATAAAGAACTTGTTTATAGAGCTGTATATTCCTATTATTGTTACGATATACTGTCATAATAAGGGAGCTATCACGTTGTTTAGGAAACCTAAGTATTATCAACGTACTTAATACATACCTTTTGAAGACTAATTTATAAATGATAAAGTAGAGCGTGGCAAAATACAAATAAAATGGGTTTTTACGAATAAACAACTAGCCGGTGCAATGACAAAGCCACTGCTAAGGGAAAAATTCAAAGTGATAATGCAACGGCTTATATTAGTTAACCTGGGTTTAGATTGAATTAATAGCTTATAAAGTTTTGTGTTTTAAGTAAAATTGTAATAGTGCAGGTATGAATGATGGAGTTGTTATAGTGCGAACTTGGGATATTTATAAAAGAGATACTGAAAAGATTATCGGTTTCAATCGCATTACACGGGTTTTTTTTTATATATTCACAGAGTTTTCTTTTCTTTGTACTACACTTCCTTCACTTCATTTTTTACGTTTTGCTTTTTACTTTTCCTTTTTTTACTTTCTTCTTCTTTTGAAGTGGACAATATTATGTGATGGTATATGTTGAAATATATAATAGGTACAGTTACACAGTACATAACTCAATAACAGGGCTAACAAGATCAGTTATTATTTGGTACAAACTTGAGGTACTAAAGCTTTCAACACCAAATGATAAGAAATTCACCGGAGTTGTAGATATATTCACTAGCACTAGTACTTATTGGTGCAAGTACTATTATGAACTAGTACGGAGGATCAGTATGTAGATGCTACCTAGTCTAATATTTACTAGAATGGAAGAACTAGTATTTACTAGTATACATTAGTATTAACTAGTAAGATGTCTCAACCTTTGATCAAGATCACTATGAGGATACACTTAATCATATATCAAGTGAATCCATAAGCCGACAGAATATTCTCTTGTGTAGTATCCTTAACACTTTCGCTAAATGGTAAAATAATTTACAAATATAGACTATTATTTTCAACGTGTAATATTACCGGAGTTTTATAGGTATGTTAGCGTAACTATATCGTTTAATATGTTGTGTTAATGAAGTATATATCTAAGTAGTATGCCGAAGACTAGGACGAAGTTTATGCGAAATACGTAGGGAGGTAGTAAATACTAATATAAAGTAATGATTTACACTTTGCAAAGCAGGCTATTAGATTATAATATCCTTTTTCTCGACGTGATTGTACCATTCGACTACAATAAGACTCTTTTTATGAGTTTTTTTTTTTAATTTTCATTTCAATTTTACTTTATAAACGAATTTTGTAGGAAATTTTTATAGGCTCCATTAATCTCCGGACTAAACTTTTCAAATGGAAAAACACTTTACTCAATTATTGTAATAATTTTCTTCTTCGTCTAAATTTCATATAATCCACGCGAAATTATAATGATGCTTATATAATGATGCTTTATACTCATCTTATTGTTCGTCGCCTGCTTTTAGGTGATGGGAAAATATAAAATAAAGGTTTTTGAGCATTTCTTATTCGTCAATCCAAGTGCGCAATTATGTTGGCGTCGTTTTAATCTGTGAGGGGTATTATTTCGATCTTAACGTTAAAAGTTGTATGAGAATATCCTAAGGGTGTATAAGATTGAACTAAGAGACGTTTAAATTATAGTAAACGAGTAGTAGTTATTGTTACTTGGCAGGTAGTATGCTACGAGTCTCATTATACCCATTATTCTTTCTACTCACGTATTATAATTACACAAACAAAGTTTGTACCTTTTGACAAACCTATGAAAATATCATTTCATTTAATAACATTGATTTTATATGGGATAATCTATCTTTTATTGGTCTTTCAAACTAGGATCTCGAATTGTAATGGTAGCTTCAAAACATCTATTACCAGCGAACTGGTTTTTGTCGACAAAGCTCTCAAGACATTATTCTCTACCTTGAAACCTATATAACTATAATAACATTTATCATAACATTCTATCTCTAAATGGTAATTTATAATGGTACCGAATTTATATAAATCATAAGGTCAATACTAAATACCAAGAATTTAAGTATGAATTCAGTCGGGTTTAATGTATTGTTTACCGCGTTTACACCTTTTTGTAAAATAGATTATTTTTAATTTGATCTCATTAAGTCTTTCGAAAATACTGTATACTTTTTTAAGTAATTTATAATACCGTTTATGTTTGCTAATACTATAACACTCAGTAATCAATGTCTATTCATACTTCATACCGGCTATTTTATCATTGATCCAATATTCGTTAGAGTCGAAAACCGTTTCTATATCGTGGGTAATCTAGTTCAAAGGTCTAAAGTAGACATTTATCCAACAATTGACCAAGTAACTCTATCCATTCATAGTTAAAGCGTTTTAAAAACCTTTTACGGCCTGAATAGATGTTGTGGCATCAATTTCGTAAAAGAAGCGATGTCTTTCAAGGCATATAATATCTTTTATAACCTGGTAATTAAAGTTGATATCGGTTTATAAGTCGAATTTAAATCGGTGAAAGGCTTCTAAGTGTAATTCACCCTTGTAGTAAAATATCTCTATAGCTTTTAAAACTTTTTTCCCTATATTAACGTAGCCTACCGTACGAAAAAACCGCAAAAGGCGTTTGAAAACCGGATACCCAAACCTTTGGTATAACATACGAAATTACGAATATAAAAACGAAAAGGTTCTAATTATTCGTATTTCAAAGAAAACCGAAAGTGATCCAAATTTAAATAAAATTCAACAAATAATTTATCCGAGGTGCGGTCGAGTTCATTCATCATATACTTATTTTGATACCTAATTTATCTATAGTCATTAACAAAACTTATAATGGTATTGAATATTACATTTTATAAAATTTCACCAGCTTAAATTGTATATCTATTATCATAGCTCCAGTCATAATATTTTGCCTTATCCGAATGAAACTTTGTAAAAGGTTTCATTCGATTGAATTGAAATTTTTGAAATTATACCATGAAAACTTGGAATTACTGTTTTTCAACGGTCGAGATTTTCACTGTTCCTATATTTAACATAATTTTGGAAAATCGGGAATCGTACTTATTTATTTATGTGAATTTGAACTCCATATAGGCATTCAAACTTCATTATCTCCGTATCAACAGGCTTTATACTGAATTTAAACATTTTATAAGCTTACAAATACCAATTAATGTGTTTACTCGACCTATATACTTATGTAAATTTTGTCATCCTTCCAATCGTCTTTCTTGTAGGTTTACTCGTTTAAGTAAGCGTCATTCCTTTTGGTACCTTTTTAATCGTTCATATAAGCCGTAAAGTTTCCTTTTGTCTAGTAGTCAAATGAGTAATCAACTTAAATTTATTGTTTAATGCCGATTTTTTTGGAATAATATTATATGCAGTACAGTAAGCCAACTTTACTTATAGTAAAGTTGGCTATACTAAACTGCAAGTTGAGTGTATTTCGTTGTGTAGACTTACCTCATTGGGTATAAGTCAAGTGCAGTACTCTGCACTTCACTCTAGCGCATGGGCAAGGCAATTGGCCATACAAATTACAGTGCAAACCAGCTATCGGTCTGCCAAACCTAAAACAATACATCTACTATTTGACTACGCAATGCTACTGTTACTTCGAAGACTAATCTAATCGACAACTTTGTAACGTCTAAGGCCTACTAACTCTAATCAGTGCTTATTGAGTTAAGTACAGAATGGCCAAGTAAAAGAAGAAGCTACTTTCTGGTTATTATGCTTTACGTTAACGTTAGAATAGAAGAAAAATTCTTGCGAAGGGCCTATACTTCTATATCTGTTTTTACGGAAGTAAATAAAAAGGACTTCTAGGAAGTGTTTGTTTTTGCGGAAGTTTAGAGGTAACAACGGTATCGCTATTAAAAACACCAAGAAATCTTTACAAATATTTTTTAAAAACGTTAAAATTCACTATTAGAAATCTTAAAGTTCGTTAAATCGGCAAAAGATTTAGTCAGTACTACTAAGGGTATTACTACTGTATAAAAACGACTAAGTCCTCACGCCAAATAACCTTTAACCTCCGCTCTCAACCTATACTAACAACGACCTCTGACCTTACCCTTTACATCAAATCTTTAACCATATTTCACTCTTTTCACTTCCTACGCCACTTCAATAGTCAAATTCGCTATTCTAAGTGAAATCACTAATCTACGCCAAGAAAGCCACGTCGCGCGACCCAACGCCAAGTCGCCAAGTTCCCACGCAACTCTACACTAAAACAACAAGCATTACAAGCCTAAGATCACTAAGTCCCTCAACCTACGTGTAGTAAACGTCCTTTACAATACAAACCGCCAAAATAGACCCAAGTCAAGAATATATAAAGAAAGTTAAAGCCTTCGAATGAATTTTCGCCAAACATTATAAATAAGACATTTAGGAATAGAAATTTAATAATAAATAAACCGAAAAACATTTAACCAACTTCGTCGGTTGTTATATTGTTAATTAATATGATACTAATAATCCTGGTTATGCCTTTAGCAAATTTTGTAATCTTCTTAACCATTAGATCATTATCATATAAACTACACCTCCAAAAATGATTAAAATGAGAATAAAGTTAAAACTTAAGAGGTAAGGAGTTTAGATACCATTAAAAGCCAATAAAAAGCTAATACAGGAATTATTAGACTTAACCCAACTTTTAAAACGCCGTTAAGACCCAAATTCGAAGGGGGAAAATATTAAGCAACCTTGCCGCCTATACACGCGATCTAAGGGACCTTCAACTTATCTTTAGCTAAGTGAAACCTATTCACGCGTTAGCGATGAAAAACCAGTCAAATTACTCTGACATTTAATACTACCTCGTAATAACATGAAGTACGCCTTTAACGGCAGCAGAGTACGTAAAATAACGGCCGCCAATGCGGCTAAAAGTATCGACGTCGACGCCTTACACCAGTGAATTAAATAGGATCGTCGAGCCTCCCAAAACCTTTAAGTACCCATCGTCTCTTAGCAATTTAATCGCTAAGTCCCCTAAAACCCTTTTTTGTTTACGTTCGCCTACGCGCGAAAGCCCACTATAGGTTTTACTACAAGATTTTACTCCTCGAGCCGGGAGACTAGTAATTACCCTTAACATTGTGCCTTGAAAGATCTAAGGCTTAAACCGCCATGAAATACTATTTAACACTAGGATAACCATCGCGACCTTCCCCTAAAACTTTTCAAAATGGTTAATATTAGTTACAAACTTTTTACAAACTTTGCTAAAATCTAAAACAATAAAAAGAAGTATAAAAAAATCCCTACAACCTTTTTAACACCAAGATAATACTCTTTTTAAATATTTACAAGTAAATGAAAATCTCACCTTCTAGTTTTCACTTACTATTTCTCGAAATCCTTATAAGGTACGTTAAGAACTGTTAACTAACTTTCCTTATTAAAGTTACGCTGTTTCGCGAAATTTACGATAATATAAAGGGATACGATGATAAAAACGTTCACCTTACGAAATACTATACAAACTAGGCCACTACGAAGTAAATTACAATAATGGAAAAGAAAAAGAAAGAGGAAATACCAAAAAATGTAATTAACTAAATAATTAACAAGCTAATGTTATGTTAAAAAGCAATAAGAAAAGCCTACGCTAATGAAGCTAAACTTCACGAGCAGGTACGGGTAGCAGTTACGGTTGTTAACAAGTTCTAATACGCTTTACAACGCCTAGATGCCACCTGCAAAAGCTTCTTCAACAAGTTACGTTCCTCGTTTACCACTGTAATAACGCGTATACAAAATTCGTTTAATATATACTCTTAATCTAGCAACTTTCTTAATGGAAATAAAAAAGACTTTACGGTAATTAATTACTTCAACCGCAAATACGGACGCTTATAACACCTAAGGTTTGGCCTACTAGCTATGAACTAGAGGTAGTAGATACGTTGGCGTTAGCAAGGCCAAGCTTTAGGCGAAACTATTAACCGCCAGTATTATCGTCGTAATAGTAGCAAGAAATGTTAAATATATGGTAAGTCTGGCTGTTAGTTAACTTGACATCCCCCTGCTAAGCGAAACAATAAAAAGTCAGTATACAACGCTTAATACCCTATTGCTTTTAAACAGGATTACTCAGATTAAATCGCAAATTTCAAAGGCGACAAGCCAATTAACAACGCTAACGCCCCTAAACAAACCAAATGACACGAAGATACTACTCTTAATACGGCCTAATAACTAGCTAACTACGTCTTCCTATACCAATTAGGTGGTGAAAACTTTTATCTTTACCCTAATCTAACCCCTAATCCCTTACATAACTTTAACCTTCGCGATTATTATACGGACTAAACGTTTTAAGGTATCATAAAAAATATAGGGGTAACATAGTAATTAATAAAATGCTATTTTAAATACATGGCACTACGAAAGAAAAGCATTACAATCACTAAAATTACTTGTTAAAATTCTGGTAAGGCCAAAGTTGACTTTAGCTCAAGCGAACAACTATCGTCACTAGGAATAACGGTAATTCGAATTATTATAAAAGCAATTAAGTTTAATATCCTAAAGTCCTCTACCTCTTTGCTTCTTTATTTGGAGAATATAAAGACTTTTGGTATTAACGTCGACGTTAACGCAGACAAGCTGGTTAAGAATAGCTAGAGGTTTCTACTCGCCTTTAAATGTGGGCACTTATGGTTCTATTTTTAAGGTCCAGAAGTAGTAGTATTAAGTTCAATAAGGCCGGAAATACGTTAACTACACCGGTGTTTCAACTATCCAGCCGTTAACAGGTTGGTAAAAATTCTAAAATCCGCAAGGTATAAAGATATGGAATACTCTTCCTTAAAATTCATTAAAAAAACTTTGTTACTAATACTAAATATATTCCTAAACCTCCCGAAAATTCAAGTTTACACTAAATTACGATAATTATTTTAACTACAGAATCTTCGTCGATGTATTTTACTTGGATAATAAGCCTATCCTTCACATCGTCAATTTCGAAACTTCTTTTCACGGAGCTAAGTTTCTAAAGTTCCTCTTAATAAAAGATACGTGGGCAAAGCTAAGGATACTATAAATTAACACATATCCGTGCTTACCTAACGTCGTTATACACGATATTAGTATTAACTTTGCGTCAGCAAAATTTTCAAAAAAATGTTAAAATAATAGGCATTTAGTAGAAACAAGTACCTATAAAAGCCTACTAGATTATTAGAAAGGTTGAAAAGATACACGTATTGCTTCACCAAATATATAATAGCCTTACTCTGGAAATTAGAAGTTTTACGAATCCGGAAATACGCTTATAAATGGCTGTAAAGAGTGTAAACGATATTATAGATCCTAAAGACTTAGTGTTAATGCTTCTGGTCTTTAAAACGTATCCACGTTTAACGAGTGAATCTTCGCCTTCGGCAAGTACTTAAAAACGTAAAAGGGCCTATAGTGAAGCTTTAACAAAACTATAAAAAAATCTGTATGCTTCCAAATTAGTAACGCCCTCAACATCAGAAACGTTCCTTCAATAATATACGTTCTTACTTAGCCGCTACAAAGTAAAGTCCTCGTATATTGGGAGCTGGCTAAATGAAAGAACCCGTATAAAATATTAAGTATCACAAACTCCGAAGTAGTTTTCTTGACTGTTAACGGCCCTGTATCTTTCAAAATCACTCAGGTTAATCCCTACATTAAGGCTACTAAATATAAAAACCTTTAAGCCCTTTAAGCCAAGCGACTAAGCCAATACGAACCTCCTTTACCCGTTATCGACAAGCTGATAAAACGCCGCCAACGCGAACGATTCCTAAAGAAGAAAAACACTAAAGGAAGGAAAAAATACCGGACCGTATATACAATACTACTTGGATAAGCAGGAAAGAAAAGGATAATAAAGACTTGGTATTAAAGCTCCAGGTATAAATGATTATTAAAACCTCCAGCAAACCCTTTGATGAAAACGACAAAGTCGAAATTAACGGCCTAATAACTCGAGGGGTTATATAATTCGTATCAAAAACCGATTTTAACCTCCAAAACCTAAACGTCACGATCTTTAAATCAAGGATTATCTACGAGGTTAAGGGCAAAACCACGAGGCGGCCGTGCGAAAAGCTACGACTAATCGCTTAAAAATACGGCGATAAAAGTAAATACTAGATTCTTACGTAGTCGCCAACGATTTAGAAGATGAACTAATGTTTAGTAATCGCTTTAGCAATAAGCTTGCTAGTTAAAACTAAAAGAAAGTTTACGCTTAATAGCCGTAATATAATGTAAATCTATACGCAATTAACAACAGATCGATAGCAGATCGTCTTACTAAAACTACTACAGTAACTCCGTATCATTTACCCTCCAGGAACGGTAATACAATATATTAAACTATATAGATTGGTCAAAACAAGCCTTCATTAGTTCCTAACCTACCAGTCGTACTTTAAGTCCCAGTTGTTAATAAAGTCTTTAACATACAACCCATATTTACTAGTAAAGGAAAAGAAGGACTTCAACATAATAGGTATAAAAACTAACGATACCCTTTTCGTTGAAACGACTAGCTTTATAACAGTGGAATAGCAAGCGATCGAGGATTCCAAGTTCTAAAATTTCAAGCCGGTAACAATATTGATAAAAGGCAGCTAAATTAACTTTAATAAATCGTTAATCCGCATACTTAATATTTATACCGGCTTAAACTTTCCGCTAAAAGGGCTAACGCGCTGTTTTAGATATAATTCACAAGACTAACGAGGCCAGTGCTTAACGGTACTTGGGACAACATACTCGAAGAAGTTATATTACCACCTTATGCCAACTTAAAGCCTCTTATGATATCTCCATAGCAATACAACATAAAGATCAATGGATAACGAATTTGACCAGCTGAATAAAAGGCTTGGGTAGAAAATATGGAACTTAGACCGCGGAATCAATATAGTCTTAATCGACTTGACGAGAGCCAAGTTAATAATCTTTACGAACAGTTTTTTTTTTACAAACAACACCAACCTATATTTACAAATCGGCTTCCTAATAGCCCTTGTTAACCATAATAAACAGGAAGATAAATCTAGCATCGTCGATAGCTCAATCTACTAAGCTTCTGTTAGGTACAAAAGAATTACACGAAGCGTACTGGTATTCGAGATCTATTTCATAATAGCGGACTTTAATATAGGCATGAAACTATAGGATACCCTCAACCATATTACCAGGCAGCTAAAAATTCCTCCTATCCCAATGGTAATCTGTATCGATTTAAGGAGCCTTTTTTAATGCATCTTAAACTCGGAACCACCAGCGAAAAACGCCTGATAATCGACGTGATAATATTCCAGAAAACATACGAATGAAGGGAGATTAAGGAGTTCCGATAGATGAATGGAAAGGAAAATCCTGCCAACGGCATAACGAAAGCGTCACCAAATTAAGCCTTGAAAAAGTTTGTAAATAGCAATAGGAGTTAATAAACTCAGATCTCAGAGCAGCGGAGTAATTAAGGACAAACGGGTTCAACTGGGTGTAATACAATGTGGAAGTTAACTGGAATTAATAGAGGTCTGGCCAGTTGACAAGGAGGCAATTCAGTAGTAACCGAGAAAAGATTCGTTAGTCACACTAGCGTACGCGCACAAACTAAAAAGCCGCTAGTATTGGAATAGTATTACATATAGTGTAATAGATCAACTTTACTTAGAGTAAAGTTGGCTATACTAAACTGCAAGTTGAGTGTATTACGTTGTGTAGACTTACTGTATTGGGTGTAAGTCGAGTGCAGTAGACTGAACTTCACTCTAGGGAACGGACCAAGAAATTGGCTAAACAAATTACCGTGTAGACCGGCTAACGGTCTGCCAAACCTAGAACAATACATCTACCATCTGATCACGCAATATTATTGTTACTTCAAAGACCAATCGAATCGACAACGTTGTAACGTTTAAGGCCTACCAATAGATTTTATTATATATCATATAATTTGTCAACCAACAACCGAACTTATTACACACTAGATATCGTTTCAAGGCATCTACGGGCCTTCATATACTTTTGCAACTGTATTTTAGATACAATTCACGTGGGGAATTTCATTACTATTTATAAAAGTGTTCGCGTTATCTTTCATTTTATTTATATCTTCTGAACCTTCCTGATTAGCCTCCGTCACCCATATATATATATTTCTAGCTCGGATCAAAATCTTCATTCCTTAAATACACTTTAAATAGTTTCAGTGAAGTACGCTTTTATAATATTTGGGGTTTCATACTTAGCCTTTTCAACTACAAATATTAACCCAGAACTTATTTATCGACGTATCCATGTTTGAAATCATATTTTGAAACTCGTATAGAAGGATTTAAAGACTTTTTTCTGTTGAAACAATTTAAAGTTAAAACTCGGATGTCAATAACGAATCTTTATAACTATTTATATAAAAATTTATAGTTTTCATACTTTGGTCCCAATATTGCCTACGACTTCATAAACTTCGCCAGTAAAATAATTAGTACTTTTTGTAGCGATTAATCCCCGTTAATAAGATAGCTTCTAACAAATTCCCATGTGATTCCCCTCCAATGTATATTATATAATTGTTAGTTAATTTCCGTTTTAAAATGCGTTTTGAAACAGCAATGAAAATTTGTAAATGTTTTAACCTGAATGAAATAATACATAGACTATTCTTGAGATTACCTGATCGAAATACCAGGAAAAATTATATGAAATTTCAATAATTTCCTAGGTAGACTTTCACAAGTATTTCATATTATATGAATCTTATTATCAAGAATATCTTATGATTTGTTTCTATAATTTTCGCTTTTATCCCAAACTTAAGCAACGTTTATAAATTTTGTGAAATTGCTTTTATCAATGGGAAATAGATAAAGCGAAAACTCGCGGTTTATGTTATAATTCGTAATTATTAATCCATAATGTTCTTCTAATTTCTTATGGACTTTTATATTTCCCTTTAAAACGCCGATCCCTGTTTTCGAAATGTCCTTGATGAGATCAAAATGTTTGTCCTTCTTTATGAAAAAGTGGTATATTTTGTCGTTCTTTTCCTATATATTTATCAAAGCGAATTCATTTAGAACACGAGTGAAGGAGGAACTTCAAGACTATGGTTTGCGTTTCGTAAATTATTCCTCAATATTTATTAAACACTTGCAAGATACGAAACATCCCGCCGAATGTCTTAAAATCTTCGTATACAAATTGCTCAAATATTGTAACTTATTCTGCATATCTTCAATAAGCTATTTATTACGCTCCGCCATCGAATAACCTTCAACAAATGAAATTTCCAACACCTTTTAATCGGTTCCTTTTGACTTTTTTTTAAGTTATGCCATAGCGATTGACAATTTTCCGATACCGCTGTTTTTACCACTGGATGTAACAATTTCTCTACGTCGTAGTTTTTTCCTGTCACACTTTCGAAATTAAGTTATGTATCGTAATCCACATTTTCAGCATCTAATTCGAATTTGTTTTCTTGAAAATCATCGAATATATTGATCCATTTAATCTTTTTTTTCCTTTAATGAAAAAACACGTTTATGAAATACATATTTACCATATAAAGAGCCAAATCCTTTACGGCACTTCGATTGTAATGTCTCATAAGTTAAGATAAAAAAACCTTAAAACGATTTTTCGATGCGTCATATACACGAACAAAACGTTCATATACTCGCTAACTTTAGTTAACCTCTTCATTAGTGGTACCATAATTACGAAAAAAATAGTATAGTTTGCAATGTTTCATTGCTAATATAATATAATAATAGAGTTAATATACGTTTAAAGCAATAATTCAATGAGTCTTAAAAAATAGCAAAAATGAAGCCACTGTATATGAAAATGAAAGATAAGTAAAATATAACCGAATATTTCAAATTAGGCATTTAGCCTTTCTAATATCATAATGAAAGACAAGTGAATTGTAACTACGATTCAAACTAGTTGTTTAATACTTGTAAGTGTTATACTAGCTCAACAGCTTATAAATTCAAATTCGCACTTTTAAACTCAAACAAGCGGTGTTCGATTAGATAAATCAATTTTTTGTCTGATATTGAAATAGTGAGTTGTATGTATGAGTTGAACATTGAGATATTATGTGGGAGCGCTGGGTGTTGTTTTGGATGCTTCAAGTATTAGTATAAACACTTTAAAAGTTATATTAATCGTTTCCAATATATATGTAAGATGTTTCAATATTCGTATAATGTATTGATTATTAGGATCGATGCTAACGAAGGGATCCGAAACTTAATGGTTTTCGTGATCGATATGTGATAAGGCGTTTTCCAAAAAGTGTATGGTTACCTCTAGAGCACCAACTGAGTTGATAATACCGTAATGGAGCTTTTAGTAGTTAAAAGACACCAACATAGTTAATGATATAGTACTGAAGTTTTACTTTTCAAAGATATGAAGGGTTTTACAGTCTTTTCTCACTCTTAAGCGGTTCTTATAAATCGTATTATTGGAGCACGGAACAGTTGGGATCGTTACAAAATCCAATTATAAATATTCAACTAAGATTCGTCTCTTCTTTCCTTGAATTTTTATAATTGGCCTAATCAGCTGCTAATCAGTATCGGTTAGATATATACGTCAACGTATCTAAAAGATAGTATTGTATTCAAAGGTAGTAGTAAAAAAATTTAAATACCGAAAGAAGCATCTGGAGAGTATACGATTCAGATGAGAGATTATAAGCTCTCACATTGGCCGTAACACGCTACTATGCACTCCGATAGCGTGATAATCCAATTTCGCTAACTATAATGATATCTAGTAATATCTACAATGAAAAATCTAAGGAAACCAAAAAAAAAAACCCACCAATTTTCCAGTTACGTTTTGTAATATACCAAGGTAAAGGGAAGATTCTTACGAAAACCCTTGATTAACTATGCCGGTTTTTCACGGTAATCAGTAGAATAGAATTTTGGATTACATCAGTTTTTTACAAAGGTCTGAAAGTAACGATGGTATCGCGATTTAATCAAAACAGCAACAAATATTCATACAACCCTTGTTTGAAAAAGGTTAATATTAACTATCAAAATCCAAAATTATCAAATGACCTTGATTACTATGTTACCAAAACCATAAAAATGAATAAACGTTCAAATCGCTATTACTACTACCATCGAAATTCGATATATAAAAAACCCATTATAATAACAAACAACAACTTTAATGATAAACAACCTTTAATTTATGCTTCCTATATTATCTGATTCCCCCACACTAATCTTTTCCTGTTACATTATAAAATCGTCAATTAGATACGTTAATTATTGGTGAGGTCTCTATATGTTAACTTAGTAATAGTAGAATAGTAATTGTAAATATTATATTTGTATTGTAGGAGTAAGATAAGATATGGATAGAAAGGAGAAGAGGAATCTACAGAGTGCACGCCTCAGGTGAAAGCTTATAAGCTTTTATCCAGTGTGTAGCACTCTACTATGCACTTTGCCAACGTCCCTTTTAATCCGCCCTACGAATGATGTACCTAAGAGTGCATTATACAGTGTAATACATTATTATGTACTTTGTAAGAGTGCATTTTGTAGTGTGACAAGTTATCATGTACGTTGTGAGAGTGCACCTTATAGCATGATGCACTGTTATGATACTTATAGGGTGGTCCCTCCATATATGAATTATAATAATATATAATAATATTTATACGGGCAATGTTTTCTTTTATAGTTCGCTCCGTACCTATAATCCAATAATAATGGTATAGTTATGATACGGTTTTCATTTGTAACTTAGTATTGATATTATAGTTCGTTCAAACTCTTAATTAGTCATGTAGTAATGTAATTCTCTCCTCTGTTAATAATAACAGTGGTATTTGCTATCGGTTTAGGTAAAACATTTTCATTTTTTTACTTGTTAAGTAGAGGCGTTGCGGTTTAAGATATATGACTTACCCAGTTGCGTTGATCATAGCGGTAATTATAATTAGTATTGCCTTCATTTTGAAGACGTAATCAAAAGCTTTTTATATAGGTAGGACCGGTTTTAAAACGTATTAATAGGCGCTTTGTATTAGTAGGAGCGTTGTTAATACAGTATATAGAGCGTTTTGTATTGATAGAAGCTTTCTTAAGTTGTTTGTTAAAACGTTTCTTTTTGTAAAGTCGTTTTTAACACGATACTTGGAGCGTTTTACGTTGTTAGGAGAGTTTTTAAGTTGTTTGTCGAAACTTTTTTCTTTCTTGGGGGCGTTTTTAACGCGATATCTAGGGTGTTTATCTCTTTTTAGAGGTTAAGGTTTAGGATACTATTATGACTCTTTTTGTTTTTAAGGTTGCGTTTCGAAACATTATTACAACTTCTTTTTTTTTCCGAATCTAAGAATTGGATTGTCATTACTGTCCATCCTTTTATTAAAGTAAAGTTACGAATAACGTATCTGGTCCTTACTCTTTTTGATGGCGCGTTTTCAATAATGGTTTTATTTTTTCCTTTTCTTGAATCTGCGTGTCAACCCGCTATTGCGTCTCTTTTTGTTCCTAAAGTTGAGTATTAGATGTCGTATCCTCGCCTTCATTTTCCTGAAGCTTCGTTTCTAATAATATTCTTAGTCCCTCCTTTTCCTAAAGTTAAGTTCCGGATATCATATCTGGGCTTTCCTCCTCCTAAAGGCGCGTTTTGTATTATTTATCCAGACTTTCTTTCTTTTGATACCGCGGCCCAGATAATGTATCTGGCCCTTCTTTCTCTTAATGTGGGTGGTAGGCATAGTTTTTGTTGTTTTTTTTTCTTTTTAATTTGCGTGTTAGGATGTTATTGCGGTCCTTTCTCCTGACGTTGAGTATTGAATATCATATCCGTTCCTTTCACTTTTTAATGGAGCGTCTTGAATGGTGTTTCCGGCTCTTTTTAAAAAAAAAATTCGCGAGCCGGAATATGTATCCGGTTATTCTTTTTCTTAAAGATGTGGCTTTAACTATTACTCTAACCCTTCTTTGACTTGAAAACACGGACTAGATAATGTATTCGTCCCTTCCTTTTTTTAAGGTTGTAGCTTGGATATTATATTCAGCCCTTTCTTTGATAAAATCCCTCTATTATTTTAAGGTCGAGTTGTCAATATAGTAATTCGGCCTTTTTTCCCTTAATAATTCGGGTTTGATTGCATATTAGACCCTTACTTCCTTTAAAAATAAAGCCCAGATTTTTTATCACGGCCTTCCTTTTCCTAAAGGCATAGCCTAGATTGTTTATCCAAGCCTATATTTTTTTAAAGAGCAGCCTTAATAATTTATTCAGATTTCTTTTTAAACTAGAGTGCTGGTTAGCCTGTACAACACTATTTAATATGTGTATGAAGTTTCCTTCGGCTATATGTTCTTTTGAATCCGAGGATGCAAAATCCTGAATTAATATTTTTTCAAGAAAAATCTCTTATTACATTCCCAATACGGCACTTTGCAAAGTTGACCTGTAATATATAGTATTTTTGAGATGGGATTATGTTTCCTACCGGGTATATGAATTCCTCCGTTCTATAATTTAGTGCGAAATGCCCTGGAAATCGAAGTATCCACCGTATGTTAGATTTGCAACGTTTACCCTTAAAAATCATTTTAAAAATCTTTACGAGAATCAAAGTTTGAAAAATGAATATTCCGAGTATTTATATGCTAATATTGATGAATAATATAAATAATGTATATATTTGTATGTAAAGTGTTAAAATTTGTTACTGGTGTTTTGATTTTGATATCAAATAACTTTAAACCAATTGTCTTGAAAACGTTTGTTACAAGAATGTTATATTAAACAAGAAGGTTGATATACCCATTGACTTTAGTTGGGAATGCTTCATATAAATCTATAGAAGCGCGTAAGGATTTAAATCATAATAAAAGTTAAAATTTGACAGTGAAAAATGTGAAAAGCAGTGCGAACAGAAAATTAAAATAGTAATAAAATGTTGAGAGTAGTGTAAAAAGGTGCGTCTTGGCTACTTTAAAGTTCGTAAGCGTTTTTAATATTAAGCTTTAGCTGTTCCAGAAGTGTATAAGCGGTTTAGATGCTTTGTCCTAGTATTTTACAAGTGGTTTAAATGTGTGAAAACAGAAAGATTTAAAAGTAGTAAGGTAAATATAGTTTGGTAGGCGTCTCAAACTTTGTATTTAGCCCGTAGATCATTTGGTTATCGGTTTAATTATTGTTGTTAGGGCTTTGGTTGTTGCGGAAGCGTTTAAAGTATTGTATTCTAGCGTTTTTGGAGCTTTTAAGCGGTTTGGATATTGAGTTTTAGACGCTTTTGAAAGTATACGAGTGTTTTGGATGTTATGTTTAGATTGGGTTGGTTTTAACGAAAGGTTTCAAAATATAATTATTTATGTAGCCGGGGACGGATATGGTTAGTAAAGGGGTTCAAAACTTAATGAATTACGTGGAAAATACGTAATGTGACTTTTTTAAGAAGTATCTAGGTACTTCAGAGCGCCAATCTAGTTAATTATAGCGTAACGCGGCTTTTAGTAGTTAAAGGGTATTAACTAAGTTGGTGATTTTATACTAAAGTAGTCTTTTTTAGAGTTACTCCATTTTTATAGTTTTTACATACTTCTAAATAATTAATATAAGGCGTAATGGTGAAGCATAGATATTTGAAACCGTTATAGCATCCCGTTATAGGTATCCAATTTAGGATTTTTTTTTCTTGGTTATTTGTAGTTTACCGAGGCGGTTACCGATTAGTATCGGTAATGTTTTTATATATTAACGTAGTAATATTGGAAAAGTATTCGTAAAAATTATGTTTACATTATAGTAGCAAGATAAAATATGGATGAAAGGGAAAAGAGCTATCCGGAAAGTGTACGCATCAGGTAAAAGCTTATAAGCTTTTACCCTGAGTGTGACACTCTACCATATGTAATGATCACACTAAATACCCGCGAATATATAGAAGGTGTCAGAGGGTTTATGTTATCAAGAAGGTAGCCGAGGTGCTGAGTGAACAATATCGCAACCGTGCAAGTAATGATCAAAAGCCGTGAGGCTATTCAGAATATACTGAGACTGAATACTTAGATTGACAACTGAAGAGCTATGAAGGAAATACTATCTATGTGGTGATGGCCGTGTCCTTATATCCTATGGCCTTCATACCATCTTCAGTGCTGAGGCTCACCGGTACTCACTGAGGCTCACCGGTACTCACTGAGGCTCACCGGTGCTCACTGAGGCTCACCGGTGCTCACTGAGGCTCACCGGTAGCTCAGCTGCATGCTGGCCTGTTTCCTGACCCGCCAACGTGCCTGTGTCATAACACCATACACTTTGACAACGTCTCTTTGAGGCCGCGCTACGCATGATGCACTCAAGTGTGCGTCCTTCAGCATGACACGTTATCATGCATCCTGCAAGAGTGCATCCTGCAGCGTGACGCGTTATCATGCATGTTGCAAGAGTGCATCTTACAGCGTGATGCACTGCCATGTGACCTATAAGGTGGTTCCTTCGTATACTAGCTATAGTGATATATAATAATATCCAAATTAATTAATACGTTAATATCGTTACGCTGAACTAAACACCAAAAACCGTTAAGTAGCGATAAACCGCTACATAATATCGTTTTCAAAACGTCAATTATTTACGGATAAACCGCTAAACTTTTATCTTTTTTTCATTAACGTCAACTTACTTGGTATAAAGTTACAAAAAAAAAACAGTTAAAAACAAACAAGGCATATCAAACATTTCGAGTCTTCTTTCGTAAACAAATAAAACCAAAACCTTGAACATAAAAATACTAGTAAAAAGTTTACTAAAAACGTTTAATTGATTTTATTGGTAAGTATATTATCAAATAAAACGTTGACGTAATGTTTGGAGGCGACGGTCACATATTTTCACACCTTGATAAGTTGTTGAACAACTATATAATTAATATCTAAAATACCATCGAAAAAGTTAAAGCCGATTTAAGGATAGAAGTTTGGAAAAAAAATTCTGATAAGCATTAAGAATGCCTTGCAAAATAATTTTTTTGAATTTTTGTAATTAGAAAACCATCCTTGATATCATTACCCCTCAGATCTATAAAAGAAGGAAAATGAAATTACAAAATATCAACGCCCCTATACACATTTCAAGAAACTATAACCTAATCTTTAATCAAATTGAACCTTTAATCCTAAAAACAATTATTTACACCTAAACAATGAAAACCCTATTAATATACTACGTAATCTAATTACGTCCCACAATAAGATGAAATACACGTTCACTAGAAGTAAAATGCGTGAAGCAACGGTTATCAACGAAACAAAAAAAATCAACGTCGGTGTTATATAACTCTTAATTAAGAAAAATCATTAAAATCGTTCAGAATTTCTTTAAAATCATTACATAACTTAAAATAAAGTTTCGCGTAGCAGGTACGCCTACAACTATATACGTAAGCCTACTATAAGTTCTACCCTTTATCGGTTAGCTTTACCTGTCATAGCCCTCTCAATATGGTAATATTATCGATTCGATTGGTCGAAGTAACAGAAGTATTATGTGGTCAAGGGGTGGATGTATTGTTTTAGGTTTGGCAGAATACTAACCCGTCTGCAAGATTATTTGTGTAGCTAATTGCTTGGTTCGTTCCCTAATTGAAGTAGGCGTATACTATACTTAACTTGCAGCCAATACAGTAGATCTACACAAAATAATACACTTAACTTGCAGTTAGTATAGTCAACTTTTCCATAAATAAAGCTAACCTATTACCCTGCAATTACTACTATTCCAACAATAGCGGCTTTTTGTTTTGTGTGCGCGCATTAGTATAGTTGACCAAACTTTCCGGTTACTGCTGAATTACCTCCTAATCAATTAGCCGGACCCCTGTTATTTCAAATTTAATTTCGCACTGAAATTAATACCAATTACCTTTAAGAATTCAACTAGGTAATTCCGTTTTAACTTTTAAACAGCTTTCAATTTATAATAAATTACTTTACAATTTCATTTATCTTAATTACAAATTAATAAATACAGATTATAAATTTTATAACATTGCGATTAAATATTGTACCAACTGTTTAAAGTTACCGTGTATCTCTATCTCACTACAACGATTCAGCGAAGCTACGTACTACATACATGGTTCTTCCTTACAACTTATTTTTTATAACTATTTTAAATACCGACTTTAATAAATACCGCTACCATATATAAACCTATATCGTCCTATTTTTATAATACAACATTTTTTGGGGTAAATAATAAAAAAAGTATTAACGAGTTATTAAGAACGTTTCGAAAAATATATTACTTTTGAAACGAGTCGGTAACCATCATGTTTAGGAGCGAAAGTTAGTGCCCGTCTAAAAAAAGATGAAAAGGGTCGGCAACGCTATATTTTACGTTATTCTGTGAAAAAACCATGAAAACCGAGTCGTTATTACGCGGCTCATAGCCGTTTTACTCAAGGATATTGATAAGTTACCCTCTGTGAAACCGCTCGTCTTCGTTTATAATAAACTTCCCGACGACTTTAAGGAATTCTCTCTTTTATTGGATAAAGCCCTCAATGACAAATTACTCCTTAATCTTTTCGAAGTAGATTACGAAATGGTCCTTTGTCCTAATAACTAAGGCTAACCCTTAAAAAATTCGTGAGACTTGTTATATGATATATTACGTAAAATCATCATGATATTACGTAAAACGTTAACTAAGTTATTCTACTGAGGCTATATTTAAATAAGTAGCTTGTTTTACAGATACCCCTATATTTTTTATTAATAAACCCGTAGGTGATTTTCGTTTTTATATCAACTATCACCGGCTTAACATTATTAAAAAACGTATCGTTACCCATTTTTTCTTATTAAACAACGTTTGCGAATATTTCAAAAACTAATTAATATACTAAATTAAATGTTAAAGCTACTTTTTACAAGTTTCGTATTAAGAAAAAAACTATATTTCGTATACGTCTCGAACTTTTCGAATTACTCATTACTGTTTTCGTCCTTTTTAATACTCTTATTATCTTTCAATAACATATTAATAATTTGTTACGCTATTTTTATGATTGTATATACTGTATTTTCCTCGACTATACCCTCGTTTACTTCAATAGTACCCTCGAAAATTATATCGCTAAAGTTAAATACGTCCTTAATGTCTTAAACGCTGCAGAACTTAACCTTAAAATATTTAAATACGAATTCAACTTTTTAAAAATGAAATACCTCAAATTCGTTATCAAAGTTAATATCTACATTTTTATAAACGTAGAAAAGCTACGCGTTATCTAGGAATACATAACTTTTAAGTTAGTTTTAGGTAATACAAGTTTTTTTTTAAAATTCGCGAATTTTTACTGGCACTTTATTGGCGACTTTTCGACGATTATTACATCGTTATTTTTGTTAAACCGTAAAAGCACCCACTTTTGTTAAAAACCTAAAAACAAATCTGCTTTCGAATAACTTAATCTTAACTTCTTTTTGAACCTATTATCTCCTATAAAACCCCGACCGCGATACTTTTTCAAAATCCGACTATTTCGATTAGGCTTTAAAAGACTGCCTTCTTCAACGCGACGACTGCGGTAAACTACGGCCAATAAAGTATTACTCTCGTCGTTCATCCCCCGCCGAATATGACTACAAAATCCACGATGAGGAGTTACTCGAAATTATAAGTTACTTAAAAACATGAAACACGAAACTCTGGGGTACGGTATACCCGTTTACGATTTTAACAAATTCTAAAGACCTAAAATACTTTATAATTACACGATGGCTTTTTAAACGACAAATACATTAATTCAAATATCTTTCGCAATTTCGCTTTCGGTACATTTACAATAAGACGGCAAATTATACACATCTTGATTCATCATTATAACGAAATAATGATATTTCTAAAGATCGTTTAGATACACGTCCTTTAAATCCAGAATTTCAACTATTACGCCTCGAATGAACGGCTTTTAAACTGTTTTTACGTATATATATCTCCCGGTTAACCGTCGCCGGCAAGTTCATCCTAATAGGTTGTAAACTTTTTACTAATAACAACTTTTTAAGTTACTAGGACACCATTATTATACGCGATACTACTTACCTCCGATTGATAAGTATAATACATATAAATGACCGATATCTACCAACGGATATTCCTATCGATGACAAGCAGTTATTTAAGGTTTTGATTTCGAAATATTCGGTAAACGACGATAAGGATTTACGGTTTTATAACCGTATTTAAATACCTACTTACAGACCGCTTATTATCGCGTTAATTTAAGCTACCTATAATTTACTTTTTTACCAGCTAGCCGGGTCGCGACGTTATCATTACTATTTTTCCCAAAAAGTACTTTTAACCCGGCTTATATCGCATAGTCCTCCATTTTTACCGTAACTACAACATTTATAAACGTACAAACAATTAGACACACCGTAAAAAGGGTATTTTCAAACCCCTTCTGGTTTCCAAACGACTCTAAAACGAACTTTCTATCGACTTCATAATTAACATATCTTAAAAACGTAGTATTAAACTACGTAATTCTATAATTATTACAAACCATTTAAGTAAAGTCGTTACCCTCGAGGTTATAATTATAATAAACGCCAAAACTTATACAAAACGGTTTCTAAACTATTATTAGCTATTCTATAGATTTTATTATACGTTTATTATCAATCGTAATTAAAATTAAACCAATGGATTTTCAAAGAGATTCTACGATTTAAATGGGGTAAAATAACGTTTAAATATTGCCTTTCACCCTGAAACTAACGACGTAATCAAACGCGTGAATAAGAAAATCTTAACGTATTTACATTCTTTGGTCGTTTATATCCAATTTGACTAAAGCCGTTTGTTACATGGCTATTGATTAATACTAAATAATGAGGATACAATTACTATCGGTATTAACCAGTTTTTTATAACCTATAATTATTATATTAACCTTATATAACTAGTATAACGTTTTTTAATTCCAAATACAATATTACGCATATGGGTTAAAATTTTATCTAACCTACCTATTAGGCTATAAGATCCGTATAAACCGTAATAATGGCTACATAATAACGTTTAAATAAAACATTTAATAAGAAACGTTTTCCTTCAAAACGTTTTCAGGTCAACAACGACGTTTAACTTTTCCTAAAAAACTATAAACCGGATGAATTTTACAAAACATTAAGTTAAATTTTCAATAAGTATCGTATATCGCGTATCATAGACTCCTTTATTATCTAATTCGATATACTAGGCGGGAAATACCTTCGATTTTATATAAATCAACTTATATAAGCCGTTCCAAATCCACTCTTATGTTGACAAACTCGCGACTTTTAACCGTAAATCGTAAATATTATTAACGACGATAGCGAAACGAAACCAGAATACCATGTCGAAAGTATTTTAAAAACCCGTAATAAACTTTCAATCGAACACTTTCGTCTTAATAATCTATCAAAACAATATGTTTTAATTAAATTAATAGGTTATATACACTTAACGTAAAAGCCGTTTTTAAACTTTTCCAATACATTAACACTTAATATTTTCTAATCGCGTTACGGATTGACCGAATATAACGGCGAGTGTTTATGCTTGGTCCGCAAACGGGTTAAATAATTTATATTTTAAATTAAAGAAAGGAATGGCATATAAACCTCTAACAAACACGTACCAAACAAACGTATTAATATTCATAAAAATTAAATGACAACGACAAAAACTACTTATAATATTTTTAAGGTTTTTGTCCGAATTTTTACTTTTAGTACTTTTACTTATTTTGATCAATTTACTTACCTTTATGTCTATACGGCCGAACTTCGCATTAATACATTCGAAAACCTTCACGAGCTTTTAATTCGCCTCTAACTATGTTTCCTAACTGTTTGTTAACTATATTCTTCACGTTTTCACCTTATTATAAAAATCTTACTGAAGTTTTACGCTCCTCGTTTATAAGTTATACAACCCGTAAACTACCGAAGCGTATAGGGGTAGCGGGTATCAAACTCGCCCCGCCTTAGATCTCCACTTTCCTCTATATAATGCGTTGAACTCTTATAGCCTTTTTAACAACGACCACCTAAATCTATACATTTTTTACCAATTCTTTAATACTTTAAGAACGGTTTACGAAAACCTTAACTTACTCTAAATTTAAAAACATAACATCAAATACGCTTCAAAAAATTCACTACCAACTTAATTTATATCAGAGTTTATGTCCAAAACAATATAGGAATAACCAAAACTATAACCCATAACACTTACGAAATAAAGTTGATATTGAACACTAGTATTTAACCACTTAATAATAGATTACTCGCGGCTATATAAATTACCTACTTTCGACTTCGAAATGAAACTTCCACTACTCATAACCCATCCTATAAACGTATTTAAAACGTATTTACTTACATATCTCGTTCAAATACATTTTGATAACCCGTAAGGCAGGGAACTTCAAGCTCGTTAATAAGTAAAATATAATTCCCGAAGAAAGCTAACTTACGTCTTGAATAACCTCATCAAACTTTATAACTAATTAAGGATTTATTATAAAAAACGAAAGAAAATATGGAGAAAGTTGTTTAAATTAAGCTTTATTATAATACCGATATTATAATATCAATAGGGTTGTAAAAAAAAGGTTAAGTGTTGAAGAAAAAGTTTTGTTCGAACCGGAAATTTACGGACTATTTATAGGTGAAAGAGCGTTAAGGCGCCTTTCATGTACCGCAAAAATCGTTCGGTCTAACACCTTTCCTGCAATATCACGAAGTTTTGAACGGCTTCAGAACGGTGTACTTACCTTCCTTCTTACCTTCCGCACGTTACACATCGCCGTATAAAAAGGAAGGAAAAGAGGAGGGGGTCTTTGAAAAATCTTTAGGGGCAATTTTACAAGCTAGTGCCTAGCTATTATTATCAGGGATCCAAACCTAGTAATTTTACGTGTTTTTACCCTGCTTTGAAGCATGGAGGAAGCTACATGGGAATACGCTCCCATGAGTCACTTAACCGGGTTACATCATCCTCCTACCTCCATAGCAGCTCCCTATCAGAGCCTTCTTCTCTTTCAATTTATCGAGGTTTATGGACAGAATCTAACCACCTTGAGCGATAGCTCCAGCCTCAGTCCCTTTACATAAGAGGCTTGATAAAATTATGAAGCTTCTTTATCATTAATTTTGGATTTGACATTGTAGTTTCGATTACGCCAACGATTTTATTTACGATAGCGTCTACGATTTTGTAGAGGGACGCTATGGTTTCATTGAAGATTTCCACGGTTTCGTTTTCGCGGTTAATCATCATATTTTCGTGGACGATCGTCTTGGTTTTGCGGAGAATATTTCTGGTTTCGGTTTTGGTTACGAGGACAATCCTTAAAGCGTTGTCGATTCTCATGATATTTACTTCCTTTTCTATGTTAATAATAATTATTAGCTTAAACCTAACTATATCGTCGATTTTTAAAATAGTGAAAAATGTTTTAAAAGTAGTAAATATCGTTATATCTCTCAAAAGGATTTTAACGGTTTTTGTGAAAATCGTAACCATTTTTGTTATTTTTGAAAGGAATAAAACGGCAAAACCATAATCGTCGGTTTGCGATAGTTTATATGGGTTTCTTTAATTTCATTATATATTCTCATATCATTTACCGTGATAAAGAAATCAAAGATATTAGTAAATATTGAGGTTTAAAATAAACCAAATATCCATTATAACGCCCCATGGATTTTAATTACACCGGTTTGAAGTTCCGATAATGCGAATCTATTTTATTTGAATTTAAATATAGTTTTTAAGATTGTACTTATCATTTCAGACATTTGTAACGAAAGGTAAAATTGCGGTATATGATCATTACTCGTCCAATATCTACAATAAACCTAATAACAGAAGTATTTATAGTTATTGAAACTCCCTGAAAACAAATTTTGCAACAATTGAAGGAAGATAGCTTATAATTCAACCAATGAACCGCCAAATCATACCTATAAGTCGAAAATATTTCGACCAATTAACTTTTAACATCAAAATCTAGGTCTATAAAAAAGTCCAGTCTTTGTTAAAAGTTTCAAAAATCGGTAAATACAGAGTTTCTTCCCATGACAACTATACTCAAATCGGTGGGGTTAAGGTATTTAAAATCAAATATTGTTACCTTTTTTCGCTTTAAATGGAAACGTTTTACAGAATATTGAGAAATATATTAGAAAGGGTTTCACGCAATACGAAGGTAGTTTCGTTCGTTTTATTGGACTGATTGTTTGTGTTTGCGAGCAATTCAATTTGTCTTACAAGCTCTTTATTTGTCTTTACGAGCACATTAGTTTTCCTCACGAACATGGCAAGAATCACCTTCATCGCGAGGATGAGGGAGCGACTGTTATTGATGAGAACAGCGGTGACTATTAGTTTCGCGGTGGGTAAAGGGCTTTATACGATGAGGAACGAAATTGGCGAAGCTTTCTATAAGATTCTCATGATTGTTAAAACGTTTATCTATTTCTTCACGAAAACGTACTAACTCGTTACCCTTAATTAAGGTAAGAGTTCCTGAAGCAACTGTAGGACGTTTAAAAACTCCCTCAGCGGAGGCTTCGATAGCTACTGACGATATTATTTAACACTATATATAAAGAAGAGTATATAAATGAGTTGAAACGAGTGGAAACTATGGAAAATGAATCCTTGATAATAATTTACTAGTAGGAAACATAGTAAGTTAAGTAAAAGCTCATTAACCTTCTATTCTACGAAACAGGATAATAAATAACAACTAATTTGCCAACAAAGCTTGCAATTGCTTACTTTTTATAAAAGGTGATGAAAACGAGCTAATTAATAGCTAAAAGAATAGTAGGAAAAGAGCTGGGGAAGAAATTTGATTTACTGTAAAGTAACCCTTACGTAATTAGTGCCAATATTGGTTGTTAAGAACAACAAAAGTCTAGTAATAGTTTGAAGAAACCTATCTAGTATTCACTTAATTAGTGTTTTTTACTATTATTTGATAGTATAGTATAGTTATGATAGTATTTTCTGTATATTGAAGGATAAAGAAACTAAGTCTAAATCAAAACTAAAGAGTTTGCTTTAAGCGTAGGTATATACAACAAAGCAGAACAGGTGGAGTTGCTACCCCACCTAGGTTCAATACTAGCTGCTACAAAATAATCCTGTTAATACCAGCGGGAGAGATCGAAATTCGGGTCTGCCGTAAGCCTGTAACAGCCCCCGGAACTCCGTGCCATTCCTCCAATCAAGACTTTAGAGTGCCTTACAATTTAGACACCCGTAGGCGTATTAACTATAGCCCTGGTCGAGCCGTGAAACGCAGCCTTCTCAGTCCCTGCCTGGCGCCTGTTTGCGCCCAAGATACGACAGTTTAAACCCTTGAGAAAAGGGCCCCGTAAAGCATAAATGCAGAAAGGTAGCCCCTGTAAAGGATGTAAGTAAAACGCGTAAATATGGTGATGGCGTGTTTATTGTTTATTGAGACTAAGCGACTTATTATGCAAAGATTAAATAACGATTTCAATCTATTTATTGAAAAACTAGACATTTTTTCGTGTCGTTCGCTTGCTTTAAAAGTTAAAAACTTTTCGATAGTTAGTTTCCACAACGCATGTTTTCAGATTCCTTCAATCAGAATATCTTGAAGCCTTTAAAAGTGATACCGCAGCCACTTTTTTGATTGTCGCAATGGCTAACGCAATCTAGAAAGTTATCTATATTTGTTGGTTTAGAGACTAAAGTAATATATGAGGGCTTTTTACAAGAAATTTCCCTTCGTCTTACCATTATATAAAGCGTAACTGAAAAATAGCTTCTTTTTTTACATAACTTATCTGTGCTGAACTTTCTATCCAATAGTAATTTGTGTTGGTAGGCCTTTATCATCATAATGTAATCAATTCGAATCTCTGTTCGAAGTAACTAGTATTGCATTGAAAGTGGTATGGATCTTGTTCTTCTAAATTTGACAAACCGCTAGCTGGTCTGCATATTAACTTGTATAGGCAACTGCTTGGCCCGTACCTCATTTAGAACCGGGCACCACTCTACAGTTGACTTGAAGTTAATGCGATCAACTTAACTGTGCTGCAGTTGAATATTGTTCCAAGATTTTTTTTAAAAAAAAATTGATAAATATCTGTAAAGAAAGTACGCAGCTTTTAAAAGAGCAATATATAACATTAGTCGTTGAATAATCTATATATAAGATTCAATATTTTTACACTGGTAATATTATTTCATAATCCATGAATAGTTATGTTGGTAAAACAGATAAAGTTTTATTCAATCATTTAATACATTGGCGTTATATATTACATTACTTGAAATGCGCCTATATATATCACAATACACATTGTATACACCCTGACAACAAAGATAGCATTTTTCTAATAAAAAATCTTTCCAATTCATCTCCAAAATACAACGTTAGAAATACGGACTTTTTCAATGAGGTTTATAATCCAACAAATTTTATACGATGAATAACGCAAAATTCAAGTATTTGAATATTGTGATCAAAATTCAGGTTGTATTTCAATATGTAATACATTGTGTAACATTTCAAATATGTAGAAGTAATCAAATGAAAACTTTGATGAAATCGAATGTAAAATGAATTAATTGCCTAGTTTTCTGCACTTTCAAAACCAAAAAATGTAAAGTAACTAATGACAAGAGGACTGCCTAGCGGTATCTGGACATACACATTGATCCTGTCCAATGATGAATATTCCTATAGCAGTCCTTTGCCCGTCCCGGACAACTCAAAGACCCATGTAATTGACTGCACTGGTGGAGATAACTCTTCTTTGAAAAATAGGACCTGACTTCCGGTCTTTCTAGAAATATCCAATACCGGAGGTGGACATTGGTCTACCAAATGGAACGCAGCAATTGCTCGAGGTGCAACTTAATTCATCTCCTTTCGAGAAGATTATAATTGAGTGAATCCCCATGTAATAAAGACTTGTCCACCATCGAGAAAAGGAATCAAAACTGTTGCTGAACGATAAAAATATCATTATTTAACCAAAAATAGGTGCTAAAGCTGCCTTTTATTCCCTTTGTCCTGACTGCTAAACAATTATCATCAAGGATTAATTGTTTCTGTTCCACTGACCTGACAGCCTTGATCCCACCTTGCGAAAGAGCACGCAAGTGAACCTAAACCACCTCACCTTTGTTAAATAATGGTATTGTGTACAGATCTCCTCTCCATACCGACATCTTTGCCCAGGCGTCGCCTTTGCTCACTACATAAACTTGATGTCCCGACTGCCCACAAACCCCCTTCCTTTGCTTCGGCAGGACTCAGGAGAACTGGTAAAGCCACACTTCCGGTAAGTCTCTTCACCAAGTTCACCTTTCTCACTAACCACACGCCCAGGCCTCACACTCCTCACCATCCAT